>JAPDPK010000065.1:0-600000 GCA_031772115.1 Heritiera littoralis
CATAAAAACATTATACATGTGAAAGACAACTTGCATATTCACAATCAAAAACTCAGAATAAGATTAACTCAATCATCATTATTGTGTGTAGTTACCTTTCCTTTTCCTTTCGCCTAATAGTTTTCAGTAAGCATGGCATGTTTGTTTTTAAGCATTGAAAATACAATGGCCAAATCCTTTCAAGTTGAAAACTTTATGTGGACATCCCCTTCATAGCGTAAACTAAAACCACAAATAATTCTTGTGTAATCTATGTAGGTCATAGGGTCCCGCACTTTTCCCCATGTCGACTTTTCCTTCATTTTCACCTATTTAAATCCATAATCTTCAAATAGACACACACGTTACCAACGAGAATGGCGCAAAATAATGAAATTGTCCTTTGTTAGTAAATAATTATAAATTTCAAAAAACTGGTAGATGTGATAAGTTCAATGAATTCATAAAACTTCAATAATGAATTCACGATATACCCTAATGTTGAAAAATAAATTAACCTCTTTTCTTCTTAAAACTTTTTTATAAAAAAAACACACACACGTATTGGCACGTACTTTCCCAAGCATATGCAATTGTCTTCTCCAATTTTGGCTCCCACCTTCAAAACCTAAAACTCAAATCAGTATCTAACCATTGAAAAATAAAAAGTGGCGAGTTGCATAATCACACTACTATTGCATTGGACATGATGCCACCACCACATATAGATATGCGTACATTTCAGGCAATTTGTTCACCCCCACTCACTTTGACTATGGGGCCAAGTCTCGACAAACTTAAATTTAAAAGCTCATTATTTTGTGGCTATTATCTTTTTCTCCCGCACAATTTGCAATTTATTGCGTGCTGGGAAATAATACTTCATTTCATGGTTAAGGTCAAGAGTGTTCGCATTACATTGGTAAAAATTTTCCAACTAAGAATTGCTTATTTTCTTTTTGTTGACATGTATTAATGTTGGAGCTCGTTTTTTAATATATTGATAGCATTTTTTCAATTTCATAAGCAGGATTGAAAGATGAATTTTATATATGAATATGATGCATTTAATAGTGTATTGTCTCTAAACACTTATAAATGCACTAAAAATTGATACATCATCAATAAGTAAACTAAAAAAATACTAAGTCCTTAAAAAATACAAATAATTTTTTATTTTTAATATGTTCATAAAAGCTTATTGATGATGTATCAACTTTTGATACATTGACAGTATATAAAAAATTATACATTGCCAATACATCATATATTAATCCTTGAAAGATTATCATAATCTTAAAAGAGCATGTATAATCCTACTAATCCCATAAGTTTAGAAACCTATACGGATGGTATATGAAATAATTTATCTTAACATTAAGCTAAAAGAAAATTCCACCTAAGAATTGAACTTGAAATCTCCAAATCTCATGTTTTAAATGCTGTTATGTTTGCTTTGAAAAAAAACCAAATATAAGATCTACTTCACAATATATTAATAAGATTACTATCCAATAACGCTATCAGCGGATTTTTTAGATTTTATAAATGAAATTAAAGACACATATTGCATTTTATTTAATTTTTTAATTTTTTAAAAGTATATTTGTAATTATCTTAATCTCATTTGTATAATTTTAAAAACTTAAATTATAATATATTGAATAATAATCCTATATTTGTAAAAAAAAAATCCTATATTAATGTGCTCCGAATATGTAAATGAGGGTAAATGATCATAATTTTTATAATAAACAATGTTGGCATTCATAAATCATATGAAAGGATTAAAAAAAATACAAACAAACAGACAAAACAAACAAAAGCACATGGAAAATGTACTTGTCGGTGAGACGGTGACAATCTAGTGGTCGACTAGATTAGATGGGGTCGTGTGCTATTAAATAACTGAAATTTTGTAATTAAAATTGAGCAATATTGCATCTTAAGAGATTCTCCACATGGACTTAATCTTAAAGAAGCATGGCATCCTGTCATGTTTATAAATGTTAGGTCTTGACTCTTTATATATAAACTTCATAAATCCATCATAAGAGATCTAGTTTTGGAAAGAGATTCACAACTTGTTGGAACATACCAAAGTAAATTGTTTATTATCTCTAATATGATTATGAAATATTCTTATATATTATATAGATGAAATTTTCACAAATAATTTGCATTAACGACAAAACTTTTACATTATATACACATATGAAATGAAGTATATGATTTTTTATTTATACAATAAACAGCTTCTCACTTAGCTAGGAAGAAGAAAAAATTGTAGGTGATAAAATTTTTCAACTCGAATTTGTAGAACTTTAAATTTTAAAAATGAAGATATGATTATTTAAACTAAACTTCAAGTTACCGTAAAATTTGAAACATATAAAAAGTCATTAAATTAATATTTTATATAGTAAAAAGTATCAATTAACTTCAATTTCTCTTCCAAAGTTATTTTTGATGTTGTGTATTTTTTTTTAATATATGCTTTTGGTTTAAGAGACAAATATCAATATTCGAATTTTAAGTTTGTAAAATTCTTACATTTTAGAAATAGAGACATTTTAAGCAAATATTTAAAATCACATGCCGAGCACTTGAACATTTGACTTTTTTTGCTTGAAAAATAAAATTTGAATCTCCTTCAAATATAAAAAATTTTCTAATGTCAAATTAAAATTGTTATTTTGGAATCCAAGAACTCTAATCTCTAACTAAATTATTATTTACTTGATTATTTAAATTAATAATTACGATTACATGCAGCAACAATCACCAAAAATAAATGTTTAGGAAAAATGGGTTTTGTCTACAATCATTTGGTCAACTACTTTAGTGCTTACTTTAAGGTCAAGCCGTGGTCGGTCAAGGAATACAGCCAAAGACGAAAAGGGCACATGCCCTACATCTTACGGCCAAGATTTAATCACAAAGCCGCCTCCCTCCCACACTGCCCTTTTATAAATATCTCAGCCATTTTCATTTCCTCTATCTTTCACCTAAAAAAAACCATTATTTTCTCACCTTATTTTCCGAGAAAATTTCAGCTCTTTTGGTAAATGGCAAATCTAATGATTTCTCTCAAAATGGCATTGATTTCCACAGGAATCGTATCCGCCGCCGTTTTATTTAAAGTTTCAGCTTCCGTTAGTTACGGAGTTTATCAGCTCTGGCGTTCCTCAACTTACAGCTTGATACTTTCTTTTCTTCGGCCTCCATATCTTTACCTTGTTGTCAACTGCATCATCATCTCCATCGTCGCCTCTTCCAAGCTCCAGGCGCAGAAAATTAGAAACTATTGAACACAATGCTGCAGCGGAGATAGTTTTTTCCTGCGGTGAAGGTGTCCAATGAAGTGTACAGCAATGAGTTTACTAGTTATGGAAGTGTTGATGCGAAGGTTGTGGTGACGGAGGAGAGTAAAGAGCAGTGTTGGTGGAATGACGATGACAGGGAGGAAGTTAAGGAAGTGATGACGGTGGCGCCGGTGAGGAGTGAGTCTATTGAGCTTGTGAATTTGTTGAATGAGAAAGCTGAGGAAAGCCATCGGTTTCAAAGAGGTTTGGTCAACGGAAAGCTGTGAAAGCGGCTTCGGAAGGTAAATCATTCAACTCATGAAAATTTCGAATAAATCAAGTGAAATTCGAATATGATAATAAATCATTTGGATTCATTTCGATTACATTTATTCTGCACAACAATAAATCTAATGATGAGTTCTGCAAAAATTTTCAGGGAAATCCTTGAGAGTGTGAAGCCGACAAGACAATACACGTTGGAGACAACGTGGAAGACTATAACGGAGGGCCGTCCAATGCCGTTAACCCGTCATTTGAAGAAGTCCGATACGTGGGAACAACGTACACCGAAGGACCAAATTGCCGCTCCCCCTCCCCTCCCCAACACAGTGAAGAAATCCGACACCTTCAACGAGCACTCCAACTCCAATGGATCGTCGCTGACTCGATCATCTGGCTCGGGCAAACTCAAGAGAGATCCCTCGCTGAGCCAGGACGAGTTGAACCGTCGAGTGGAAGCGTTCATTAAGAAGTTTAATGAGGAAAATGAGGTTGCAAAGGCTGGAGTCTTTGAATCAATATCAGGAGATGATTAGGAGAGGGGCACAGTAGCAATTTTAGTAAACACTGCGAGGGTTAAAAAGTAAACTTACTTTTTATTTATTTATTTAACTTTGACCTTTTTGAATGAGGTAACCAATTCCAGCTTTGTAAAAAGGCTTTTCTCCTTAGTTTAAAATATTTTTTTCCTAAATGTTTTTTATTAAAATTTCATGATTTTATGTGATAAATAGAATAGAATATGCAAAAATTTAGTATGCATGTTATATTATATATATGGGATTAGGTTACTTATATGGTATAAATGAATCAAGTCATTTGTGAGATATTCAAGTTAAACATAATGATTATATCGATGAGTTTGATTCTTTTATTTTCGAGCTGAGGTCGAGCACTATTTTAATAATGAGTCGAGTAATGAATTGAGTCTAGTTTGAATAATACTAGCTTCAAGTAGCTAGCAAACTTGATATATATTTTTAATTAAGCTTTTTTAATATATATTTTTATATTTTATCAATTTAGTTTCATGTATATATATATATATATATATATATATATATATATATGATTGAAAAATAACAAAACAAACGTAATGAGCCGAGTTCGAACATCCTAATATTTTGTTGAGTGGAGCTCAAGTCTCAAAAACTAAACTTAATCAAGCTCAAGCCGATTTTTAAATACTAAGTTTTAGAATAGAATTAAACTCAAATACGATACTTAATTGTCTCAACTTAGTTCAATAAACTCCTAAATTACTGGTTAATATAAGCCTTCACAGAGATGATCATGCTTCATGAATTTTTCATCCCAAGTTTTTTTCCACACTTCCAATTCCCTAATTAACATTAGCATGTTTCGATATGATCCAAAATTATTTTTTATAAATTAAATTAATTATAGAAGCATTTTGAATTAGAAATTATTTGGCAGTGCTCTAAATGGTCCCTATGCCATGTACTGAAAAGCTGCTTGCATTTTATTAATGGTGAGGTTGCACTGTTGCAGCCTCACCTTACTTTTGTTACTGGACATTTTGGTTCCTGTTCACCGATCTCGTCACATTCTAGAAAACTTATCCCATCAATTGCCACCAACGTCAATCCTGATTGTAGTGTTCCACTTCGTCAAATAATTAGTTGAAAGTTTGGATATATCTGGTTGAGAAATCTCCTTCAAAATCTGAACATTAAGTATCAACAACTTAAGGAATTTCCTTCATTTGAAAAAAAAAATAGAAGCAACTCGAATAATGTTCATAGATGGATCCACAAGTCATTGAGTATGACCACTAAATAAAAATAAAATAATTTAAAACAACTATTACACTGGTAGGAAACTTATGATTGTTGAGATTTGTTTAAAAAATGATGCATTTCTAATTTTTTGATACCGAACCTAAATTTTGATTATTAAAATTAAGAATTTAACATAATGATATATTAACCTATCAGACTGTTGGCAAAAAAAATTCATATCAGAATTTTTTTTTCAATTTGATTTCTCAAAATCTTGACATTTAGACTACTTCTTCTTCTTGTTCTTATTAAGAGGTAAGGTTAAAATTTTTTGGATTTAAATTCAAATTTTATAATATTTCATAATTTTTTTAATTATTCGATTAAGGGATTATTCACTATTGACTAATGTAATTATTTTAAGTAACAAGAGTTTGGGTTTAATTAGTAACATAAGTATTACTGTCTTATTTATACTGTCACCCATTATTTCTGAAAATTGATATTATTTTTGGCATATTTTTATTTTAGTAATTTGTTATAATTTTTTAAAGTAAAAGTAATGATATTCATTAAATAAATAAAATATTTTAAAATCCATATATCAAAAAAATTAACTTGTAATTTGTCGAAATTATTTGTTGAAAAAACATGTTAAACTTCATGAAAACAATAGCGTGAGGTTTACCATTTTCATTTTAAAAAATTAAAAAAAAAGAATAAGAAGAAGAATTCGAAGCTCCTTGATGAATCCTAGATGGGCCAAGTGTCCATTTTCTGACCAATCAATCAAGTGACTTTCCTGTTGTTTGGACAGACTGAGACGCCATGCCCAGGCCACAAGTTGCCTTTCCAAAATCAGGCACAAAATCTCTGTACTTTGGGGTTTTTGGACAAAGTCATTAAAAGAGAAAACTCATAGGCAGCAGTTCACCACTCACCAGCTGGTAGCGGCAATTAGAATAACAAAGTGCTGACTGCAGCAGAATCTGACCAGGCCTGACAATGACATGTGTCAACTATGCAATCATTGGGCGGTGCCAGCAGCTGTAACTGTACAAATTGTTATCATCTTTGGGTCTTTTTTGAATCAGTTCATCTTGGATTGCTGGTCAAAGTTCTTCAGCTCATCATTGAAAGCAGAAAGTCATGGGAAGCTTTTACCGATGGATTTGCAGTTAGATTGTCATATTTTACGTGTTCAATACTTAAATCTAAAGTCTTTACCTAGAAAAAGAGCATATGATCATATTTGAACTCCAGTTTTACTAAAAATTACTCAAAAAAAAACTGTAAGAATCAACTAGATTAATTCTCAAACTTCTCAATAATGGAAAATTTAAATACTAATTCAATTAATATTATCTTTGTGAAATCTTAAATGTATCAAATCCATATAAAAAAAACGTTGTTTTTAATAAAATAGTTTAAAGAGAAGATTTGAATATATCTCTGGCCGCCTAATAAAAATAATAATATTGTATATGTGAATAACAATATAAATTTCGCAATCAAGAAGTTAAAAAAAAATTGCCAATGAATCTTTGGCTTTAACAGCACATTTTTTTTTTTTGAGATTTGATATCTTAAGTTCAAATCTAATCATGTAAAATTGAATTTAGTCTAATTATATACTAATTTAGTTAATTTTAATTATTTATTAATTTATTTAATTTGAATAAAATGATTTTTATAATTATCAATTCAAAGAATCGTAACTTCTAATAAAAATATAATATTTAAAAAAAACTCAAATAAGAATGAATAGAATCATCATTTATCAAATTACTTCCTTTCTATTTCGCATAATAGTTTTCAAAAAGCATCTTCTAATGAAAATTTTTTACTTAAAAAAACTCAAATAAGAATTAACTTAATCATCATTTTTCACATTATAGTTAGCTTCCTTCCCTTTCGCCTAATAGTTTTCAAAAAGCATGGTATGGTTTGTTGAAGTATTGAAAATTCCATGGCCAAATCCTTTCAAGTTGAACTTTGTGTGGACATCCATTCTTAGCGTAATCAAAACCACAAATAATTCTTGTGCAATCTCTATAGGGTCCTGTAGTTTTCCCCCATGTCGACTTTTCCCTCGTTTTCACCCGTCCAAATCCATAGCCTTCAAAGACACACCTTGGCCAGAACTTTTTCAAGTATATGCATAGTCTTTTTTTCTAATTTTGGCTATTATTTTAGACCTGATAATTTTATACATGATACAACGATATAATAAAAATATAAAAAATGAGACAAATTGGAATTTGAAAAAGTTAAAAAATTACAATTTATATTTAATGAGCCAACATAAATTTTTATATGTTATTTTTTTCGTTCTATATAATACAACACAAATATAAAATATAAACGTGAATTATCAAATCTAGCTATCTCCCAAAAGAATACTCAAATCAGATTCTGTGGAATTGAAAAATCATCTGGAAAGTTCATTACCACATTACCATTGCTTGAAACATGATACACCACCACATGTAAATTTAGTACGTCTATTTCAGGCAACTTGCTCACCTTCTCACTTGACTCTAGGCCAAATCTCGACAAACTTCCTCTTGTTTTTTTCGAAAAGCTCAAAATCATTTAGCTGCTATTTTCTTCCCACAATTCGCAATTTATTGCGTGTTAGGCAATAAAACCTCCTTTCTAGGTTAAGGTCAAGAGTGTTCTCATTACATGAGAGAAAAATTTTGCTCCTGACTTCCCAATTAAGCATTTTTTTCGTCATATATTAATGTTATTTTTTTAATATTAATAGTGAAAATTTTAATTTCACAACTAAGATCGAAATTATCATATGTTCAAAGAAATATGTATCATCTTACTAATTTATCAGTAAAATTTAAACATTCTTCAACGTTAAGATAAAGAAAATGAGAGGTTATATGTTCGCTTTGAAACAAGCCAATTTTAAGATCTACTTAACCATATATTATATGTTCATAACTTTGGTGGTAAACAATGTTGGTATAATTCATAATCATTTGAAAGGTTAAAAAAGAGCACGCACATGGAAAGTTTACATGTCGGTGAGGCGGTGATAATCTATTGGTCGACTTTGAAAGGTTAAAATGAATAATATTGCGCCTTAAAAGATTCCCACATTGGAATTTGGATCCTAATAGCATGGCATCCGATCACGTGTATAAATGTTAGGTCTTGACTCTTGATATATAAACTTTCATAAATCCATCATGAGAGATCTAGTTTGGAAAGAGATTCACACTTTTTGGCACTTCCAAATTAAATTATTTATTTGACTCTATATGTTTATATAAATCTTACATACGTATATAGATGAATTTTATACAAAGAATTTGCTTTCAACAAAATTTTTATATAATACATATGCACACATACAAGATTACGGTCTTCAAAGATTTTATTATTGGTTATGGTGAAAATTTCTACCATACAAAGAAATTTTTTTTTGCTTGAAAGAAAGACACAGGTAAGCACTGATGCTAGAACTCAGATTGAAATTTTTTGACTTGAAAGAAGGACAAATGTAAGTACTGACACTCAAATTCAAATTTACAAAACTTTCTTAATGTTAAAACTTAAAACGAAAATATGATTATTTGAATCAATGCTCAAAATTATATCACAATGATTTGAACATATAAAAATTCATAAAATTTTATGTCATATAGTGAAAGGTAACAATTAAGTTTAGTTTTCCTTTTCAAAATTCTCAAGTACTAAGATTTGAATTTAACACTTGTAGAACTCCTATACCATAAATATATATATATATTTATATCCATTTCGAACCAATACTCAAATTTAAATATCAAGCACTTGAACATTTGATTTTTCTTCTCAAAAAATAAAATTTGAATCCTCCTTCTTCAAATAATATATATTTCTAATGTCAAAATATTGCTATGGTTAGAATCTGAGGACTTTAATCTCTAACTAAATTATTATCTAGTTGATTAACTACTTTATTGTTTAAGTTATATAATTATGATTACATGCAACATCAACCTCAAAAAATAAAAATAGAAATATCAGATTGTTGGGGAAAAAGGGTTTTGTCTACAGTCATTCGGTCAACTATTTTAATGCATACTTACTGTTAATGGCAAGCTATGGTCGGTCAAGGGGTGCACAACCAAAGATGAAGAGGCCACATGCCTTTCCCAAGCGACCAATCATTCATGGCTGCCGAGGATTATAGATCCCAATTTTTAATGAATAAAACCTTGTCTTGTTTTTGAATATTTTCTTTTTGTAGAATATGCGTAGTGAAGCCTTGATTTTACTTAAGAATATTAATTAATTATTAATGACAGATAACTATAGAGAAATCTACCACAATTTTTAAGATAAAGATTAATCAAACTACATTATTATAGTTTGTCTTCAATATTACATGTTTGGCTCCATATTTGATGATGGGCGGCTTGTTTTATTAGTTCCATTTTGACTTGTACATTAATTTACAACCACATTACAGATGTCACATTACATAAGATGATTTATTTATTTATTTACATATTAGTTAAGGTTAAAATAAAATATATTATAAACTTTTTAATTTCGTTTTTAAAAATCAAAATTTTTATCAACATATAAAAAAAAAACTCAAAAATTAAATAATACCAAATTCGAAATCAAGTCAAACAAATACGCCAACCGTATGCCAATTGCGCACACTACCACGTGGAAAAAAAAGGCCCAGGTCACTGCCTCCCAACGTTTCAGTCTTCAAAACCGTCAATGAAACGGTCAAGATTTAATCACGACCCCTTCCCCACACTTCTTTTTTTTTTCACCTAAAAAAAAAGAATTTCTCACCTTATTTTTCGAGAAAAATTTTCTGCTCTTGTTGCTAATGGCAAATCCAATGCTTTCTCTCAGAACAACGTTGATATCCACTGGACTCGTATCTGCCGCCGTTTTATTTAAAGTTTCATCTCCGTTAGCAATGGAGTTTATAAGGTCTGTTATTCCTTCAACTTACAGTTTAATACTTTCTTTTCTTCGGCTGGATCTTTATCTTCTCATCAACTGCATCATCATCTCCATCGTCGCCTCTTCCAAGCTCCAATCACAGAAATCAGAGACTACTCAATACAATGCATCAGCGGAGATAGTTATTCCGGCAGTGAAGTGTAATGAACATGGTGATAAAGGAGGGTCAACTGAGTATTAGAGAAAGTCAGAATGCTGAGCTAGCAACTACAATAGCTGAGGAAGCAAGCCACATCAGTAACACAGTCAGCAAACTTGAGGCTGCAGAAGGGCATGAGCATTGCAATAGCTACAAGACAGAGGAGATAATAGCTGCAAGGAAAACCGTTAGTAGTACAAACAGCTGCTATTTGGTGATTGGTCAGTAGAGAGAGGGGCTGTACAAAATTCCTATTGGATGATCATAGTTGGCACGTGTTGTCATTAGGCCTGTGTGCATAGTTGCACCCTGTAGATACATAAGACACCTAATGTACAGATGAAAAATCTATGAAGGAAATCAAGGAAATCTTCCCTTTCTTCTTTCTCCTGGTCTTCTTTCTTTCTTCTGGTCTCATTCTTTTATGCCTTTATTGTTAATCTGTAACAACTTGGCATCAGAGCAGGTTAAGATCCACTGCAAGCAAGTTGGGAAAGAATGTTAAACGCAGAGCTATGGTAGAGGGCACAAGATCGAACACCTTGCAGGAGCAAGTTCAAGCTCTGCAAATGCAGGTGGAAAGTATGAAGGTTGATGAGTCAACAGTTCCTAAATGGTGGGAGATACAGAAGCAAGAGATTGAAGCAAGGTTTGTAGAAAGCCAGAACTATATGAGCAAGATTCTAGAAGCTATATGTGATAACTGCAAATTTTCTATTTTTGAAAATTAATATTAAAGAAAATAGATAAGAGGAAATAAATAAATTAAAGTAAATAAATAAAATTTATTTACGAGATGAGAATATCGTTGAAATTCCTGAAATTAAGGAAGTGATAAAAATTGAAAATTTAGTGAAAGACATTTAAATTTTGAAATAAGAATGAAGTATGAAAAATAAAGAAGAGAAGCAAATATTATTTGGCTAAGTTAAAATCCAAATAAAATAAGAATGCGTATAAAAATATATTTATATAATTAAATTATATAAATATATTTACACATGTTTTTATACAAATACATTTGTATGTAAATGCTATATAGTATGTACTTATATACGTTAGTATATATGAATATATATATATATACTAATTCATAAAGTTAAAAAAATACATATGTATACAATTATAATGTTTTATGTATATATAAAATATATATACATATATGAGAATGTCAAATATAAATTTTACATTAAAAGTTGTATAATTATATATTGTAAATACAATATATAAATATGTGTAAAGGTTATTAAAATTTTTAAGTATATAAATATACATATATATATATATATATATATATACACACACACACACACACTAGATATACATTTTGTAATACATATCATAAATATATATATATATATAAATATATATATATGTATATGTATCTCTTTATATATATTATATATATAGTACAATACTATATATAAATTAATATTATTATATTTAAAATGTATAACATAAATATAAAGTATATATATTGTTATATTATATATATATATATATATATATCTCTCTCTATATATATATATTATATAAATATAATATATATTATAATATATATAAAAATAGAAAAGAGGATAAAATAAAAAAGGAAATTGGAAACAGAAACGGGAAATGAGATCCTGTTTCTGTCGAACTAGGAGGTGAGGAAAAAACCCAGGGAGAAGCCGACGACGCCGGGAGGAGGAAGAGGCAGCGATGCCGCCAGCGAGTCGAGGAGAGGAAGCCGACGTCGATGCCTACGCCGGAAAACGAAAAGGAGAAGAGAGGAAGAACGGAGAACCGAAGCGAGAACCGGCGAAACCGAGGAAGAAAAGGAAAAATGGAAAGTGGCAGTGCCGGTCGATTTGGCCACCGCCACTGCCATCGAAGCACCGCCGGAGGGAGAGGAAGAGGATGGGGGCCACTCGAGACGCGGTGAACGGCGAAGGAGGGCCGGCGAAGAGGCGGAAGAAACCGAAGGAAAATCGACTCGATCCGTCGCCGTGCCGCCGATCCAGGGCAAACGAAGGGCACCGGTAGCTTCGCCGTGCTGTCGGCTAGCTGAAGGGTGCCTAAACCGCCGAAGAACCGGCTGCCAGCGAGGAACCGGCGAGGAAGGAGGCAGACCAGTCTGAACCGGTTTGACCGGAAAAGAAAGAGAAAGAAAAGAAAAAGAAAAAGAAAGAGAAAGAGAAAGAAAAGAAAAAGAAAGAAAGAAAAAGAAAAGAGAAAAAGGAAGAAAAAGAGGAAAAAGGAGAATTTCAGGAATTCGAAGATTCCCGGGAATTCGGCAACTCGAACATTACGAAATTCGGTAAGAATTCCGAAAAATGATTTCAAGTAAAAATTTAATAAATTAATTATGAAAATTCTAAAATTTAGAATTTTAATTTTCAGAAATTATTCTCGGCAACCGAGATGAGGAATCGGAAGAGATGGAGTACGGGCGCGACCGATAACGTGGAAGTCACCAACCGGAGATAGGTAAGGGATACATGTGCAGCACTGTAAAGATATTCAGTCTGCATGCTTTTAATTATGAATTATTTTATGAAATTGTTGTGATGATTCATCGGCTAAAAATTTGTGGATATTGGTTGGCTGCAATATTTAAACTGTCGTTTTTGTGCAGGAAGGCTAGTCAATCGGCAGTCGTTATGTTACCGAAAATTTTTAGAAAATTACATAAAATCATAATAAATGATTTTATTTCACGAGAAACGATTTTCAATCACGAAAACCAAGAAATTGATTATTTTCATAAAACATGAATATATGGTATTCATTTTTAAAATATTCATGTTTTCGATATCGGTGATAATGAAATCACCGAAAATTCTCATAATATGTAAATTACATGATTATTTTACATGAATTGAATTTCATGAAATGATTTACATGAGATGAATTATATGACTTAATTTACATGAAGTGGTTTATGTGCATTGATATACATGAAATGAATCTTAAGAAAGGATTTATATGAATTAAATTGAATGAAAAGAATTACATGAAAGGAATTACATGAAATGATTTAATTGAAAATGATTTCTATTGTTAATCGCTATTTGAAATTGATTTCTTCTGTTAAATGAATGAATTATGAAAATGTTTTGAGACAATCGTTCGGCCTAATGGTTAGTAGTGACTTGACATTTGAGGAAGTCAAGTGTTCGAGTCACTACGGACGCGAAAGAAATCCGTGAGAGAGCTAAGTGCCACGTCAGCAGACGGGGGCCACCTCTAGAATCCCAAAGGGGACAATACGGTTGAGTGAGGGAGCTGCGGGGGCCACCTCTTGAATCCTAGTGGGGAGCAAAGTGCCACGCAGTCCTTACAAAAAAACGCGCGTGAAAGTGTATGATTCTATTGAATGCTGACTGTCTCCACCGATTGATTATTGAATTGTTTAAATATCGATTTGACTGAAGTGAAAAGAAAGAAAAAGTTTACTGTGAATGACAGTACATAATGATTTTAAATGAAATGATTTTATTGTATTGATGCTATCTATTGTTTACATGCAATATGATTTAAATGATAATGATTTAACTAATATTCTTTTAAAAGAATGTATGAATATTAGTTACTTTATTTAAATGCTTTATTTCATAAAAGCATTATTTTGAAAAGAATATGAAAATGATATGGAATAAAAAGAAAAAGGATTTAAATTTCAAATGAAATGAAATTTATTACTCTCTATAGTTGCTTCTAGGTTCCGAGACAAGACAGGTATTTCAAAATACTTGCCTTACTCCATCCGGATCCCTAGCAGACAATAGTATCTTTCCTACATGCGAGCCTAGAGCCCCTATAAGAAAAATGAAAAAGATTTTCAGCATATAGGAAGTTGAATATCAAATATGCATATAATTCTCTTACTGAGCCATGGTTTGCTCACCTTTTAATTTTAACATTTCAGATTTTCGAGGACTGAGAGTCTAACATCTAAAGGATTTCGGCTGTGCATTCGAGGACAATGTGACAGCTTGATTTATTATAAAAGGTACGATCATTTGTTTTCTGTATTTAGACATATTCATAGTACTGCTTCCTTATGAAGTAAGATAGGGGATGTAATTCATAATATTATTTTTATATGAAATTGGTTATATATAAGAGAAAAGTAAAGTATCGCAGACAGCCCAACCAAATGAGATGTATAGAATAAGATGAAAAAAATAGGTCACGGGCTGTGACACTATACTCCAGAAAGAATCAATACCCATACCTGACCCGGGTGGATTCAAACTTGCTAGCAGCTCACAGACAAATCCAACCTTATTTCACAAAAGAGAAGGTAAGCATCCTGTTGAAGTTACTTTGATTGATGAAAAAGGAAAGTTTAAGTATAAACTTGATGAACCAGGATTGTTGTCTAAGTGCCCAACTGTAGTTAATCAACCTCCAACCTCTAGCAACATTACCTCTGTGCAAAACACTGAACTAGCCACTGTACCCTTGAACCTGAATGCTTTTTCACCTAAACCAAAGATTGAACTGCCTACCTTTAATAGAGATAATCCTAGAGGTTGGTTGAGGAAATGCCAGAGATACTTTTCTATATTTGCTATAGCTGACCAATAGAGACTTGAAATAGCCTTTATGTATCTGGTAGGAAAAGCAGAAACATGGTTTGACGGTTGTGTAATGCAGAATCCTAGATTAACATGGGAAGAGTTTGCCTCAGAACTCTGTCAGAGATTTGGTGACAGGAATTACTCTGATGTGATTGAAGACTTCAATAAACTACAGCAGAGGACTACAGTAGATGAGTATCAGGAGAGATTTGAGGAGTTGAAACCCTATATATTGCAATATAGCCCTCACTTACCTGAGAGCTACTTTATCTCTAGCTTTATTAGCGGGTTGAAGGAGGAGTTAAGGTTGAGGGTGAAGGCTAGTGAACCTGGTAATTTGGTTGTTGTGTACAAGTTAGCTCGCTTGCATGAGTTGTCAATAGTAGTGGAGAGCAAGAAACACAAATTTAACTTTAAGACCACAACCAATCCTGTTAACAGCTTAAACCATCCAAATATAAAAACCACTTACCCCAACCAAATTCAAAACACCAAGACCCACACCTACTTACCAAACAATTCCAACAGACAGGCACTAATAGAGCAAAGGAGAACTCAAAACCTCTGTTTTAAATGTGGCGACAGATACATCCCTGGTCAAGTGTGTAAACCCAAGCATTTGAATGCACTTGTTAGTGATGAAGAAGCAGAAGGTACAGAGGAAAGAGATAATGAAGCTACAAGGCCAGAAATTGTGAATGATGGATTGGCAGATGGTAATGAAGATAATCTGGAAATATCCATCAATGCCTTAACTGGTAATGTTGGTCATGGAACTTTGAGAATTCAAGGCACTATTAAGGGAAGACCCTTGCACATTTTGATAGACAGTGGTAGTACACATAGCTTCATTACTCCCCATTGGGCCAAAGATGGGGTTGAGCTGTTACATACTAACCCATTGTCCATTACAGTAGCTAATGGAGAGAAATTATTTAGCACAGCAAAATGTAAACAATTGGAATGGAGTATTCAAGGACAGAAGTTTTTTCATGATCTAAGAGTCTTAGCTATGGGCGGCAGTGACATGGTATTAGGAGCTGATTGGTTAAGAAAATATAGCCCTATTACAATGGACTTTTAGGAGATGTCTTTGGCATTTCAAAAGGACAACCAGCTAGTAGTATTGAAGGCAACTCAGCCACCAACAACCTTAAAACTAATCACTTCTGAGAAATTACAGAAGCTGGCCAACAAAGACTCAGAACTGACAGGAGAGGTATTCATGCTAAGTGCAGAGATAGAAGGGGTTGAAGTACCAGAGAGAATGCAGGCCCTGATAGATGAATATGCTGTGGTGTTTGAAGAACCAAAAGGTTTGCCTCCAAGAAGGGCACAAGACCATGGAATCCATCTAAAAGAAGGAGCACAACCAATTAATCTGAGGGCTTACAGATTTCCTTATTATAAGAGACAAGAAGTGGAAAGGCAAATTGCTAAAATGTTAGCCTCATCTGTGATACAAACTAGTTCTAGTCCATTTGCCTCTCCTTGTCTATTAGTCAAGAAAAAAGATGGAAGCTGGAGACTATGCATAGACTATAGACAGCTAAATGATCTGACAATCAAGAATAAATTTCCAATACTTGTTGTTGAAGATTTGTTGGATGAACTTAAAGGAGCTGACACTTTCTCCAAAATTGATTTAAGGACTGGATACTGGCAAATTAGAGTTAGAGAGGAAGACATTTACAAGATTGCTTCAGGACTCATCACGGTCACTTTGAGTTCAAAGTGATGCCATTTGGGTTCACCAATGCACCAACTACATTCCAATCTTTGATGAATAAGGTCTTTTTTGAACACTTAAGGAAATTTGTACTAGTTTTTTTTTTATGATATTTTAGTGTATAGTGCAGGGCTGGAAAAACACCTAGAGCATTTGAGGTTAGTGTTTGAGATTTTGAAAAAGAATAAGTTATTTGCAAAGAGAAGTAAGTGTTTCTTTGGACAACCTCAAGTGGAATATTTAGGCCATATTATTTCAGCAAAAGGAGTGTCTACAGATCTTAGTAAAGTGGAAGCTATGGTGAAGTGGCCTCAACCCAAGACATTAAAGTCTCTTAGGGGATTCCTTGGGTTAACAGGTTATTATCGAAGGTTCATAAGAAACTATGGGGTTATTAGTAAGCCCCTAACAGACATGTTGAAGAAAGGAAATTTCCAGTGGACTTCTGAAGCTACCACTGCTTTTTATCAACTTAAGGCTGCAATGGTATCTGCTCCTTACTAGCCTCGGATTTTAAGAAAACTTTCTGTTTAGAAACTGATGCCAACTCAAAAGGAGTAGGTGCAGTGTTGACACAAGAAGGTAGACCCATAACCTATCTCAGTAAGGCATTGGGTCCAAAACATGAAGGGTTATCAATCTATGAAAAGGAGTATGTGGCCATTCTGATTGCAGTCTCTAAATGGCGACATTATTTTAAGGGAGGACCATTCATCATCAAAATTGACCATGAGTCCTTGAAGTACTTTTGGAACAAAAATTGACAACCACCATACAAAAGAAGGGCTTAACTAAACTTTTGGGGCTGGACTACTCAATTCAGTATAGAAAAGGCAAACTAAACAAGGTTGCAGATGCTTTATCTAGGAGATATGAGAATGAGGGACAATGTCAAGCTTTATCTTCAGTCACCATAATTCTAGAATGGGTCAAAGAAGTAGAAAACAGTTATACAGAAGATACATTGGCTCAAGAATAGATTACTTCCCTGACAGTGGCATCTATGGGACCAACAAAATGGTCTTACAACCATGGAATTCTAAGATACAAAGGTAAGGTCTACAGTGGGAGTCAAGGGGGATTGAGAGCTAAATTACTTAAACCATGCATGACTCACCTCAAGGGGGTCACTCTGGGATTCAGGCGACTTATTACAGAGTGAAATTGTATTTCTACTGGCCAGGTCTGATGAAGGCTGTCCAAGATTATATCCAACAATGTGAAACATGCCAGAGAAACAAAAATGAACACATGAAGTATCCAGGGTTGTTACAACCCATTCCTATTCCTCAAAGCAGTTGGGAAGTGATTACCATGGACTTTGTTGAAGGGCTCCCTCAATCCCAAAAGTTCAATTGCATATTAGTAGTTATTGACAAACTCACCAAATATGCTCATTTCTTGGTTGTTTCTCACCCCTTTTCAGCTATGGACATTGCAAAACTCTTTTTGGACCATATTTATAAGTTGCATGGGGCACCAAAGACCATAATTTCTGACAGGGATGAGATATTTATAAGTTCCATATGGCAGGAATTGATGAAGTTAATAACAGAAGTCCAACTCAGCACTGCTTATCACCCTGAGATTGATGGTCAGTCTGAAAGACTTAATCAGTGTTTAGAACAGTATCTTAGATGCATGTGCTTCCTTAAGCCTAAGTCATGGTATAAATGGTTGGCTCTTACTGAGTGGTGGTACAATACAAGCTACCACACAGCACTCAAAATGTCTCCCTTTTAGGCTCTTTATGGCCATCAACCAATTGAATTTCTATGAGATGCTAGCTCGAAGGCTAAAGTAGTTACAGTAGAGGAGTTGCTTAAGGAAAGGGAGCAACTGAGCAAGTTAATGAAGGACCAGTTAACTAAGGCACAACATCGAATGAAGTGGTATGCAGATAAGAATAGATCTGAACAGGTATTTCAAGTAGGGGATGAGGTTTTCCTAAAAATCCAGCCTTATCGATAGACTTCTCTGGCACTAAGGAAGAACACCAAACTGTCTTCAAGGTACTATGGCCCTTATCCTATTGTAGCAAAGATCAGTTCTGTTGCTTACAAACTACAATTACCTAATAACTCAAAAATACATCATGTATTCCATGTGAGCCTTCTGAAGAAGAAAATTGGCCATAAGGTGATGGCTTTTATTAATCCTCCTAAAGTTACAGAAAATGGGGAGCCAAGGGTGTATCCTGCTATAGTGTTAGATAAGAGAATAGTTAAACGAGGAAACAGAGCCATGACTCAATTGTTGGTTCAATGGGTTAACCTAGGACCCGAGAATGCAACTTGGGAGGACTATCCAGCTCTAATTTCTCAATTCCCATCATTTGATCCTTGGGGACAAGGATTGCTACAGGAGGGGGTTCTGTAATGAACATGGTGATAAAGGAGGGTCAACTGAGTATTAGAGAAAGTCAGAATGCCGAGCTAGCAACTACAATAGCTGAGGAAGCAAGCCACATCAGTAACACAGTCAGCAAACTTGAGGCTGCAGAAGGGCATGAGCATTGCAATAGCTACGAGACAGAGGAGATGATAACTGCAAGGAAGACCGTTAGTAGTACAAACAGCTGCTATTTGGTGATTGGTCAGTAGAGAGAGGAGTGTACAAAATTCCTATTGGATGATCATAGTTGGCACGTGTTGTTATTAGGCCTGTGTGCATAGTTGCACCCTGTAGATACATAAGACGCCTAATGTACAGATGAAAAATATATGAAGGAAATCAAGGAAATCTTCCTTTTCTTCTTTCTTTCTTCTGGTCTCATTCTTTTATAACTTTATTGTTAATCTATAACATGAAGGTTTCCAATGAAGTGTATGGTAGTGAGTTTAGTACTTATAATGGAAGTGCTGATGCGAGTGTAGTGGTGACAGAGGAGAGTAATGGAGAGGTGGTGGTGAATGGTGATGATAGGGAGGAAGTTAAGGAAGTGATTTCGATGGTGTCGGTGAGGAGTGAGTCTACAGAGCTTGTGAATTTGTTGATTGAGAAAGCGGAGGAGGAACCACGGGTTTCCAAGAGGTTTGGTCAACGGAAAGTTGTGAAATCGGCTTCGGAAGGTAAACTACTGAACTCATGAGAATTTCGAACTGAAATGCCATGGTGCATACATGAAGAGTCAAAGCTATCCCCAACATTTTACAAATGAAATGTAAATTTTCAGATTATTTACAAAGCTTATCTATAAGGATAAAATAGTAAATTTGATGATGACTGGTGCGAAAATTTTCAGGAAAAGCCTTGAGAGTATCGAAGCCGAAAAGGCAAGACACGTTGGAGACAACGTGGAAGATGATAACGGAGGGCCATCCTATGCCGTTAGCGTGTCACCTGAAGAAATAGACACGTGGGAACAATGTGCATCGAAGGACCAAAATGCCGCTCTGCCTCCCCTCCCCAACACCGTGAAGAAATCTGATACCTTCCATTCCACGAGTGCTCTAAGGGGTCGTCATTGACTCGGGGCTAGTTTGGATGAGCGGTGCGATTGGTTCCGGTGAGATTGAAATGAAAGAAATGACCACCGTAGATATAAGTTTTTTTAATAAAATATTTAAAAGAATGGATAAAAAAAATAATTTTACAAATTTTTCTTTTTTCTTTTTATGATTTTTTGTTTTATTTTATGTGAAAGATTCCATTGCACCGTATCAGAAGTGCGATGGAATCCAAATGAAGCCTCGGTCCTCTGGCTTCGGAAAACTCAAGAGAGACCTATCACTAAGCCAGGACGAGTTGAACCGCCGAGTGGAAGCCTTCATTAAGAAGTTTAATGAGGAAATGAGACTGCAAAGGCAGGAGTCTTTGAATCAATATCAGGAGATGACTAGGAGAAGAGTACGGTAGATATTTTAGTAAAAGCTATGGGGGTTAATTAAAAAGTAAAATTATTCTTTTGTTCAACTTTTACCTTTTTTAGTGGGGTAAATAATTCCTTCTTTGTAAAAAGCTGTTTTTTTTCTTTATAGTTTATATTATTTTTTCCGAAAATGTTTTTTTTTTTGGTATTTCGTGATTTTACGTAATAAAGGGAATATAACATGCAAGAATTTAGTATGCATGGTTCTCTTTCTTTATATTGGTTTTTTTTTTGGTATGGTTAAGTGGTCACCTTTCATTTTGATGATTAGGCTAGGAAATCAATTTGTTGATTATTTGAATTTAATTTGTTCTTTTTTTAATTAAATTTGAGGTTGACAATTTTAAATAATAAATAAAATTGAATTCGTGTATATTAATTTTTAATTTAGACTGCACGTAAATTTAATAATTTGCTAATGTATATTTTTTATATTTAATTATTAATTTATCATTTAACTTTTATAATATATATTTAAAAAACTGCTTACGTAGTAAAATTTTTTATCAGTTCAATTAAACTCATATTGATGAGCTCTAATTGATGAAGATGCTTCGTAGTAAAATTTTTGGTTTAAGTTTGTTTCCCATGCTTCCAATTCCATAATTACCATTAGCATGTCCCAATATGATCCAAAATTTGTTTTTTATGGAAAAAAAAAGATACATTGTCATCTCAAGGAAATATATATTTATCATTGTAAACATATAATAAAAGATAATTTAAAATGAAACATTGCTAGTTTTTATCTTACTCCAGGATTCTGCTTGGTCTAGGCAGATTAAGTCACAGTCTAGGCAGATTAAGTCACACTCTAGCCTTCGGCAGTGTTCTAAATGGTCCCTATGTCACTGCAAAACTGCTTGCATTTATTAATGGTGAGGCTGTAGTCTTACTTTTGTAACTGGACATTTTGGTTTCTGTTCACTGATCTCGTCAGCATTTTTAGCTAGATTATCCGATCAGTTGCCGCCCATGCCAATCATGATTCTAGCGTTCAACTTTCTCAAATAATTTGTTGTAAGTTAGATGAATCCGGTTGACAAATCTGTTTCAAAACCTGAATATAAAGCATCAGCATGTTAAGAAATTTCTTTCAGCTGAAAAAAAGAGATTCGAAGCAAGTCATTCAAACTCTAAGCATGTTCATAGATAAATCCACGAGTCATTAAGTATGCTGAAGAACAATAGTGTTTGATAAGCTCTGCATGCTAGTAATGTCAAGCTAGTTTTTAGAAATTTTTGGTATTAAGTGAATAGAAAATGATCATCTTTTTAACACTTTTCATTGTCTAATTCTGATCTTACATGATTAAACATTTATTAGTATTTGTAGTATATCTATCACAAGAAATAACCTTTGACTTACATTGCCACTGTGGCAGGGAAAAGCTTATCCAAGAAAGTATATACACCCCCACCCAGTAAGAGTGCAATGCTGCGAAAGAAATCAAATTTTAACAATGTGTCAAAGGGGAAATTCTGCAAATGCAAGAGAAATTACGATGAAGATATAAGAGGCGGATGCTTATTGCCACATTGATGCATAAAGGCCTAATTCAGCAAGCAACATGATCCATGATAAAAGCTATTACAGAATTTAAATGCCAAATAGTAGAAATAAAGATAGTGAATGATCAGAAGATTTTTGACAGTACCTCAATGGGTTGATCCATGCTGAGAACTTCCTGAATGACAACAGACTCTGCCAGTATATATATGATTAGTACAATTTCTGATAAACAATAATTTAACTATATTTGTTGCAAAAGAGGGAGCAAAGTGGCAGTGATAATGATTTTCCATAGTTTGGGCGAGGGGTGTATGTCATCTTGACAAAACACATGTATTTTATCCAAAACAATAGGATTCAGTTCTAAACAAATAACTTTGTGCATACCTACAAAGCTCCAGCAAAGGAAGCAGCAAGAAGTAGAGGAGCTACATAGCCAGTTGTGTATGTCAAGAGTAAGCTGCCTCCTATTACTGGATCCTGTTATATGGTCTTAACACATTACTTATTATAGCCTTAGTTTCACTAAGTTAATATAAATATCACGCTTATGCCAAATAAAGACGGATATCATTCTTCTATAGACTCAAAGGTGTATCACATTCACTGCTGCGCTGCCTCTTTGTCTATTATGCAGTTTACCTTTGATGTGGCTACGCATCCTAGCAAAGTGGCCAGCACTGGTGTGCTGCAAGGTGAGGCAGCTAATGCAAATGTAAGCCCAGCTAAATATGCTTGCACACCTAAAATACCAAAAAAATTCAAAATTAACATCTTTAAAATGTTTTATATATTCATTTGTATAATTAACTTTTGTTGGGGAAGGGAAAATAATCGAGTTAAACAATGAGGGAAGTTGTAATTCAATGACCTGCAATGTAGTTCACAGCAAAAGAACAATAATTAAATAAGAGACATCTGAGTACAACACACTCTGGTACATGATTGATTAATAGAATACTAATCTATTAGCAGTTCTATATAAAATTTGTAGCCATCGTAAAAGTTGAACACTTGTAGTTCTGACCTTGACCACTTGAATGACAGGAAATTATAATGCAAAAAATTAACTTGTAGTTCTGACCTTGACCACTTGAATGACAATAGAAAAACTTTAAAAACACACCAGACACAAGCACAAATCGCAATATTAGGGGAAAAGACATTCATATGCCTAATAAGCCTCTCCATAGCTCTCTCCCTTCTCAAACCCGAAGCCTTTCTTCTTGTCGTTCTAACGGGATAAACACACTAATCCAAAATATGAACTGGTGATGAACCTATTTTGTCAGAGGCAGGTTCTACTTTATAACTTTTTCAGAAACCCAAAAAAATTAAAAAGAAAAAATAAACCTTAAATCTCCCCTTATATAAGTCTTTTTTTTTAGAAAATAAAAATAAATAATAAATTGCAAGAAATGCATAAATCAAACAACAACAATAGTAGCTTGACGCAATACCTCAAGTAGATTAAGACCCATAATAACAGCTAAACCAGAAGCAGCCAATGGCAACCCCTGCCCTATCTGTCCAGCAAAGGAGGCTGCTACACCCAGGAGTGCTAGTGTAGTCGCTAATCCTAATGAGAAAGCCATATAATTCACGATGATCTGGCCAAAAAAGAACGTCAATGTCATTTGAGAATAAACTCTCTTTACATCCATGATTGCATTTGTATGTCTCAACTCTCATGCATAAGAGAGGGACTACCCATATATATTTCAATTGAATTTAGCAACATAGACGTAGTAGATACTACACATGTTATACCAACAACTAAGAGACAAGTTTAGAAGATACAAAAGTTTTGCTAGAATAAAAAAAAAAGAAAGGTAAAGGAAATACAGAATAACAGGCAGCATCAGCCTTGCTGAGAATTGAAAAGTCAAACCTGAACCAAGGTGTGTAACTTTCAGTTTTTAGGTCATCTATGAGCCAAAATGTTTAGGGTTATTCTATTAGTTTCAATTTTCTAATAAGGATGCCTAGCAATTACGATATTTATAACCATAATTCCATGCAAATTCAAATGCTTCATTGAAGACCAAAAGGTTCTATGGAAAAATCTAATAGAGGCAGTAAAGGAGATGAATCACATAGCAAGATATTTCCTCAGTTTTGCCCTTGCCAGAGCCAAATGCACCTACAAGGTTCGAATTACTCAAAAGATCAGCATCAAACATGACAGGACATGCAAGAAAGTAGCAGCATCGTTTTAAATGATCCATTGATCTTTAGGCAAAGTATGTGTGTTACTTACCAATGTAACCAAGCGTCAATGGCAGAACACTTAGTGTACATGGAGAAAGACTTGTTACAAGACCAGCCCCCAAAAATAACAGCCAAACTGCAAAAACAAAAACAGATATAATACCAACTGTCAACCTCATAAATTGCTATGCAGTTAAAGGGAAAAGAAGAGAAAGAAGCTAGTGAAACTCAGAGCTGATAAATGGCCCTGAACAGCTTCATTAGCCTGCCGGCCAGCTGAATATAGCAGGCCTCCAAACCAATGTCCAGGACCACCATCAGCCAAAGTGTAAAGAGCAGCAGCGCCTTCCTACCTCGAAAGAAAATAATTCAAGTTCCTAAGATTATCCGACGGATATATAACTTGTAATTCATACCGAAAATCAGATGGTAATCATGGTATACTAAAGAAGACCAATTTAATCTATAGAAATATTAGCCTATTATAGTAAACTTCAACACACTAGAACAAAATTGAACTCGACAAGTCAAACAAAAGACATAAACATGGAACTCACCAAGATCTTGTCTTCAGTTAAAGCTTTTGCAGAGTCAATAGCAACCAAATTTGCCGCTAAGAAAAATAGAAATCAAAACTTAAAATATGAGAAAAAATACCCATCACTCATAAAGTAACTCACAACTTAAACAAATTATTAGAACAATTATAATATATAATTAAAAACATTTCTATTAGTGATTACCCGCTATAGTATTTACAAGAGTAGTCAAATTCAAAGATTCAAAATCTTTGCAAAGATCCTCATTTGTTGTTGGCTTATTAATGGCCATCATATATTTACCTGAAATAAATGTTTTTAGAGCTTAAAATTCGTCAGTTTCAATAAATTATACTGGCTAATTAAAATTAACTTACCACAGTTGGTTCTTTGGTGACTTTTAAGGCTAGAGTCTTAATTTGTATAAAAATGGAGAAATGAGAATAAACTAACAAATTGAGAAAGGAAGGAGGCTTACTTCTTGTATTAATTGTATCCAACTCTAAAAGAGGTTGAAAGAACATTTTTGAAGTTAGGATGAGGCCACTCCAGTGAATCCCACCATTCTCTGGGCGAGCAGATCGTAAGAGAAGGTGGAGCATATGCATATGGCTGTTCATTCCCAAGAAGGGAAACAAATGGAGGAATTCTCTTCAGCTTAGGACAGGATCTAACAGAGATATCTTCGAGAGAATCGCAAACCATTACCCCACATTTATTGCAGATGCTCTTCAATTCTGGTAATGACTTCAGTACCAACCTTCTCAATTTGGGAAGATTGACTTTGATTTTGTCACTACCTTTTTCTTCTTCATCATCTTCTGATGTTGCTAGTGCAAATATTTCTACCAGCTGCTTACAATCTTCCACCCGAATCCCTACCACGTTTTGCAGGTTGGTAAGCAACCAATGTGGAAACAACTTCCTTATATTTGAGCACTCACGTACATCGATATAATTGAGATGGGAAAAGATGCCAGGTGGAGCCAATATTGGCTGTCCTGAAGTAAATCCTTCAGTTCTAATAAGTTCACTTAACTGGGGCAAATCCCTAAGTATCAAACTCTCGAGGCTCTGAAATGGAGTACAAGAAGTGGAAGGAGAGGAGAAGGAAAGAACGAACTCCATCCCTTGGCAATACCCAATAAAACATGCCCTCAAGTCATTTGCGTATTTGAGAGAAGAAATATCGCTTAAGCTTCTCAATAAGTTGCGGTTTGAAACGTTGAAACTTTGAACATCAATTGGGAGCAGAACATCATCTCCACAAGATTCACCTATATAGATTGATACAGCTTTGCTTTGCGCAAATGATACAAAAGAAGGTGGGTTTGGGCCCACTTTTAACGAGTATGCATTTAGGCTTTTCCTACGTTGCATTGACTGGACAAATTTTTTGAATTCATGCTTGTCATTGAAACACCCCTTAAAGTGTTCCAACTTCTCCAATGACACTACCTCCTCTGTGCTTATGCTTGTTTTTGGATTAAGGTCCTCAAATCCCAAGTATTGAAGGCGGAGAGTTTCGGTATAAGTCCAGTGGGTACCTCTTTTAGATACCTACAACTAAGATCAAGATACCTCAAACTCGCCAACATTTCCATGCCTTCAGGGACTTCCTGAATTGCAGAAGAACAAAGATCCAACTTCTTCAATCTTTGAAGCTTTGAAAGAGAGGGCAAATGCTTTAATCTATAACAATCTCGAAGCAACAATGCGGTGAGATTCTTTAATTCAGAGATGGAAGTTGGTAAACACTCGATCAGTGTGTAGGACAAATTAAGAACACTCAAACAAGGCATGTTTGCAAAGAAAGAATTTGAGATCTTCTTTATAGGATTCCCTTGAAGTAACAAGGTTGTAAGCAGCCGATATTTTGGAGCTGACAGATCAATGGGAATTTCTGATATGGAATTCCTCATAAGCGACATCTTTTCAAGATCCGTTGTC
The DNA here is from genome assembly GCA_031772115.1 of Heritiera littoralis. Taxonomy (NCBI): domain Eukaryota; kingdom Viridiplantae; phylum Streptophyta; class Magnoliopsida; order Malvales; family Malvaceae; genus Heritiera; species Heritiera littoralis. The sequence goes on from JAPDPK010000065.1 coordinate 26,818, forward strand.
CATTCTTCCTCTTCTAGAAACCATTTTAATTGCATGCCTGCTTTTACCATATACCGAGGCTTCATTCTTGTGATGGATAATGCCATGTCTCTCACTACATCATGCATCTTCACACCTATTTCAACACTTTCCAACAAAGAGTTATCTTTCAACTTTTTCAAGATAGCATGGCCCTTATCTTCCATTTGTTGTCTTGTATCCATTTCAGCTATAAATCCCTCCTCAATCCAATGTTCGATTAGCTCATACTCCCAAATTACAAAATCTTCAGGATATAATGCACAATATAAGAAGCAATGCTGCACGTTTTTGTCTTTTAATTGATCAAAACTATATTTCAAACATCCAATCACTTTAGCTTCCACACCCTCTACATCTCTTATTTGCCGTTTCAACTCAGTCAGTGTATGGTTCCAAAAGGGGAGGTCATTTTCTCCTTTCAAGGTACCAGCTACCACAGTGATAGTGAGAGGCAAACCTGGACATTCCTTCACAACATCTCTCACAGTTGATTCTGGAATTTGCGATATGCTTGGTCCAACCTTATTCTTTAATAAAGTCAATGCCTCTTCTTCTGAAAGTGGATTCACTTTAATCACCTCACAACCCATAGATTTACACACTTTCTCTTTACGTGTTGTCAACACCAGCTTGCATCCATTGCTGCTAGTCGGTTCAGGGATTCCAACTTCCTCCAGAGAGATTTCATCCCACATATCGTCTAAAATTAAAACATGATTTTTTGCATTCTCCAACATGTTCATCAGCAGCGCAGCTCGTCTGACTTTATCTCCTTCTGTGGACAAATCTCCATTCAATGCCTTTGCAATATCATCTTGCAACTTCACGATATTGAATTCTTTTGATACAGTAAGCCAAATTACTTTATCGAATCTATTTTCTTTCAAAAGAGCATTGTGGATGTTCATCATGATGGTCGTTTTACCGACACCTCCCATCCCCCAAACTCCAATCCTGAGTACTTCCTCTTGCATCAACCATGTCCAAATTTGATCTCTTACATCTGTCACACCAATTAATTCTGATGTTGGTAGTGGAAACCCAACACTTGAACCATCAATTACCAGACTTTCAGAGACATTAGGACCTCTATCAAGAAAGTTATGCATTTCTTGAGTCTTCTCTTCAACACGTTTTGCATCGAAAGCACGAAAGATATATCTCCCCTTATTGACTTCGTTTTCAACATGCTGTGCTTCTTCAATAATCTGTTTCCCATAATTCAACCAGTTTTCAACTTCCTTCCTTGGTACCTTTCCCGGACGACAACGCTCTGTTTCCAGTTGTTGCCGTACATCTTCTATTTTGCTATTCAACTCATCTCTAGTTCTCTTTAAGCTTTTCACATAATCTTTCAGCTTCACGTGATACTGTATGTGAGACTTTGCAATCTCTATGTATTCCATGGATATCCCTGCGTATATTTAGAGAGAGCCATATTTTCATGTAATTCTTTATCAGAGTTTCAACTAAAGGGAGACTATTAAAAAACTAGCTATAGGAAAATAAACTCATTATTTAATCTTTTAATGACCTCAAAATTATTATTATTAATTATTCTTAATATTCGTAGTAAATATTTTTAATAAATCACTTAAATACTGTTATCCAAAACCTAAAAACAAAGTGATTAATTTTCATCATATTCGTAGTCATGTGTCTAAGTAACCACAAAATCAACAAAGTTTAAAATAAAATTATAAACAAAGAATTGTAAAAAATGACAACATCAGTAGTGAAAGAGGAAAAACAATAGCATTAGTCAAACAGAAAAGAGAAAACAAAATCATGGCAAGTATGAAAAAGAAACAGAATGCTGGAAATTAAAAGTTGCCTGCCTTGATCTGAGCTCCTAGACTTGCTGCTGCTTCTGCAAGACCTTGAATACAAAAGAAAAACAAAAGCAGTGAAGCAAAGACAAGAGCGCAGGTAGAACAAGTGTATGGAGCAAAGAAGCAGTGAATCAACTAGTAGTAGAAGGCTATGTAAATCTGTTTTAGCAACTTGATTGATATTCACTCAAGAAAAAAAAAATCTGCATGGGACTTAGGAAGAAGAGAAGGAAGCGCTAAGAAAACTTCAAGGAATAGACAAGAAATGAACCTAAATTATCAGTCAACTCTTATGGTCTTGGTGCCACTTTCATGGTGGTTGCCAAAGCAAATAGTTTTCATTTATCATTTATCATGTCAGAAAAGTGGCCCAAGAAACGAACCAAATTTATAAGTGAATAGATGTAAGGTATGTACAGTATTAATACGTAAATTACCGTGTTAAATTTATATAGATATTAGGGAGTTATCCGCAATACGTTGTAGTGAAAAAATTAAAAATTAATTTTTATGTTTACATTTGTTACCAAAGTGATTAAAAAAATTGTGTATTAATTGTATTTTATATTATTAATATTTATTTTACAAAATATCTATATTCTTATTTTTTTATTAATGTTCATTTATCTAAGAATCTAAAAAGCTTCTCAATTTTCATAATAATTAATTATTATTTTTTAACATAATTCAAAATTATTTTTAATTGAAATAAATTGTAAGAACTTCCTTATATTTTAGTAAAGTTGATTTTATAAGTCTTCAACTTAAAAAATATTTTCAATTTGTTATTATAAATTCTAAAATAATTTTCACCATTAGAGATTTTTCAAATGATGATTTTTATTATTAACTTTAAAAATTAAAAAATATATCTAAAAAGTGAATATATTTGTAAAAAAAATTAAATTAAATTAAATTAAACTATCTATCTTTTTTATTGACCAAAACAAATTAGAGAGTTTAACTAAAAAAAGTTGAAGAGTTAAATATAAATTAGAGAGTATAATTGGAAAAAATTAAATAAAAACAAATAAAAGGTTTAATAAAAAAGTTTTAAAATGAATTAAAGAACATAATCGGAAGAAATTAAAAATAAAAGCTGATTAAAGGATTTAACTAAAAAAATTGGAGAACTAAAAAATAGATTAAATGCATCACTGAAAAAACAAATAAAAAATGAAGAACAAAAAAAAGAAAAGCTGAACTCAAAAAAAAAAAAGACAAATAAAATGACACGTGGCAAGCAATGGTGAAGTGGGAGATAAAAACATATATAGTTATAGATATAATAATAATCCTATAATATATAAATATTATTTTAATCTTAATAAATTTATATATAAATTTTATTATTTTTATATTAGTTTCCTATCGTGAATAAAATATTTAAGTGTTTTCACACTAACTTTTCAATTTGCATTTTTTTTTTCTGGAATTACTTAAAGCTTAAAATTAATACTTGAATTTTGAATATCTTTTCGAGAAAGTAAAAAGTTTTCTGTGTAACAAATCGAGCAGAATTCAAATATCTTAACATTTAGTTCGAATGACTCGAAAGCTCAATCAAACTTTTTAATATATATTTTTCCTTTTTTACTATTAATTTATCTTTTTATCTTCAAAATATATGGTTAAATTTAACGTATCAAGTCTATTAAGTCGAGTTCAAATCTATGGAATCAAGTTCAGAGAGTTCAAGCATATTATCTAGTTGAGCTCAAGCATAAAAAACCAAACTCGATCACACAAATTTCGAATCGAAATTCAAATATTAAGTTTTTGAATTGAATCAAACTCGTATCATATACAGAATCATCTCAATTCAACTCAATTAAACCCTTAAGCTTGATAATTAAATTCACTCGTCGTCCAAGTTTAATTTGCTAAGAAGTATAGATTTCATCAAGAAAGAGGGAAGCCTTGGATTTCAGCAAGAGATTAAAAACTTGTATCAAACATTAGAATTACACGATATCAGAATTTACGAATGAAATTACGTAAACCCTCGGCAATATTACAGCATTCTTGGTATTAGATATGTAAGGGGTATAGAAACACAGAGCATAATTACCCTTGATCTGTACATTAAATATGAAAAATAAGAGCAATGAGGCATTCCCTTGCATCCCTTCTCTCTCTCTGTCTTTTTTTTTAATTATATTTAACATTGGGTATTTTTTATTTGTTCTATCATCCAATAGATAGAGGTTTTTTTTTTTTTTTGATTCATGGGATGGTGCCAAAAAAAATTGGAACATTAGACTTAACGTTTTTTTTAAGGAAAGATAACAATTATTAGGTTAAACTTTGGTAATTGATAGACGTTTTTTCATTAGATAAGAATGTTCATATTTTGATTTTACTCAATTTAATCGGTAAAATCAATTTAATTCAATTAATCAATTAATTTTCATATAACATAATTATTGTTTGTTATCGAAAACTCAAGTGAACTTTGCTAAGAAATTTTATATTCATCCAACTTGTAATTATGTTTATAAATAAATAAATAGTAGTAAATAAATAAATAAATTAAGAAAACTGTTATTTGGTGTCTGTCTAGTAACACTAATTAAGATGATAATTAATAAAAATAATAATAATAAAATGTAATTAATTCATTAATTTTTTAAATTTAGTGAAAAATGCATTAAATATAAAAAATAGAGAAAAATACTAATCCGTGTCTAGTGACACTGATTAAGGTGATATTTAAAAAAAATACAAATAATTTATTGTTTCATCTTAAATTTAATGAAAACAATACACTAAATGCATAAATATTTTTTTAAAAATTAATTATCTTTATTCTATAGGCATTTCCTGATCAGATTTTTTTAATAATAGTTTAACTATTTTTAATTAATGCCCTTAAAATAAAATGTGACACAAAATTTTTAGATAAGGGGAGGAGATGGCTTTCTTCGAGGCGAAGCACGGGGCATGGAGAGAGGAGAGAAGATTGTTGCAACAGATGTAAATTAGTACTTTATAAACGGTATTTATAAACGGTAATTTGTATTATTTGATTTGAGTAAGTAAAATTAGAATAGTTAATAATCGGGCTTAGATAAGATTTGGATAGTAATTTTGCTGCTTATCATTAGTTTAACTAGAGTTTGGATAATGGTCTTAATATACCTTATTATTGGAACTCGATTATAAATAATAATTTTTCAATATTGTTATATATTTTTATTTATAAAATATTTATTATTAATATAATACTAAATTAAAATAATATTTTTTTAATTTTGATTTTTAAGATTAATTTAATTTTATGAGTTAATTTAAATTTATTAATTTAATTTTTCTTAATAATATGCATTAAAATTTAAATTTAAATTTAAAAATCAAATTTTAACTTAATAAACGAATATTTAACAGATTTAGATAGTAAAAATCAAAATATATTTTATATTTTGATTCAGATAATTAATAGATATTTTTTTTATATTATATTGATAGAATTCAGGTAGTAAAAATAAAAATATTTAAATAATTAATTGAGTGTTAATATTGTAAAATATAATTGGATTTGAGTTTGGGTACCTCAAAATTAGTGAGTACCTATCTTGTTAACATCCTTACAGCATATTTTGAAAAGTTCAACATTGGGAATGGAATTGAAGAAATTGCTTTGCAATTAAAAAAAAAATTGAAGATCAGAATTAATATTCTTCTCTTCCCTTTTTTCCTACTTCTAATTTTTAATTTTTATTGAATGGATAGAGATTTTTTTTTCATTTAGTAGGATGTGCATATTTCGATTTTCATCAAATTAATCCATTGAATTGATTTAATTCGATTAATCAATTGATCGACAAATTAATTTTGATTGATTATTTGAAAATGATTTTGAAAAATTTTGATTCTCCATTGATTTGATTTTCACTGAATTAATCATAATTTTTAATGGCACTCCCTTTAGTCTCTCTCTTCCCCAATTTTGTTTTTCTTTTATTCTATTTTAAGGTAGGGCTACTTCCGTTTTTCCTTTTTTTTTTTTTTTGTTTTGTTCTTTTTTTTTATCTAATGGGTAAGAGGGGTGTTTATATTTGGATTTTAATCGACTTAATTATATTACAAAGTTAAAAGGAAAATCTCAAAGAAAGAATTGTAAAAGGGCAACATCAGTGGTGAGAGAGGAGAAGTAACAGCATTAATGACACAAAAAGAGAACAAAATCATGACAAGCACGAAAAAAAACAGAGTACCGGAATTTGCCTGCCTTGCGCTGAACTCCTAGATTGGCTGCTGCTTTTGCAAGACCTTGAATAGAAAAGAAAAACAGAAGCAGTGAAGCAAAGACGAGAGCCCAGGGAGAACAAGTGCTTAGAGCAAAGAAACAGTGAATCAACTACTTGTAGAACGATTTCAACAAGGAAGAGGGAAGCCTTGGATTTCAGCAATAGATTGAAAACCTGTATCAAGCGGTAGAGCAACATGATATCAGAATTTACGTGGAATCAAGTAAACCAACGGCAATATTACAGCACTCTTTGGATATGTAACAGTGGGGTATAAATAACTCATGGTAGTAATCTTTATAATTTTAAGACCTTACTATAGAATTCTTCATAATTTTAGTTTAAATGACCTTACTATCATCTTGCTAGACACAATTACAATTGAGCTTAAATGACTCTAATTAGTCAACTAAATTTTGTTAAATGCCACTTGATTAAGATTCTGTTATGCGAGAGATCTATTTTTAAAACGATCGAAGGATAAAAAAATGATTAAAAAATAATTTAGTTTTAATTATAAATAAAATTATATCATCACTATAACACTTATTTAAATTACATATAAAAATTCTAAATTTTTTGAAGAGAAAAACCACTCTACTTGTTCTACGCTTTTTATCAGAGTTTAACCAAAAGAAGATTATTCAAAAACTAGCTATAGTAAAATAAACTCATTATGGAATCTTTTAATAACCTCAAAATTAATATTATTAATTATTTTTAATATTCGTAGAAATATTTTTAATAAATCACTTAAATATTGTTATCCAAAACCTAAAGCCAAAGTGATTAATTTTCATCATATTCGGAGTCATGTATCCCAGTAACCACAAAATCAACAAAGTTTCAAATAAAATTATAAACAAAGAATTGTAAATAAGGCAACATCAGTAGTGAAAGAGGAAAAACAATAGCATTAATCAAACAGAAAAGAGAAAACAAATTCATGGCGAGCATGAGAAAGAAACAGAATGCTGGAAATTAAAAGTTGCCTGCCTTGATCTGAGCTCCTAGACTAGCTTGCTGCTTCTACAAGACCTTGAATAGAAAAGAAAAACAAAAGCAGTGAAGCAAAGACAGGAACCCAGGTAGAACTAGTGTATAGAGCAAAGAAGCAGTGAATCAACTACTAGTAGAAGGCTAAGTAAATGTGTAGCAACTTCATCGATATTCACTCAAGAAAGTGGCGAGGAAAGTGCAAGTGCAAGGATAGAGATGGTGGGTGCCAGAGGGCACAATTAAAGCAAACTGGTGGAATTCACGACAAAAGGCAAAAACAGAATAAAGTTTCATAGATTTTCTGCTTGACCCCAGTTAGCCAATCATCAATCGCAATGTCATCAGAACGAAACTTCCTCGTACGTGTAGGAATAATTCGATTCCATTCATATTGTTATCTTAAGAGTGATTTCATCCAATCTAAAATAAATTATTTTGTCATCAAAAAAGAAAAAGATAAAGGTTCGGATTAGTTGTCATTCATCTTTTCCTTTGTGCCTTCTACATTTCCTTTTCCCAATTGTTTAATATAATCAGTTAAATGAACCTTTGAGCTCAATTTTCCACTTCAAATCTTTCGGTGGAAAAAACAATCAAACATAATTTAATATATGATAAAAAAAATAAGAAAGCAAAAAGAAAATAATTATTAGATTACTATGAAACAGAAGAATATAATATATAATATAAAATATAAATAATTAACATAATATATTATATAATATTTAATTATTTATATTATATATTATTATTTAAAAAAGGTCAATTAATTATGTCGATTTAATTCATAATTTAGACTTGACTTAATCAAATAAATTGACTTATAAAAATTAATTTAAACCCAAAAGCAACTTAATTAAACAAAATTAACCGAATTTTAATTGATTAAATCGGTTTGATAAACTTTTATTCATCTATAATATTTTATTTGAAATAAGAAATTATTTGAATACAAATCAAAGAATGAGAGATTATTTTGGTACAAGAATATCATAAGGACTTTTTTTTTTTTTTTTTAAAAAAAGTAAAATAGTTCAGATCAATTCAATTTTGAACGGGTTAAGTTTGGATTATTGACTTTTTTTAATCAAATCAAATCGGTCGGTTTGGATTTGGATGGCTCATTTTTCAGATTGGATTAATTGTTATCACCTCTGATTTTAATTAATAAACTTTTAAAATTCCATGGAATGGTACATGATTAAGATTCTGTTATGTGAATGATCTTTTCTAATGATAAAAAAAAAAAAAAAATCTAAGCTGTTTTTCTTTATAACTGATTGCGTGGTTACAAGTCCTAACAGTCATGTTTGTAACGAGCCACAATATTAACAAAGTTAAAATGGAAATCTTAAACAAAGATCGTGACAATCAAACAGAAAAGAGAAAACAAAATCATGACAATCATGAAAAAGAAACATAATTAAATCGGAAATTGAAATTTGCGTACCTTGAGCTGAGCCCCTAGACTGGCTGATGCTTCAGCAAGACCTGGAATAGAAAAGAAAGAGCAAAAAGCAGTGAAGCAAAGTAGAGCAATTTGATTTGATATTCACGCTAGGAAAAAGATCGATGTGGGATTCTGGGATCTAGGAATTAAAAAAAAGATGAATCAAACGGAGAAGAGAAAACAAATCATAACAAGAAATAAATACTACAAAACAATTTCTCCCAATTTACAAGCATGAAAAGAAACAGAATAGGGAATACTGGGAGTAAAATCACTAACCTGTTAATCTGATTAATGAGAAATTACCTTCCCACAATCTGATTCTATATAATGATAAGCCTTGAGAATTTCTATTTTGCTCTTTCAAAAGGAAAACTTTATAAGAATTGTGGGAAGGTAATTTCTCATTAATTTGTTATTTTGTTAAGTTCCGATATTTGGTAATTGTAGATACTAGATACAATATGAAAACATAATACAAAAATGATATGAAAAGGTTACCATTTGAGATTTTAACAAAAATTCAATAGATATAAAAATTTTAAATTTTAAATAGGATTTTTACCGACACTTTTAAGTACTGGTAAAAATTTTTAAATTTAAATTAAAATTCAATAAATATAAAAATTTAAAATTTTGAATAGAACTTTTACTGGCACTTTAAAGTGCCGGTAAAAGCTTTTTACTTTTAACGGCATTTAAAAGCGTCCGGAAAAATTATGCCGGAATTTGCAAAACTTGTACCGACATCGGAGTACATGACCGCCGGTAAACCTTTATCGGCATTCACCTAGTCGGCAGTTAACCGGCGGTCAACAAACCGCCAATAAAGTTTTTACCGGCGGTTGATATGTCTTTTACCGGCACTTATAAGTGCCGATAAAAGTCAATTATCTTATAGTGAAAGAAAATACCTAAAATATAACGAAAAGGAATTCAAATGTCTCCTAGTTTATCAGCATGAAAAGAAACCTAAAACTGGTACTCAGAATTACCCGTCTTGGAGAGTTTCCGACAGGCTAAATATTAATACTTCTGGAAGACCTTGAATGTAAAGGAAAGGCAGGAAAGGAATAAATAGCAAATAACGGTCGAGAAGCAAACCGATTCCCTGGTAACTAGTAGAAAAAGTGCAGGCATGCACTTTAGCAGCAAAGAAATTAAAACAAGGAATCTTGATTGATTTTCAGTAGATATCAAGGAAAATGGAGTGGAAAGCTAAGAGAAAAAAAGGTGAAAGTGCTGAGAAGATCAGGTACTATAAATTTACGAATCAATTGTAAAACATTGTCAAAGGGTGTGACAAGGTAGAATATTATTCAAAGCAAATTGCCAACTAGTGGTGATTAAATTATTACCTAGTTTATTTTTTAAAATTACATTTTGTTCGGATTTGCAAGGTCTAATGGCGACTGTGTTTTATGTATATTGATTTCCCGTTTCCAGACTTCTTCCTTCGTTTGGTTAGGTAGCCGCCCTAGCAAATGATAAGAAATTAAGATAGTAAATGTTATTAAAGGACCGGAAATTTCTTCATCCAATAGCCTTAATTAAGGAAAGAAAACAACAAAATGTAATACATCCATTAGATTAAAAAAATTTTAAACTTTAATAACAAAGGTTTAGCCTAACAATTGTTACCTCTCTTTATAAAAGATTAAATCCAAAATTTGATTTCTTCATTTTTCTTTGTACCTCCTATGAATAAAAGAAAAGAAAATTTAACTTTGGCTCATCACCAACTACCTAATTAAATAACACAGCGTTTCTAATCAGTCGAAAGTAAAGATAAGGTCCTATACCAAAGGTATGGGGATACCGGATGGTCTAGACCAAAAAAAAAAGTAAAGATAAGATTTCCCAAAGCAGCTTCTCTTTCTCGTCTAGGATTATTAATATTCAATTTATTTATATGGACCCTGCAATTCAAAACAATCATTCATGATATAATATGATAAAATAAGAAGAACCCAAGATGAAAAAAATTTGTTAAATTCGAAAGAAACAGAAGACAATTTTAGCATCTTTTCTCTTGTACTGTTAACTATTAAATCTACAAATCAGCAAAGCTGCACATAAATTAGATGGTGCAAGTGCAATTAACCTATTGTTATGAGGGGTTGGCAGTAATTAATACTCTGTTCCTGCAATTGTAACAAAAGCTGAGATTCAAACTCAGTTTTTGTTAGAAATTGATGCAAACAATTATTAGTTTAAGTTGAATAAGTCTTCCACTATGTGTATAACATGGAAGAGTGGTTTCTAGATTTTAGGAGTTAAGTTCCCACTAACCCACTTTATGTTTGTGTACTTAGTGGGTGAATATCATCCCATGAAGTGAGAACATGGGGGAGTGGCTTTCATTTCAGTTCATCTATTTATAGTGTTGCAAATTGAGTTTTTAGTAATGAAGAAGATCCTTTGAATTCTTAGCCAATATTCTTTCTTCTATCCTTTTTCTTTGCTTACTCATAGTTTGCTCAATATTCGTTTGTTCTTGTCAAATACATCCTTATTCTTCGAAACCAACAGTTTTCCCAATAGTAGAGCTTGTCATTCGATCTGCAAAGCCGGTGGAAGGTGAAGATTGCCTTGTACTGCAGGGTTATGCCGTAAGCTGAAAAGATCATTCCTGGAGTAGTTCTGGCTGCAGTTTTTAATGAAGGAATTTGCCTCTTTTTTTTCCTGATTTTTTTATTAAATTATTAAAACCGCTTTTACTTTTGAAATCAATTCATTGAGGCTTTATTAATTAGCCTGCTGGCCAGCTGAATATAGTAGGCCTCCAAACCAATCTCCAGGACTTCCATCAGCCAAATTGTAGAGAGAAGCAGCTCCGTCCTGCCTCAGAACAAAATAATTCAGTTTCCTAAGATTATCCGACGGATATAGAAACGGTAGCCTATTAAGGTAAACATCAAGACACTAGATCGAACAAAATTGAACTCGACAAGACAAACAAAAGACATAAACATTGAACTCACCAAGATCTTGTCTTCAGTTAAAGCCTTCGCAGAGTCCACAGCAACCAAATTTGACACTAAAAAAAGTAGAAATTAAAACTTAAAATATGAGAAAAAAAATACCCATCACTCATAAAGCAACTCACAACTTAGACAACTTGTTAGAACATGATATATAATTAAAAACATTTCTATTAGTGAGTACCTGCTATAGTATTTACAATAGTAGTCAATTCCAAAAACTCAAAATCTTTGCAAATTGCAAGGATCCTTATTTGCCGTTGGCTTATTAATGCCCATCGTATATTTACCCGTGCATTGCTGCGGGTTTTTGCAGTATAGAAAAGATAATTACAATTGATCATAAAAGCTACATGTTAGTGTTCTTAACAAATTAGAACTGAAAATAAAAATGCAGCAAAAAACAAATTTTGAGCAAGAGGAAACCAATTTCTTTTTATTCAGGTAGATTTGAAACGCGTGAGAGTAAATTGAATAACGACCACCTTTTTCAAATCCCACAAAAAAAAATAATAAACAAAAACAACTCTCCTCCATTTTCAAAACCAACTTTCATTCTCCTAATAACATGATTTTCTATAGAGTCTGAGCAATAAAACTGTTGACACAGTGGTGAACTTGAGTTCCTGCACACGAAAATTCATCGGTTGAAGCAAAAGCTAGTACGTAGGTCATTTATGTCAGGTTGAGCTAGACAGCATAAGTAAAGGACAAATCCAATGAATGTGCTCATTTTAACCCTTTTTTTTTTAAAGATTAAAAGTAGACTTACTCAAAAATCAAATTATCCGTTCAAATTTGAAAACTTACTCGATATTTGGTCGAACTTAAACAAAAATATCTAATATAATAACCGGACTTGAACAAAATTTTAAGCCCATTTTAAAAATAGACTGCTTAGCCTTTCAAAGCTCGAACCCAGCCCGATATTAATATATTATATTATTTTATATTTTTTTATATATTTATTTAGCATAATATAATTTTATATATATAAAAAAACACTATTGATTAATAAACGTGATTATAAATTTTTAATATGAAAATTAACATAAATTTTGATAAATTAAATTAAAATTTAAAGGAAATAAATAATAATAAATAATTAATTAAAATTTTAAAAAAATAAATAAAATTATATTTGGATAGGCCAAGCTCAGGCTTACAGCACAAAAACGAAAACAGACTTAAACAAAAAAATCAAGCCCGAATTACAGATCGGGCTGAACTTGGGCATCAACTAAGTCTCTTATTATTTGTCATGGACCCGACCCCGAGCCTGACTCGGCCCGATCCATGATCATGTCTAGTTGAAAGCAGTAAAAATTCTTGTCCTGCTTTATGATGAATGCAAACAGAATTTAGAACAACTTGATGAAGAGGATTCAGATGCCAACAGAGTTCCTGATGCATATGAAATTCCTTCATTGCTGTACTGAACAGAGGAAGCCTCTGTCTCACCCCAAACTGTAACAACAATCAGTATAATCACTGTCCTTCAGCCAGTCAATAAATTTTGCTAATCCCGCTCCATAGCATGTTGGTACCTGATTTCTTGTGGCTGAATAAGTGGAATTAAGCTGGCACGTGGTACAAATGAAAGGCAAATAAGCAAGTATAGCACCCCATTAGCTTACATTGCGCAAAGCCTTTAGATGCAACATCCAATTGAATGATCTATAACCAATTATCATATATATATATATATATGAAAAAAATGAATGATCAAGCTTGAATCACCAATCACAATGCTGTTTGATCATCCAATTCCAATTTAGTTTCTTGGATATAAAATGCCACTATACCTTAAGCTATGCAATGACAGGTAATCCTTTCCATTTCATAAACTCTTTTCTCATTCTCAAGATTCAAGCCTTAAAAGTTTAAAATTTGAACCCTTAAGTTGTGCCCTAAAGGACTCCACTAACAATTTATAATTTAACAAAAATGAGCCAAAGATTCAAAGCACATTTCAATAATTGAAAGATAGCAAATTAAAGAGATCAGAATATTATCTGTTAAATGCTAGTGGATGCTAAGATACGACACTTGAAAATGACAAAAACTACCTTTCATGCTATTCACTCTCTCCTGTATTTTTTATCTAATAATTTCATTGTGGCCTTAAGCTAACAAATAGCTAACAATTGTGCATGAAAGAAATGGTGCGAGCATAAGTTAAGAACAATCCTCAATTGATTCTAATCCAGAGTGCAAAACTAAACATTAATTGACATAACAAATCAACAACTACATTTCTATAATGAAAAAGAAAATGAAGGTGAGCTAGAAGGTAGAAGGTAGCATAAATAGTGGGAATGGATAAGAGTAAATGCATCTGATTGCAAGTAAAAAATGAGATTCAAAAAATCTTATAAAGAAGTCTACATGATTAAAGACTGCAACCTACCAACATGGACATCCTATATTCCTACAAGAAGATGTCAAATGACCTAATCATTTATTAGATTGTAAACTACTTCCACCATAATCCTGCTTCGTAGTTTCATGTGAAGGTTCTGCAAATGTCATCCCATCCTTCAATCATGCTGAAAGTGGTGGAACTATAGGAGGAAAAAACTAATTCAACATTAACTTAAAAAAACAACATAATTAGAGATGAGCAAAGCTCATTTCTAGCGCCTTCTCTCCAATAACCATAAATTGACCTACATGATCACCTAAGTGAAAGATCTCATACTCCACTTAATAACTCAATCTGGTATCATCTTTCGCTAAATCATGTAGATCATTTACCATTACTGAGTAAACTTAAAAATAAAAGCAACTTGCCTCGAGCAGTAAACCACTTTTCTTCAAGACGAAGTAGAAATTGAACATGACTTGCACTTCACCTTTATAAGTTCATGTATTAATATTCCTACGATATATTGGCATAATCTTCATCTAGAAGGAACGTTGAAAGGAAATGAACAGTCATGACAGCAAGAAAACCAATAATGGAACAATTCCGACATTAATCAAGAATTCGCTTCATCCTATAAATTGCAAACTCCGTACTTTGGAAAGCCATAAATCTGGCAGTTTGTTATGTTGTATTCATTGGCCAAACACTCATTGAACATTAATGTGATTTCCAATTTCTTTCAACTTAAAACATCTAATGCTATAACTGGATGATGCAAAAGAAAAAAAGAGGCAGAACAGAAATCTCCCTGCAGCACAGAGATGAGAGGCGAAAACAATTGTGAATAATTAATTTTAGAATATTGAAAAATCAGTCTCTAATATCACATTCCAACATTGTCATCTCAAGAAAATATATATTTACCACTGTAAATATAATAAAAGAATAATTTAAAATGAAACATTGCCAGTTTTTATCTTACTCCAGGATTTGGCTTGGTCTAGGCAGACTAAGTCACACCCTAGCCTTTGGCAGTGTTCTAAATGGTCCCTATGTCACTGCAAAGCTGCTTGCATTTATTAATGGTGAGGTTGCAGTCTCACTTTTGTTACTGGACATTTTGGTTTCAGTTCACTGATCTCGTCACCATTTTAGCTATCTTATCCGATCGGTTGCCGCCCATGCCAATCATGATTCTAGCGTTCAACTTTCTCAAATAATTAGTCGTACGATGAATCAGGTTGACAGGTCTCTTTCAAAACCTGAATATAAAGTATCGGCAACTTATGAAATTTCTTGCAGTTGAAAAAAAGAGATTCGAACCAAGTCGACCCAAACTTGAACCATGTTCATAGATGGAGCCACGAGTCATTAAGTATGCTGAAGAGCAAAAGTGTTTGATAAACTTTGCATACTAGTAATGTCAAGCTAGTTTATAGATATATTTGGTATTAGGTGAATAGAAAATGATCATCTTCCTAACACTTTTCATCGTCTAATTCTAGTCTTACACGATTTAACATTTATTAGTATTTGTAGTATATCTATCACCAGAAATAACCTTTGACTTACATTGCCATTGTGGCAGGGAAAAGCCTATCCAAGAAAGTATATACACCCCCACCAAGTAAAAGTGCGCCGCTGCAAAAGAAATCAAATTTTAACAATGTGTCAGAGGGGACATTCTGCAAATGTAAGAGAAGTTGTGACAAAGATACAAGAGACGGATGCTTGTTGCTACATCGATGCATGAAGGCCTAATTCAGCAAGCAACATGAGCCATGATAAAAGCTTTATCAGATTTTAACAGCCAAATAGTAGTAATAAAGATATTGAATGAGAACATTTTTCAGTACCTCACTGGGTTGATCCATGCTGAGAACTTCCTGAATGACAGCAGACTCTGCCAGTATATATATAATTAGTACAATTTTAAGTATATTAGCTGCAAAAGAGGGAGTAAAGTGGCAGTGACAATGATTTTCCATAGTTTGGGCGAGGGGTGTATGTCATCTTGACAAAATGCACGCATTTCATCCAAAACAACAAGATTCAATTCTAACGAACTGCTTTGTGCATACCTGCAAAGCTCCAGCAAAGGAAGCAGCAAGAAGTAGAGGAGCAACATAGCCAGTTGTGTATGTCAAGAGTAAGCTGCCTCCTATTAGTGGATCCTGCTTTGCAGTCGTAACACATTACTTATAGCCTTGGTTTCACTAAGTTAATATACATATCAGGCATATGCCAAATAAAGACAGATATAGTTCTTCTATAGACTCGAAGGTGTATTCACATTCACAGCTGCGCTGCCTCTTTACCAATTATGAACTTTACCTTCGATGTAGCTACATATCCTAGCAAAGTGGCCAGCACTGGTGTGCTGCAAGGTGAGGCAGCTAATGCAAATGTAAGTCCAGCTAAATATGCTTGCACACCTAAAAGATCAAAAAATTTCATAATCAGCACCTTCAAAATGTTTTATAGATTCATTCGTATAACTAGCTTTTGATGGGTAGGGGAAATAATCAAGTTAGTTACTTGATGGGAAATTGGCAGCTGCTGCACGAGGGTCAAAATTGTTAAAGAAAGAGGGAAGTTGTAATTCAATGACCTGCAATGGTAGTTCACAGCAAAAGAAGAATAACTATATCAGAGACATCTAAGTACAACAAAGTCTGACACATGATTGAACAATACACCGCTAATC
This sequence comes from Heritiera littoralis, assembly GCA_031772115.1. Taxonomy (NCBI): domain Eukaryota; kingdom Viridiplantae; phylum Streptophyta; class Magnoliopsida; order Malvales; family Malvaceae; genus Heritiera; species Heritiera littoralis. The sequence goes on from JAPDPK010000065.1 coordinate 43,429, forward strand.
TGTCAGCAGCTCTACATCAAATTTGAAGCCATCATAAAGTTTTACACTTGTAGTTCTGACCATGACCACTTATTCTAATGCATAAAACCATAACATCCTATTCCAATCCCCCTAGAGATAAATGGCAATAGAAAAACTTTAAAAACACACCAGACACAAGCACAGATGGCAATACGAGGGGAAAAGAACTAACAAGCCCAATAAGCCTCTTCCAATCCCCAATAAACCTCTCCACAGCTCTCTCTCTTCTCAAACCCGAACCCTTTCTTCTTCTCAATCTAACAGGCAAAACACACTAATCCAAAATATGAACTGGTGATGAACCTAGTTTGTCAGAGGCGGATTCTCCTTTATAACTGTGGAAAAGTCAACTATATTAAATGTGTAAATATCTATATCCCTAGAATTAAGGTTAGACAATTCCTCAATTATGGGGATTAGATTTAGACTGATTTAGTTTCCTATTTTACTGCTTAACAGTAGCTGTATATATAATCCTTAGAAGTTGTATTATTCAAGTAAGATTTCAGAAATAAAATATTCTGAAATTCCACATGGTATCAAGAGCTTTAGGTTTTTTCTTGGAAATCAGTCACTTTTTCAGCCTTCATTGCTGATTTTTCTACAGTTTCTTCTTCAGCCTTCATTGCTGAATTTTTTTACCTTAGGCCTTCATAGCCACTTTCTCATCAAGAACTTTTCTTTCTTGCCAAACCCTAAATCACCATATTTTTCCAAGAGCCGCTGCTGTTTTTTACCACCATGTCAGGTTCTACTTCAGTTGTAAATTCTACTCCTCGTACCAGTAGTTTGATCAAGAACTCTGCATTGGTCACTGCAGAAGCTAATGTTGGTGGACAAAATGTCCCTGATTTGCGTAAGATTGATGACAAGCCTCGAGTGTGGTGTGACCATTGCAACAAACCACGCCATACTCGAGAAACTTGTTGGCATATCCATGGAAAACCAACAAATTGGAAGCCGAAGCAGAAGCTGTCACAACCCTCCGCCAATGAAGCAAATATGGGTTCCTTCAGCAAAGAGCAGTTCGAACAACTCCTAAAAACTACTAAAGTCCAATCCGACATCTGGTACATCTAATAGTTCATTGGCTCATTCAGGTAGAAATCCATTAGCCCTATCCAGTGTCTTTAATTCTGCTCCATGGATCATTGATTCAGGAGCATCTGATCATATGACTAACCTGTCGAATCTATTTAGTTCATACACTCCCTGCTCTGGTAATGAAAAAATAAGAATAGCAGATGGTAGTTTTTCACCTATTGCAGGCAAGGGTTCTATTAAACTTTCTGAAAGTATTGATCTTAAATCTGTACTTCATGTTCCTAAACTTGCTTGTAATCTTTTATCTGTCAGTAAACTTTCAAAGGATTCCAACTGTCGTGTTATCTTTTTTGACTCTCTTTGTCAATTTCAGGACCAAAACTCAGGGAAGATGATTGACAGTGCTAGAGAAATAAATGGGCTCTACTATTTCAGTGAGGATTTCCTAGGTAATAAAAAAGCTCAAAGGCTTAGTAGTACTAGTTCAAATTCTGTTTTTGATAAAATAATGCAATGGCATCTAAGGTTAGGACATCCTAGTTTCCCTTATTTAAAACATTTATTTCCTAATTTGTTTAAAGGAGTGGATTGCTCTATTTTTCAATGTGAAAGTTGTCTTTTATCTAAAGATCATCGAGTTAAATATATTTCAAAACCTTATAGTCCATCAAAACCATTTTACTTGTTTCATACTGATGTTTGGGGACCTTCAAAGGTTACCACCTTGTCTGGAAAAAGGTGGTTCGTAACTTTTTATCGATGATCACACTAAATTGTGTTGGGTTTACTTACTAAGCAAAAAATCTGATGTAGAAAACTTTTCAAAGATTTTTATTGCATGATTGAAACCCAATTCAAAACAAAAATTTGCTTCCTTCGAACAGATAATGGAACTGAGTACTTTAATGAATGTTTGGGAAATTTTTTAAAAGAAAAAGGTATTTTACACCAATCTACATGTCGAGACACACCCCAGCAAAATGGAATAGCTGAAAGGAAAAATAGGCATTTACTTGAGGTAGCTAGAGCTATCATGTTTTCTATGAACATTCCAAAATACCTCTGGGGAGATGCTGTGTTGACTGCATCTTACTTAATCAATAGGATGCCAACTCGTGTCTTACATTTTGAAACACCTTTGAATACTCTCAAAAAATACTTCCCAACATTTCGTTTATACTCTGAGTTACCTTTAAAAATTTTTGGATGCACTTGCTTTGTTTATATTCCCCAAATTTTTCGATCCAAATTGGATCCTAAAGCTGAAAAATGTGTTTTCATTGGCTATGCTCCAAATAAAAAAGGGTATAAGTGTTTTAATCCTTTGACAAAGAAAATTCACATAACTATGGATGTCACTTTTCTAGAAAATCAACCCTATTTCAGCAAAAATCTTCTTCAGGGAGAATAAAGAAAAAGAAGATAATTTTTGGAAATTCTCTACACCACTACCAAGCCTCATTGAGTCACCAATTCAGTCTATTAAACAATTTAAGGAAATGGACGTTAAAAATAATGAAAACAAGGACTCTCTTAATCAACAGGTGCCAAGTATTGAAGAATCTGAAACAGGGGGAGAATTACTTCAAACGGATTCACATAATCCAAATATTGAGCTTCAGGTTTATACCAGGAGAAAATCTCATAAAAATATTACTGATCCAATTATTTCTCTAGCACCTGTTCAGCCGGAATCTCTGAGGGATGGTCCTCCTCCTCAAACTCAGGTTAATCCTAAAATTGCTCCTTTAGTTTCTTCCCTTGAGTCTCCAAATATTGATTTTTCTGATCTAGATGTCCCAATTGCTAACAGAAAAGGAGTAAGATCATGTACCAATCACCCTATTGCAAAATATTTGTCGTATCAAAAGTTGTCCAATAACCACAAAGCATTCCTTTCAAATATTTCTAACTTGCATGTACCAAGATCTATTCAGGATGCCCTAGGTGATCCAGATTGGAAGTTAGCGGTGAAGGAAGAGATGGACGCTCTTGAAAAGAATGGGACTTGGGAGATTGTGGAGCTACCAAGAGGCAAGATAATTGTAGGATGTAAATGGGTCTTCACTGTGAAGTGTAAGGCAGATGGGAGCATAGAGAGGTACAAGGCAAGACTTGTTGCCAAGGGGTTCACTCAAACTTATGGCATTGACTACCAAGAGACCTTCGCTCCAGTTGTGAAAATAAACTCAATCCGGGTACTTCTCTCTTTAGCAGTTAATTTCAATTGGTCTCTACAGCAACTTGATGTAAAAAATGCCTTTCTTAATGGAGATTTAGAGGAAGAAGTGTTTATGGACCTCCCACCTGGATTTGAGAAAAACCTCGGAACCAACAAGGTGTGCAAATTGAAAAAATCCTTGTATGGTCTTAAACAATCACCAAGAGCATGATTTGAAAGGTTTGGAAATGTAGTGAAGAGCTATGGTTATATTCAGAGTCAAGCTGACCACACAATGTTCTTCAAGCACTCTAGAAATGGTAAACTAGCTATTTTAATTGTGTATGTGGATGATATAATAATAACTGGTGATGATAGTGCAGAAATTGGAGAACTTAAGAGAAGGCTTGCACATGACTTTGAGATAAAGGATTTGGGAACCTTAAAGTACTTCCTTGGCATGGAATTTGCAAGATCAAAGGAGGGTATCTTTGTTAGCCAACGTAAGTATGTCCTAGACTTGCTTAGTGAGACAGGAATGCTTGGTTGCAAGATAGCTGAAACCCCAATAGAGCCCAACTTGAAACTTCAGCCTACTGAAACCAAAGATGTAGTGGATAGAGAGAAATACCAAAGACTTGTGGGTAGACTCATCTATTTAGCACATACACGACCTGATATAGCTTTTGCAGTAAGTGTGGTAAGTCAGTTTATGCATTCACCCAGCTCAGAACACTTTGAAGCTGCCTACAGAATCCTAAGGTACCTAAAGGGAACGCCTGGAAAGGGATTGCTCTTCAAAAACCATGGACACCTACAAGTAGAAGCCTATACCGACGCAGACTGGGCAGGAAGCATTACAGATAGGAGGTCAACTTCAGGCTATTGCACATTTGTGGGAGGAAATCTTGTCACTTGGAGAAGCAAGAAACAGAATGTAGTAGCCAGAAGTAGTGCCGAGGCTGAGTTTCGTTCAATAGCCCATGGGATTTGTGAGGTAATGTGGATTAAAAGACTACTTGAAGACTTGAAGGTTTCTAATCCCTCACCGATAAAGCTCTATTGTGATAATAAAGCTGCAATCTCTATTTCTCACAATCCAGTGCTTCATGATAGAACGAAGCATGTAGAAGTAGATAAGCATTTTATCAAAGAGAAGCTTGACAATGGAATAATTTGCATGCCATATATACCAACAAGTGACCAAGTTGCTGATGTTCTTACAAAGGGATTGCACAGGAAGCAGTTTGAAAATCTAGTGAGCAAGCTTGCCATGGAAGATATCTTCAAGCCAGCTTGAGGGGGAGTGTGGAAAAGTCAACTATATTAAATGTGTAAATATCTATATCCCTAGAATTAAGGTTAGACAATTCCTCAATTATGGGGATTAGATTTAGACTGATTTAGTTTCCTATTTTACTGCTTAACAGTAGCTGTATATATAATCCTTAGAAGTTGTATTATTCAAGTAAGATTCAGAAATAAAATATTCTGAAATTCCACAATAACTTTTTCAGAAACCCAAAAAATTAAAAAAAAAAAAAAAACCTGAAATCTCTCCTTGTATAAGTATTTTTTTTTTGTTAGAAGATAAAAATAAATAATAAATTGTACGAAATGCATAAATCAAACAACAATAGTAGCTTGATTCAATACCTCAAGTAGATTAAGACCCATAATAACAGCCAAACCGGAAGCAGCCAATGGCAACCCCTGCCCTATCTGTCCATATGCCTTCCCAGCAAAGGAGGCTACCACACCCAGGAGTGCTAGTGTAGTCGCTAATCCTAATGAGAAAGCCATAGAATTCACAATGATCTGGCCAATAAAGAACGTCAAAGTCATTTGAGAAAAAACTCTCTTTACATCCATGATTGCATTTGTATGTCTCATGCATGAGAGAGGGAGGACCTATATATTTCAATTGAATTTAGCTACATAGACTTAGTAGATACTACTCAGTACACATGCCATGCTAACAACTGAAAGAAAAGTTTAGGAGATAAAAAGCTTTGCTAGAATAAGAAAAAGAAAGATAAATAAATAAAAAAAACAGAACAACAGGATGCATCAGCCTTGCTGGGAACTGAAACTCAAACCTGAACCAAGATATGAATTTTAGGTCATCTATGAGCCAAAATGCTTTCAATAATTCTAATAGTTTCAATTTTCTAATACGGAGACGTTGATCAGTAATAAAAAATTGTATGGAACAGAGCCTAGCATACATTATCGTCGGCCAATGCACATGGCTAAGCACACAAGCCCACATATATTATAGACATAGATATCCCAAATTTTGTCCCTTGCGGTTCTACTTCTACGGCATTCAACAAATTAACATGGGAGAATGCTGGTTGGAGGTTTTACGTAGAAAATTTATTTCGTATTGACGTAATTAACAAAGTAATACATACTCTTAATTTTTATGATATATTAAAAATTAAAAAATATGATAATATCTTAACTTGTAAAATTTAAAAAATTTATTGTTAACGTATGAATATAGGAGAAAGGGAAGTGATCTTTAAGGCCCATTTAGGGATCACACCTTATTGGGCCCAATGTGCTTAGGAAAACTAATAAAGTTCAGACCCAAAGGTAAGAAACAAAATGAAGAGACTCAAACGAACAAAGAGAATAAATGCTGTCGTTTCGAGCTGAACAATCTCACTTGGTCATTTTCCTCTTGCCAGCCTCCCTGTGGTTAAAACCCTAACAAAACCCCCAGTCTTATTAGTCGTCGCCGGAACCCAATTCTAACGAAAACCAGACCAAATTCCAATAAGTAAATAAATAAATAATACGATGCCGATGAATGTACTAATAGCATCATCATCAATCGATGGCGGTGTCGGTTGCTGGGAGCTACAAACAGGGGCGGAGCAACTCCGTTACAAGACTTGCGCCTCGCCGCCACACGGCCTCGCCTCCGTAGGTTCCCGTTTCCTCGCCTGCTCTCAACTTCGCGATCCCTCCACCACCTCCGGACAGATCCTTTATTGGTCTTGGTCCAAGGTTTACTCTCAACCATCTTTACTCTTCGACTCTTTGCCCATTCTCTTTTATTTTATTTTATTTTTTTTGTTCATTTCAGCCTCATGCACAAGTTAAAAGCTTTCCCGCGGAGCCTATTAAACCGCTTGCTGCCAATAGCGAAGGTAGTTACATTGTTGGTGGAGGTTCCTCTGGCGATATTTACCTTTGGGAGGTAAATTCAATTCCTTTATTTCTTTATCTATGTTTCAAGTCCTTGATTTGTAATTAAGACCGAGACTTTTTGGTGGTATTTGTATCATAATTTAGGTTGCAACGGGTAGGTTGTTAAAGAAATGGCACGCACATTACAGGGCAGTTACATGCTTGGTTTTCTCCGAGGATGATTCGCTTCTCATTTCTGGGTCAGAGGATGGATGCGTCAGAGTTTGGTCACTTTTCATGTATATGCTTCTGGTTCTAATCCTATCTCGTATTTTCTGTTATGATTGCTTATGGTATTTGATTATTGTGGTTACTAATTGTAGATGGTTTGTATCTTCGTTGTTTATTGTAAATTAGGATATTTGATGATGTTAGAAGGCAGCAGGCAAGTCATCTCTACGAATATAGTTTTACAGAACATACTCTGCGTGTGACTGATATTGTTGTTGGTTACGGTGGAGGGAATGCAATTATTGTGTCTGCTTCCGAGGACCGCACATGTAAGGTTTGTTCTGCTTTTAGTTAAAACCCAAATGCATGTAATTTTACAAGAGATTGGTCTTTAGGGTGTTCTTGTGGAGAATGCATTGGAATGGAAAGATGGAAAGTATAGGTTGAAAGTAATTGACGCCATCATAGAACCTCTTTATAATCTTTTTATTAGTAAATTGTGTTTTGGAACTGGTAATTTTAAATCTAAGAAATATTCTGCGATCAATTTCGATTTTGAGATTGATGGTGACGAATTTGTCAAAGCATTTGCTTCGCCATGAATTGAAGATTAATCATAGTTGTAACAAAGCATGGGTTGCTAGAGCAGCTAATGCATTTGGATCAAACTCAAAAGAGATTTTTCTCAGTAGAAATTAATGGACATTGCGGTTTATTCACAATTTTTCATTGTTTTGATGATTAATCTATCATGCTGGTAATAGAACCTTATTTCGAGGAATATTGTTCGACTTCATTTTGTAATTACCTGATGTGCTTGTGATTCAGTCTTTTGTGTTAATATATGGCGTTAACCTTTGTGTTCTACTAGTTAGTTTGTAAAGGATTCCTGATTTACTGTGCATTGCTAATAGGTCTGGAGCTTATCCAGGGGAAGGTTATTAAGAAACATTGTGTTTCCTTCCATCATTGATGCTGTAGCTCTAGACCCCAGTGAACATGTCTTCTATGCTGGCAGTCGAGATGGTAAAATCTACATTGCTGCACTTAATGCTGAAAGTTCTCCTAACAACAGTTATGGGTTGCATATCATTGGTTCACTATCTGATCACAGGTGTTAATTTGTTGTGTTCAGACATTATTTTGATTTTTTTTTTACCCGTCTTTACAATATTTTATTTAGTAATTCTGGCAGAGTAGTCTATGATGGTGTGGTGTATCACTTTATCTTTCTTTTAATCCTTGGAAAGGTGCTTCGGTTGTACACTTAAGTTGTTGAAATCAAGTTACCATTTTAAGGCCTGGCTTCTAATTCTATAATTCAGCCCCTAGACTGAAGGTGGATTTTATAAATGCTTCTGATTGTTACACATAAAAAAAAGAACAAAGTAAAAAAAAATGAAAAGGTGCAATGCACAACAACGTTAAGTTGCTTGTATGCCATAATTGTAGACTAACTAATAATATTGGTGATTGATAGTTAGTTTTTCTCGTCCCTTGTTGAAATTTTAAAAGGTTTATTGATATATACCCTTTTTACTAACAGTTTTACAATCTTTTTTTTGTGCAGTAAGCCTGTTACCTGCTTGGCTTATAGTGCAGAAGGAAATTTGCTATTATCCGGATCAGAGGATGGCATGGTTCGAGTTTGGGATGTGAAAACCCAAAACATCATTCGCATGTTCAGACATGCCAAAGGTTTCTTTCAAACAACTTCGAAATGTTTCTTGTTTTCTACAAAAGCTGCTGATTAGATTGCATACTTTTAATTTTCGGATTTAACTTCTATGCATGCTTACTGTTCATTTTTGCATCTTCTTCTTTAAAACAAATCTCATATGAAAAAATCATAGATTCTGTGTTGTACTTCTAATCCATGCTGCATGCGTAAAAATATTACGACTATCCTTGGAGGAGGAAAAAGTAAGGAATATAAAAGCAGTCTGTTGAGCAAGCAGTGAAACATTCAAGAGAAAGAACCATGAAATATAAATGGAGAAAAGAAAACTACAAGAAAAAGTGCTACAATAAGTCAGGTGATGGGTCATGTAGTAAAGATACTTTAAGGAGAAGAGAGGGTTTTCAATTTTTCTTCTTTTTCATGTTGCTTAACAGCCTAATTAAACAAAGGAATTCTTCTTCTCTTTTGGTCTTTTGAAAGCTTAAAAAAGAAAAAGTGTGGGAGAGAAATTGGATTTTATAAAAAAGACATAAGCTTCTTTTCTTTCTCTTCTTCTTGTTGCCCTTTTGAAATCCACTTTCTTGACATGATCTTCTCTTGGAATTCTTCTGATCCAAACGCTTTATTGACAATTTACTAAAAAGACTATAAAATAACACAAACATTACATAAAAAAATGGGCGTATAGAGAGGGATTAAAGAAGTGCTGCAAGGCTGCAAAGATACATACATGCGTGTCCCATTTGTTTTTCTACTTTTGCCTTCTCCATCCAATTTGTTGACCAAATAATGTATTAAACATGAAATGAAATTATATGGATTTTAAGGAATGCAAACCCTAATATTTAGCTAATTGAAAAACAAAAAGAAAAAAGCTATGCAAACTGTAACGCATTAATCCCACAATAGGGTATAGACTTAAATATCCATACTTATGAGGCATTTTTTATCAGATAAAATTGTGATATTTTCATATTAAAACAAATAATATCTCGCGAGTTGAGTAAGAATCTCCACACAAATTATCTATCTTATGCTTGTAGATTGCCTTGGCACCAAATCAATATGAATTTATCGTGTTGAATTATGTCAATGGTTTATGATGCAATAACATTAATAATAAATCTAATTAATTTGATAAAATTAGTAAATTATGGATTGTGCCGAATTCATTTTTTATTGTACATTATGTGATATTCAATTTTATAATAAAAATAACTTTTTTATCTCATAAATTTCATCTCATTCCGAATTTAAATTAAAAAAACTTTTGAACCCTAATTGTTGTGGTGTGACTTTGGGTGCAATGAGTTCATTATAATAAATCTGATTTTGAAGCCATAAGTGAAATCAAGATGGTGGCAATGTGGTTGTGATTTGTCTCAGCTTTAGGCCATATTTTGAATGAGAATCCATGATAAAATTTCTATGTAATGACAGATTATATAATACCTAACTGGAAAAAAATAAATTGTCGATCAGTAATAAAAAATTGTATGGAACAGAGCCTAGCATACATTATCGTCGGCCAATGCACATGGCTAAGCACACAAGCCCACATATATTATAGACATAGATATCCCAAATTTTGTCCCTTGCGGTTCTACTTCTACGGCATTCAACAAATTAACATGGGAGAATGCTGGTTGGAGGTTTTACGTAGAAAATTTATTTCGTATTGACGTAATTAACAAAGTAATACATACTCTTAATTTTTATGATATATTAAAAATTAAAAAATATGATAATATCTTAACTTGTAAAATTTAAAAAATTTATTGTTAACATATGAATATAAGAGAAAGGGAAGTGATCTTTAAGGCCCATTTAGGGATCACACCTTATTGGGCCCAAAGTGCTTAGGAAAACTAATAAAGTTCATGTAAGAAACAAAATGAAGAGACTCAAGTCTCAAACGAACAAAGAGAACGAGAATAAAAGATCTCGTTTTGAGCTGAACAATCTCGCTCGCTCATTTTCCTCTTGCAAGCCTCCCTGTGGCTAAAACCCTAACAAAACCCCAGTCTTATTAGTCTTCGCCGGAACCCACTCATTTTCCTCTTGCCAGCCTCCCTGTGGCTAAAACCCTAACAAAACCCCAGTCTTATTAGTCTTCGCCGGAACCCAATTCTAACGAAAACCAGACCAAATTCCAATAAGTAAATAAATAAATAATACGATACCGATGAATGTACTAATAGCATCATCATCAATCGATGGCGGTGTCGGTTGCTGGGAGCTACAAACAGGGGCGGAGCAACTCCGTTACAAGACTTGCGCCTCGCCGCCACACGGCCTCGCCTCCGTAGGTTCCCGTTTCCTCGCCTGCTCTCAACTTCGCGATCCCTCCACCACCTCCGGACAGATCCTTTATTGGTCTTGGTCCAAGGTTTACTCTCAACCATCTTTACTCTTCGACTCTTTGCCCATTCTCTTTTATTTTATTTTATTTTTTTTGTTCATTTCAGCCTCATGCACAAGTTAAAAGCTTTCCCGCGGAGCCTATTAAACCGCTTGCTGCCAATAGCGAAGGTAGTTACATTGTTGGTGGAGGTTCCTCTGGCGATATTTACCTTTGGGAGGTAAATTCAATTCCTTTATTTCTTTATCTATGTTTCAAGTCCTTGATTTGTAATTAAGACCGAGACTTTTTGGTGGTATTTGTATCATAATTTAGGTTGCAACGGGTAGGTTGTTAAAGAAATGGCACGCACATTACAGGGCAGTTACATGCTTGGTTTTCTCCGAGGATGATTCGCTTCTCATTTCTGGGTCAGAGGATGGATGCGTCAGAGTTTGGTCACTTTTCATGTATATGCTTCTGGTTCTAATCCTATCTCGTATTTTCTGTTATGATTGCTTATGGTATTTGATTATTGTGGTTACTAATTGTAGATGGTTTGTATCTTCGTTGTTTATTGTAAATTAGGATATTTGATGATGTTAGAAGGCAGCAGGCAAGTCATCTCTACGAATATAGTTTTACAGAACATACTCTGCGTGTGACTGATATTGTTGTTGGTTACGGTGGAGGGAATGCAATTATTGTGTCTGCTTCCGAGGACCGCACATGTAAGGTTTGTTCTGCTTTTAGTTAAAACCCAAATGCATGTAATTTTACAAGAGATTGGTCTTTAGGGTGTTCTTGTGGAGAATGCATTGGAATGGAAAGATGGAAAGTATAGGTTGAAAGTAATTGACGCCATCATAGAACCTCTTTATAATCTTTTTATTAGTAAATTGTGTTTTGGAACTGGTAATTTTAAATCTAAGAAATATTCTGCGATCAATTTCGATTTTGAGATTGATGGTGACGAATTTGTCAAAGCATTTGCTTAGCCATGAATTGAAGATTAATCATAGTTGTAACAAAGCATGGGTTGCTAGAGCAGCTAATGCATTTGGATCAAACTCAAAAGAGATTTTTCTCAGTAGAAATTAATGGACATTGCGGTTTATTCACAATTTTTCATTGTTTTGATGATTAATCTATCATGCTGGTAATAGAACCTTATTTCGAGGAATATTGTTCGACTTCATTTTGTAATTACCTGATGTGCTTGTGATTCAGTCTTTTGTGTTAATATATGGCGTTAACCTTTGTGTTCTACTAGTTAGTTTGTAAAGGATTCCTGATTTACTGTGCATTGCTAATAGGTCTGGAGCTTATCCAGGGGAAGGTTATTAAGAAACATTGTGTTTCCTTCCATCATTGATGCTGTAGCTCTAGACCCCAGTGAACATGTCTTCTATGCTGGCAGTCGAGATGGTAAAATCTACATTGCTGCACTTAATGCTGAAAGTTCTCCTAACAACAGTTATGGGTTGCACATCATTGGTTCACTATCTGATCACAGGTGTTAATTTGTTGTGTTCAGACATTATTTTGATTTTTTTTTTACCTGTCTTTACAATATTTTATTTAGTAATTCTGGCAGAGTAGTCTATGATGGTGTGGTGTATCACTTTATCTTTCTTTTAATCCTTAGAAAGGTGCTTCGGTTGTACACTTAAGTTGTTGAAATCAAGTTACCATTTTAAGGCCTGGCTTCTAATTCTATAATTCAGCCCCTAGACTGAAGGTGGATTTTATAAATGCTTCTGATTGTTACACATAAAAAAAAGAACAAAGTAAAAAAAAATGAAAAGGTGCAATGCACAACAACGTTAAGTTGCTTGTATGCCATAATTGTAGACTAACTAATAATATTGGTGATTGATAGTTAGTTTTTCTCGTCCCTTGTTGAAATTTTAAAAGGTTTATTGATATATACCCTTTTTACTAACAGTTTTACAATCTTTTTTTTGTGCAGTAAGCCTGTTACCTGCTTGGCTTATAGTGCAGAAGGAAATTTGCTATTATCCGGATCAGAGGATGGCATGGTTCGAGTTTGGGATGTGAAAACCCAAAACATTATTCGCATGTTCAGACATGCCAAAGGTTTCTTTCAAACAACTTAGAAATGTTTCTTGTTTTCTACAAAAGCTGCTGATTAGATTGCATACTTTTAATTTTCGGATTTAACTTCTATGCATGCTTACTGTTCATTTTTGCATCTTCTTCTTTAAAACAAATCTCATATGAAAAAAGCATAGATTCTGTGTTGTACTTCTAATCCATGCTGCATGCGTAAAAATATTACGACTATCCTTGGAGGAGGAAAAAGTAAGGAATATAAAAGCAGTCTGTTGAGCAAGCAGTGAAACATTCAAGAGAAAGAACCATGAAATATAAATGGAGATATTAAAGGTTCCATCTAAAAACTGTCTTCCTTTATCCAAATTGAATTTGATACTAAAAGAGTTAATCTCTAACACTTAAAAATAGTGCTTCGCTTATAGATTCATGCTCATCATCAACAAACTAAAAAATATAGCATATATATCTAGATTTTAGTACACGGGTATATTATCCTATTTGCTGTCAAGATTTGTTTTATAAAATTTTGCATATAGTCTTTTGTTCTTCTATTTGGTGTGGCGTTTTGTTTTCCTTTTTCCTACTATACCTTCTTATGATGTTCTTTATTGTGCGCATCCAAATCATTTAACTGATGTTCAATTGTATTCAGGCCCTGTGAACAATATTCTCATTGTTAGACATCCACTCCCCCCTCGTCGGGCAGAATCAAAAGAGCAAGCTTCCTCAAGAAGGCACGAATTATCACTCCCACCACCAGAAAAATATGCAAATTCAACTGTTGAAGACACAGATAATAAGGCTATCATTACGCTCCCAGATACTAAGGACCTCCCTTCATACCTCAGTTCTCAGCTAATTAATGATCACATTAAAGAGCTTCAGGTTTTCATTATTTCTCATTGCATGCTTACGGACCATGAAACCATAGCTGTCATCTTAATTTTCTTAGCGTTACTGACTTTTAATCATTTGCCACATATATTTTATATTCAATCAACTCAACACCTTTGTTTAAACTCTTGTCACCCCTTGTCTGCAGCAACAAGGCTCTTCTGCTGCAGCTGAAATGGATGTGGAGAGACTGAAGCTTGAATGCAAAAGATCTATGCAGATGGTTCAGAACTTGAAAAAAACTTATGACAACTTGCACGTATTCTGCGTCAATGAGCTCTTAGATGGAGAACCAATGGGAGGATCCGAAGGGAACTCACCCTGAGACAGTTTCTTTTGTACAAACAAACCACAATTGTTATGACCTCCCAAGAGAGGTATTAATTTAACCCCTTCTTTGCTCTAGTTCTTTGACTCTGTTTTCTCTTTTCTCATTCTAAATTTCATTAGAGTTACATTCCATCTAATTACTTATTTCATAAGGTTATGATAGACTACACTGTTGTATCAATTGCAATGTAACAAGTATCCGTTGGCAAATTTTTGATCATTCATTATGAAGCATGTTCTAGAATGATTATGAAGATTCATGACAGATGTGCAAATGTTCACTTTTATGAGTAATGTTCCTGCTATGCAATCACATTCAGTTTGTCGGAATTGTTTTAACACAATTAAGTTAAAATTTATTAAACGACATTAATTGCCATTTAGATATGAATGATTTTGAAAGGTTTGGAGGTTTATTTTCAAAAAATAATAATTTGTCATACAATAAAACATTAAAAGTTTAAATTCATTTTGTACAAAAAGTTAGAGTATATATACATTGACTAATAAATTGTGAAGTAAATTAAAGCGAGCTCTCCTCTCCTTTCATGGCCTTACATGTAAACTTGGCGACTTTAAAGACTAATATTGCGACGAAACATGAAAACAATATAAATAAAATATATAAAAATAACATGAATTAAAATTTAATAAAAATTATATATAAATATGATATAAATAAAAAAATATTTGAATGTATCGATAGAATTTTGACACATAATTTACCTATTTTACCTAAGATGAACATGAATATGCATACCTTTTCTTTTACTTACTATTTATTTATGTGTTGAAATTCATGGAGAGAGAAGGAGGTAGAAGTGGGACCGATTTTTATTGAATAAAATAATGTTTTATTTATTTATTTTCCTTGCTTCACTGAGCATGCTACCCCAGAGGTGGCAAAAATGGACCCGAGCCCGAAAACCCGTCCGAATCCGCTCGAGACCGAACCGGGACCAGCCCGAATTGACCAAAAAAGTCAAAAACCCGAAACCGAAAAAGCTCGTAACCGAAAAAGCCCGTAACCGAAAAAATCCGAAACCGGAAAAGTCCGAAACCGGAAAAACCCGAACCCGACACAACTCGAACCCGACATAACCCGAACCCGATATGATCCGAAAC
The DNA here is from genome assembly GCA_031772115.1 of Heritiera littoralis. Taxonomy (NCBI): domain Eukaryota; kingdom Viridiplantae; phylum Streptophyta; class Magnoliopsida; order Malvales; family Malvaceae; genus Heritiera; species Heritiera littoralis. Next base: position 58,477 of record JAPDPK010000065.1, read on the forward strand.
CGAAACCGATCCGAACCGAAACCCGTAAAAACCGAATTTATAACCTGAAAAAACCCGACTTATAATTATGTGATTATTATTTAAAAATAAATAAATAATTGATATACTTTTTTAATTAAAAATTTAAAATTTTGAAAACAATTATTATTTATTATACAATTATATCAATTATGTATCACTAGCAAAATAAATATTAAATATTTTTAATTCAATTATTAAATTAAATTAATTTAAAACATCATAATATGTTAAGCAAAAAATTTAGTATTGTTAAGCTTTAATTTGTTCTTTTCAAGATACAATCCATGACAAAGAGAAAAGGTTCAACAAAACACTTCAAATCATATTGAAGGGAAAGCCACAAAATGATTGTTAATTACGTTTGTCATCAATTGACATGGATGAGAAAATTCTGATAAGTCATTAACCAACCTTTAGAAAATAAATATATATTTTCTCAATATATTTCCACAAAAAAGCCTGTTGGGATTGTAATATTGTAAAGTATTACATCAACGTATAAAAAAGTATGGGTAGTTGTTAACCTAATCAGATATATTAAGTTGATTTGGATCGGTTAATCAGAAATATAATTAGCTAGGTCAAGCAGTTTTATTGCTAGATTCCATTAGTTCAACTAACATTTATTTTATTGAAATTCCAACGTTCTTTGATTTTACAAAAAAATTACTTATTTATTCTACTTGAAGTAAAAATACAAAAAGATTTATTTTCTTACCATATAGTAATTTTGTATTCTTTTGTTATTAATTATGTAAAATATAATTAAAAAGAAAAAAATTATCTTACAAATTGCAAGTTTTAACTTTTTTAAGAAGACAAAATGTTTTTTCAAAGAAATTTTCATTAGAATTTTGTTTTCGTTGCTTTTGAATTTCTTTATTCATGGATTTTTTTTTGGTGATATGATCAGTGCATTGCATTTTTTTTAATTAGTAATTAACTAATCGTTGTTATTGCAATTTCTTTTACTGTTCACTGTGTTATTCTTAATAAACTCTTGTTGATTATTTTCTTTATTGTTTTTCAATACGATCAGAGTGGTAATGGCGTTTTCTGATGATGAAGAAGAAGAGGTTAAACTCCATTCCGTCTCAACTCAAACTACTATTTTTACGATGAAAAGGATGAGGCGGTCTGCTTTTCTCTGAGTTAAAACAAGAACTACCTTTTAAAGGTTAGAAATGACATACAAAAACACACATTCTAGTTCCAACGGACTCTCTTCTATTGATCTACTAACCAATTCAAGATTTAGTTATGAAAAATTGCAATAACTATCAAGATGGGTTAATTGTTAATATGCCTCTAACTCAGTCCATATGTTCACAACTAAAGGAACCTAAATTATTCTGGCTAAAGATTCTGTCTTTTTTATTAACTTAAGCATCAAGGACAAACAACAAATACCTTCAGCGCCTCTGCTAACAGGTTTCATTGATAGTATTCATGTGAAAGACCAGCCACTGCCTTCACAGCTCACTCGGCAAACTTATTTCTTAAAAAAATATAGAATACAATGCAACATGGAAACTAGATTTATCTCATGCCCTACACTCCAAGTATTCAACGGCGTAGGAAACAATCAGTTCACTTTTTCCTATATTTCTGCGAGTTCCTAACAAATGTAGCATAAACAAACCCAAAGAGATTGACATAATAATCTAAAAAAGAGTGAAAAGAAAATGACATCACTTGAAGGCTGAAATTAAAATATGACTCAATAAAAGGAAGATATTGATATGAATCATTAAAAAAGAAAAGCATGATTTCCACATGCCATGTATCGTAAGGAAGAACTACCAATCAAATGAAACACTTCAACAAAACATAATGAAGGGAAAGTCACAAAATTAGCACAATACTAAATTCTTTGCTTAACATATTAGTAAGTGACATATGGTCAAGCCAAAACATAATGAAAAACTAGGCTGGTAATACATAATGAAGAGGCAAAATGTCATGGATCATAATGGTCAAGAAATATATAATTTAAAGATACATCTTAAACCAAAGATCAACAACTTGAGATTCCCCCCAAATTAAACAACACAACTCCTTAACCAAAATCACTAAAACAAAGAAAGACAGCTTATCATACCCCATCTAGATCACCTCCAATCTTCAATACATCAAATGATTCCAACATCCAAATTGAAACCTGCAAATAACAACCAAATCAATCACAACTAATTACTCTTAATAAAAAATCTTAAATTTTTATCAATGAAGCTAGTAAAATGTAGAATATCAACATACATTGCAATTAGAAGCCCTTAATCCTCCTTTTCCTTCATAAGACAACCAATTAAACTTCATTGCAGAAGAACACTCATTCCACATTCCGATGTTTCATCTTTTTTGGTTAATGAAATACATTGAAAATAATCATATAAGAATTTAAATAATAAAAAAAATTAATAAACTAATAATGACACTAAAATCTTAGTATCTTACCATCATCATCTATATCATATCCATACAACCAATTACGAGTGGTGATCAATATTTCTGCATTGTCTCGTCTAAGACAATTTCTCCATTTGTTGATAACTCTACCACCCATACTAAATGCTGATTCAGATGCAACTGTGGTAATTGGAATACTCAATACATCTTTAGCCATGACAGAAAGTATAGGATATCGAAATTGATTTTTCTTCCAATAATCAAGCACATCAAGTTGCACCTCATAATCTTCTCTTGGTTCATCCAAATATATTTCTAACTCTGATCTAAGCGAACTTGACTCATTGTTATAGCTTTTAAATCTCTACAATAGTAATAAATGTAAATTAAAACGTAAAAAATGATGAAATTACTAACTATCTAAGAAATAAGTAATACTTTAATAAGTTACTAAAGTAAATAATATCAAACCTTTAATCAAAAAATAAAAACAAAAGTTAAACTTACACTCATCCTTTGAGAAATTGTTCTTCGATTGCTTTGATCTGTTTCACCCACAATCACAGATGATTGAGAAAGAAGCTTACTTTGATTCTCATACTCCTTAAAAAGTAGTTTCATTTCTTCCAAAATATTATTCCACTTATCCTCATATTCAACACCCAAGTCTGCTAAAAGAAATTGCAACTTAAACCGAGAATCAAGTACAGCTGCAAAAGATAACACCAAAGTGTAATCTTCCCAATATTTACAAAATTTATCATTCATCTCCACTGCCATTAATGCCATCATTGGGTCTTCAGACACAAGTGCATCCTGAATATTCTTTTGAATTTCCCATACATTTTCAAAGTACAAATTACTAGTGGGATAGTCTCTTCCTGAAAATAAAGTAGTAATCTCATAAAAAGGCTTCAAAAACATAGAAATATTCTTAAGCCAAAGGAACTCTTCAGGACTTGGAAGCGTAGTGTAATTTCCATCCAACATATTCAATTTCTCAAAAGCTTCACGATAATAAAGAAATTTCTCTAACATCAAATACGTAGAGTTCCACCGAGTTACCACATCCAACCACAAACCCCTTGAATAATTCAACTTTGATTGATGTACATATTCACGAAACTTGCTCTTTCTTCCCTCAGAACCATCAACATATTTTACACTTTCTCTTACTTTTTTCAAAGCTTCACTAACCACTGACAAACCCCTTTGAACAACAAGATTTAATATATGAGCAGCACAACGAATATGAAAAAATTTTCCATGACACAACAATGCACCACCTTGTTGATTAAGAAGATCACATAAACTTGCTTGCATGCTATCCATATTACTGGCATTATCCAAAGTAATACTAAAAATTTTTCTATCAATTCCCCATTCTTTTAGTAAATCATAAATCTTGTTGTACAAAACAAATGAAGTATGGGGCGGTGGCACATGTTGGAAATTTAAAATTAAACTACGCAACTTCCAATCATCATCAACAAAATGCGCAGTTAAACAAAGATATCCCATAGTAGTGCATGATGTCCACATATCAGCAGTTAAACAAATTCTACTTGAAAGTTTTTCCAGATCAGATTTAATTTTCTCTCTCATTTTCTTGTGTAATTTCAAACAATCAGCCTTGCAAGTATTCCTACAAATGGGTTTGAAATCATCATTTAGGGAGGAAAGCAAGCCTCTAAACTCAACATCTTCAACAATTTTAAATGGATATCCATGAGAAATAACACATCTAGCTAACTTTTCACGTATAGCTAATGGGTCTATTTTCTTACTTCCACACCCAACTTGAACCTCACTCCCAAAAGAATGATCTATTTTCTTGCAAGTTTGAATATGCCGACGCATAGTAGATGTACCTGAATGTGACTCTCCAATCATTACAGTCCCACAAAACTTGCATTTTGCTCTTTCTTTGGTATCATTGTGTTTATTTTGATATACTAGTTGTTCCTCAGGATCAAGCATATTAAAAACAGACCAAACATTGGATTTTTTTTGTCTCTTTGAAGAAGTAGAAGTAAGAGAAGCAGGTGTTGAAGAACATTCTATAGTATTAAAGCCATCATAATCATTAGAATTGGATTCCATATTCATATCTGTAAAAAAATAACAAAATTCTAACTATTAAAAACAAACTCGTTGTTTAATTAGAATACAAGCTCAATCAACATCGACATAATAGAAAATAACATGATACATATATGAATTGCACATAACATAGACATAATAAAAATTAACAAGATACATATATGTAAACAAAAAAGTATTAAGCATTGTAAATATTGTAACACATCAAAAATAACTTTGTCTTGAGCAAGGCAACTAATTTGAGCTAAGATTTGACAATAGCTGATAGTATAACAAATTAGCAACTTTAGATATAGGAACTACTCAAAAACAAACAAAGGCAGTGAGATTAAGTAACCACAAGCAACTGAGTAAATTTTAAAATTATGTAAGGTTCTAATATGAAGAGAATCAATCCTCAATTGTAATTGTTACATAGCTGCAGATTTAATAAAAATACTAATAATTCTCTTAAACCTAATTTAAGATGTTTGCATGGAGTCTTTAATTATATATAAATTCTCTTGGAATCGTATGATCATGAGAAATTAAACCAAGTTAATAATCCATGGCCTGCAACCTATTTTATGTTTGGAGAGAGTGTCACAAATCCTAATGTAGTGCAGTAAGAAGAGAGTTTAAAAATATTATGGAACCTAAAACTATTTTAGAACTAAAGAATTTATAGTTAAATATATAATTAAAACATTCTGGAATGAGAATCTACTTTCTTTATTAAAGATAAATAAAATCAAGAAGGAAAGTAGGAAACCAAGGAGACTATTGCCCAAACTTACAGTACTGCAGGTGTTCCAGGAGTGTCAAAGTTTTGAAGGAGATTTCTAGTTTCAGCAAGAACAGCAAGAACTTGAGAGCTGCCTTCGAGAATAATTGAGTACCGCCGGATCTGGAGAGAGAGAGAGAGAGAGCAGCTGGTGTTGGATCTGGATCTGGAAAGAGTGTCAAATATCTCAGTGTCAAATAGCTGCCACTTTGCTTCCAACTTAACTACCTTAGTCTTTAGCCCTAAAAAGATCATGACATGCAACTAATTAAGCAATGCAGAGGATAGTGTTTGTGGCTTGAAACAGACTAGATTTGGTGGTTCTATTCTATTGCAATGGCTCTAAATCCAACATTGTTGATTGAACAAATTTCTGTCAGATCAGTTTCATCTCCAAGATAGGTATGTATTAGCAGAAAACATTCTAGGAAATCAAATACCCATATCAAATATTGAGCAACCATTTTTAACTATTAATAATACTCTTCGAAAATGTTAAAAGATTAGATGAGAATTGAAGCAAATCATTTATTTGCTAGAAATTGTTTTCCCTGTGTTGACTGGTTGAAGCAAAGCAAATAGGTATTTCATCATCAATTACTTATGATGATGTTTGTTCATTCCTTTATTAATTTTTGTGTTACCTTTTCGACATGTCTCATGGCGTAATAAAAGACTTTTATTACGTGTGTTAAAAGAAGCGGGACGATGGCATTTAGAAAACCCAAAAGAAAAAAAATTAATTAATTAGGAAATTCTAGAAATTCAACCTTTCCAACCGTTGGAAATAACGTCTACTAAGTTTCTAATCTCATTCCTTCTAGAATTACATAGGTTGTGGCTGCTATTAAATTTAACGTCCTAATCAAGTGATGGATAAAATCATACATTTCTTTTTTTTAAATATTAGACCGGATCATGAATCAAACTACTTGCTCAAATTCAAAAGTTTGTTAAATTTTTGATAGATTAGATAAAAATATTAAATATATTAAATAGATTCGAACAAACAAATAGGATCAGATTAAAAAACAGGTCGAGCCTTGATTTTGCTCACAAAAGCTCAAGTCTTAGCTTGCCCTACCCCTTTTTTTGTTAAAAACATTTAAAGAAAACAAATTTGTTGTATTATTAATTAATAATTAAGTTGATTTATTTTAAATGTTACCAATAAATAATTTTATAATTGTAATTCTATAAGATATGGCACATTTATCTTAATCATGAAAAATAACATCATAAGTATTGATTTAAGTAACATATTTAAGCTTTGCTATGTAAGAGTTTTAAAGAATAAAAATTTTACAACATAAATATTAAATTGAATAAAATAATTTTTTTTAAAAAAATGGTAATATCTCCTGATATATATATTTTAAACGAAATTATATATATAAAAAAATGGATTTTCAAAAGCTGTGGTGGGGGGTGGTTTGATCAATACAACCATATGTATGTAGCTGATGATTCAAGTTGATTAGGACTTAGCAATCAACCAACAAGATCAAAATCATCATAATTTCAGAAATAATTTCATTCCTAAACTAATTCACCTATGCTAATTTCATCAAAAACATCTCAATTTTAGCAAATCCTAGCAAATTAAAGGACAAATCCTAAACTAATTTCACCAAATTATCCTAATTTCATCAGATCTACACAGTTCTAACAACCATATCAAATCAATATAACCAAAAACATTCAGTAAAAATGTGGAGAAAACTAAGTACCAGGGAGAGAAGATTGTGGTCGGAGAAAGAAGAAAGCAATCTTGGTGCGACGGAGAAGACCGAGAGAAATAAGACCAACAGCAGTGCGACAAGGAAGAGAGGGAAGAGATGTTTGGGTGAAACCGTGAAAGGGAGAAAGTGCGACAAGCAGCAGTGTGTAAGCAAAGGAGGCTCAGATTCGTTTGGGTGAAAGGGAAAAAGTGAACGCTCGTGTCCGGTGAGGGTAAAGTGAGCTGCCGCTCTTCGTTTACGGTACGGATGCAAAGTTACTTTGCAACCTATGGCTATCTGACTGCTGGGAAAAGAAATGGACGGTTGGGATCTGCTGGTAGTTGGAAAATCGGACGGATTGAAATCTAGGTTTTTTTTTTATACGATGTCGTTTAAATGAAATAGAGAAGAAGCCTTAGCCGGTTCCACAAATGACAAATCTTAATCTAGCAAGCAATCCAAGCAACGGAGCAAGAACAATCTGAACAAGCAAACAAACAATGAAACAAATTATGAAATTAACAATTAACAAAGCAATTCGCGCCACAATTCCCGCCTATTTTTTTTTTTGGCTCTTAATTTTTTTAATTATTTTTTCTTGGCTCGCGCCAAATTTTTTTAATCAATAAAAATATTTTAAATTATTTTATAAAAAATATATATTCTATAGTGTTACAATGTATAGAATATATTATGATTTATTAAATATTGATTTTGTCAAAAAAAAAAAGAATATATTATGATTTATGAACTAACTGATTAAAATATAAGCTATATTCTATGTTGCATAAATTTAAAATTATATTAAGTTATATTCTATAGAATATATTATTTTATCAAATATTAAAGTTATAGACTTATAGAATATATTATTTAATCGAATATTAAAGTTATAACTATAACTCATAGAATATTTTATGAGTTACACTCTATCTATACTAACTTGGTGCTATAATCATTTTATATAGACTATATTTTATATTGTATAAATTTAAATTATATTATGACTTTATGAGTTTATTTTTTAATTAAATTACTTTCTTATCTTTTTTAATTGGAGGTTAGTTAACTAATTATGATTTATGAATGTGTAAAAATATTATATTAAAATATTATAAATTTTTTTATAAATTTAGATTAAGTACTTTATATTTATGGAAGATAATTAACTAATTTAATTGAATATGTTTCACTAATTTTTTCTAAAAAAGTTCTAGTTGTCAAGTATAATTGAATAATTGATAAATTTGTAATAACACTATATGAATCTATGACTATGATCCTTCATTCCTTCTATTATCTCACATTGTCACATGGATCATTTTATTTAAATTTTCATATTATTCAACTCTTATCTTAATATAAAAAGTACATTTTCAATATCAATCTAAAATATAAATAATAATGCCGATGAGGCATTGGCTTGATGGTAAGAAGGAGACCTTGAAACTTTGAAGTCTCAAGTTCGAGTCTAACTAAACGTGAGATTTGTTTAGTTTGTTCTTGTTTAGTTAGTTTGTTAAATATTGTTATTGTATTTACTAGTTCATCAAGTTACCTGTGTCATCGAATGTAATATCTGATTATGATTGTAACTTTGAATAGGATGTACCCTTTCAAAAAAATTATAAATAATAATAATATCTTAATATTTTATTTTTAACCTTAAAACAAAAGACATTAATAAATCAAGATAGTATTAATTAATTAATTATTTTATTGTAATAATTTTATACAGGAATAAACCAATTTGGTATATTATAATAATGATTTGTATATTATATTATAATAATCTTTTAAGAATAAATTATATAATCTCTTAGTGTGTAAATATTATTTGAGAGAAATAAGTATTTATTAAAAATAATTTATTTATTATATATTAAATATAAAATTAAAGTGTAAATAATAATTCTAATAATAACTTAAAGTGTAATTTAATAATATACTATAGTAATATTATTGTGTAAGCGGTAATTTAATAATATACTATAGTAGTAGTATTACTTTATAACAAATGTGTATATCAAGTCTTAAAAAGCTCCCTCTAAACAGAAAAGTAGTCAAACTTTAAAATATTGACTTAAAAAGCTCTGATTTTTTTCAAAAATTTTAGGAAATCCCTCTAAAATTCTTCTTGTCAAAATTTGAAATCTTAGGAAATCCCTCTAAAATTCCTTTTCTTATCCGGTTTTGAAATTTTAGGAAACCCCTTCAAAACTTCTTTTCTTTGTAAAATTTTGAATTTTAGTACACCCCTCTAAAATTCTTTTTCTTGTCAAAATTTGAAATTTTAGGAAACCCATTTAAAACTTCTTTTCCTGTCAAATTTTAAAAATTTGGGAAACTCCTTCAAAACTTATTTTCTTGTCAAATTTTAAATTTTAAGAAACCCCTCTAAAATTCTTTTTCTTGTTAAAATTTGGAATTTTAAGAAACCCTTTAAAACTCCTTTTCTTGTCAAATTTTGAAATTTTAGGAAACTCCTCCAAAGCTTCTTTTCTTGTTTAATTTTTAAATTTTGGAAACCCCTTAAAAATTTTGTTTCTTGTCTAATTTTTGAAATTTTAGGAATCCCTCTAAAATTCATTTCTTGTCAAAATTTGGAATTTTAGGAAACACATCTAAAACTCTTTTTCTTGTCAAATTTTGAAATTTTGTAAAACTCCTCCAAAACTTCTTTTCTTGTCTATGTTTAAAATTTTGAGAAACCCTTCCAAAATTTTTTTCTTGTCCAATTTTTGAAATTTTAAGAAATCCCTCTGAAATTTCTTTTCTTGTCAAAAGTTGAAATTTAAGGAAACCCTTCTAAAATTTTTTTTCTTGTCAAATTTTGAAATTTTAGGAAATTCCTCCAAAACTTCTTTTCTTGTCTAACTTTTAAATTTTAGGAAACCCCTCTAAAATTTGAAATTTTAAGAAACCCCTCTAAAACTCTTTTTCTTATCAAATTTTGAAATTTTGGAAAGCTCTTCCAAAACTTTTTTTCTTATCTATTTTTGAAATTATAGGAAACCTCTCTAAAATTTCTTTTCTTATCAAATTTTGAAATTTTGGGAAACCCCTCCAAAATTTCTTTTCATGTCCAATTTTGAAATTTTAGGAAACCCCTCTAAAATTCTTTTTTTTGTCAAAATTTGAAATTTTAGGGAACCCCTCTAAAATTCATTTTCTTGTCAAATTTTGAAATTTTAGAAATTCCGTAACCCCTCAAATTCATTGTCTTGTCAAATTCTGGAATTTTGGGAAATCCTTCCAAAACTTCTTTTCTTGTCTAATTTTAAAATTTTAGGAAACCCTTCTAAAATTTCTTTTCTTGTCAAAATTTGAAATTTTAAGAAACCCTCTAAAATTTATTTTCTTGTCAAATTTCGAAATTTGGGGAAATCCCTTCAAAACTTATTTTCTTGTCTAATTTTGAAATTTTAGGAAACCCCTCTAAAATTTTTTTTCTTGTCAAATTTTGAATTTTAGGAAACCCCTCTAAAATTCTTTTTCTTGTCAAATTTTAAAATTTTGGGAAGCCCCTCCAAAACTTCTTTTTCTTGTCTATTTTTGAAATTTTAGGAAACTTCTCAAAAATTTCTTTTCCTTGTCCCATTTTTGAAATTTTAGGAAACCTCTCTAAAATTTCTTTTCTTATCAAATTTTGAAATTTTGTGAAACCCTTCCAAAATTTCTTTTCATGTCCAATTTTCAAATTTTGTGCAATTTATCCTATCCATGTAATTGCAATTTATCCTCTCTATGTAACGTCATTCATGTAATTTATTCTATTTATGCAATGTCATTCATGTAATCTATTCTATTCATGCAACTACAATAAACTTTAAACAATGCAAGTTCAAATGCTTCAATGAAGACCAAGGTTCTATGGAAAAATCTGCTAGAGGCAGTAAAGGAGATGAGTCACATAGCAAGCTATTACCTCGGTTTTGCCCTTGCCAGAGCCAAATGCACCTGGAAAGTTGGAATCACTCAAAAGATCAGCATCAAATATGACAGGACATGCAAGAAAGTAGCAGCATCGTTTTAAATGATCCATTGATCTTTAAGCAAAGTATGTGTGTTACTTACCAATGTAACCAAGCGTCAGTGGCAGAACACTTAGTGTACATGGAGAAAGACTTGTTACAAGACCAGCCCCAAAAATAACAGCCAAACTGCCAAAAAAAAAAAGATAATACTGACTGTCAACCTCAAAAAATTGCAACGCATTTAAAGGGAAAAGCGCAGAAAAAGAACCTAGTGAAACTCAGAGCTGATAATTGTCCCTGAACAGCTTCATTAGCCTGCTGGCCAGCTGAATATAGTAGGCCTCGAAACCAATCTCCAGGACCTCCATCAGCCAAAGTGTAAAGAGAAGCAGCTCCTTCCTGCCTCGAAAGTAAATAATTCAATTTCCTAAGATTATCCAACTAGTAATACATACTGAAAATCAGATGGAAATCATGGTATACTAAAGAAGACGAGTTTAATCTGAAGAAATATTAGCCTATTAAGGTAAACTTCAAGACACTAGATCGAACAAAATTGAACTCGGCAAGACAAACAAAAGAAATATACATTGAACTCACCAAGATCTTGTCTTCAGTTAAAGCCTTTGCAGAGTCAATAACAACCAAATTTGCCACTAAAAAAATAGAAATTAAAATTTAAAATATGAGAAAAAAATACCCATCACTCAGAAAGTAACTCACAACTTAAACAAATTATTAGAACAATCATAATATATAATTAAAAAACATTCCTGGTAGTGATTACCTGCTATAGTATTTACAAGAGTAGTAAATTTCAAAGATTCAAAATCTTTACAAAGATCCTTATTTGCCGTTGGCTTATTAATGGCCATCGTATATTTACCTGAAATAAAAGTTCATAGAGCTTAAAATTCGTTAGTTTCAATAAATTAAACTGCCTAATTAAAATTAACTTACCACAGCTGGTTCTTCGGTGACTTTTAGGAGCCGTCTGATATGAAGGAAGTGAGATACATTCCCTGCATTTTAAATGGCTGCAAAGTAACATTGCAGTTGCAATTAAAATACCGCTTGAAGTTGCAATCAGATTGCACCGCTCCCCCTATACAAAATAACTTTGCAGCGTTGCCACAAAGTGACTAAAATTCCCTTTTCCAAAAAAATGCTAGCCTGTCTTCGATCTTGGGTGGGTGGGTGTTCTTGCGAGAGATGAGCCAATTGAGATTGCAAGGAGAGTTAGAAAGAAGGGAGAGACCGAAGAGCTTAGACTAGGATAAGGGAGGGGAGAAAAACAGGGGTTGGGCGATGACTGATGGAGAAGATTGAAAGATGATGGTGGGACGTTAATTTAAGATGGGAGGAAGCTTTAGAAAATTAAATAAGAGGGAAATTTAGGAAGGAAAAAATTGAAAAAAAAAAGTAAGAATTAATATTAAATAGATGGGAAGACTTTAGAAGAAAAAGTTTGATGAAAATTTATGTAGTAAATTTTTTGTATAATTTAGATGGAAAAAATAAAATAAAGTTATTATATATTAATTTTATTATTTGTTAATTTATGTTTTGATATTTGAATTTTAGTATTTTTTTATTTTGGTATTTGTATTTTTATTAATAATTATTTATTAATGTACAAAAGAATTATTATAATTTTGAAAAATAAACATGAAAAAAAAATCTACTTCAACTTTAGTTTCTATAACAATATAATAATTATATTATTAACATCTTAATAATTATATTATTAATATTTTAATATTATAATTACATTGTTAACATTTTAATATAATAATAATGTGTCCAATTTTTTTCATATTTAAGGGCATTTTCTTTACCATGCATACCAAATAATCATTTTTTCAGTTATCACTTTCTCAATAATCACTTTCTCAGCAAACATTTTCTCAATAATCACATTACATCGAAAGGCACCAAATAGTCCCTTAAAGCTAGAGACTTTGAAAAAATGATTGGTGTTGTGGTTTAGAACCAAAGTCATCTTTTAAAAAAAATAAACGACTCTGTTTGGCAGCGAAAAAACCTTAGAGGAGATTTTGAATTTGCTGACTTTTTTTTTTCGAGAACCAAATAAAAATTGGGAGATATTTATGTTTTACGATGATGTTTGTCCTTTTAATAATTTTTGGATTTCAAGTTCAACAGCTTATTTGGTTTGATGTGCTTTTTATGGACTGGTCTTTTATGAGCCTTATTGGGCTAAACAGAAGGCCTATCGAAAATTTTAACAATAGATAACTAATTTTAAAATATTGAAATATCATTTTTCAAAGACATCTCAACAATTAAAATCTAAAATTTTGTTTTAAAAATCTCAAGTTTAAAGACTTAGGTTGTGTTTGGATGAGTAATTTCAAGGAGGGAATTCATTTCAATCAATATATTTAAAAGTCCAAAATGTAAATTTCTTGTTTGGCAAAAAATTTTGAAGAATTTAAAAATTTAGGAAGAATTTCAAAAAAAAAATTTTAAATGCTCAAATTCCCTTTTAAAAATCCACATAAAAATGTGATATTTCAAAATTCTTTCTACTCTTTCCTACTTTATTAGACATGACCCACTATTAAATATAAAGTTAAAAACAAAAAAACATATTATTTTATTTAAATTTCATATATATATTTTTATTTTTTATATTATTAATATATTTATACATTTTTACAAATATAATGATACCCATATTGCATATTTTATTTGATATTTTTTTTTTCTAATATATAATATTATTATTTTTCTTTTATAATTATTTTTTATTTAATCAAATTCTCATACTCAAAAATTTTTTCTAAAAATTTTTTATCCAAACAAGTCAATTATAAATTATAGTATTTTAAAATGATGAATTTTAAAATATCTTCATTTTAAAATGTCTCAAAATTTCAAAATTCTTCGTCCAAACACACTCTTAAAATAATGGTAGATGACAAATTTACTTAATTCAATTATCAAGCTTGTTATGATTTTTATTATGCTGAAAGAAGGTCCATCAAGGTAGTATAATATTGATAATTGTAAAAATATTTATTTTTCGTGTAATTATAAAATTATATAAATTGATTGTGACAAAAGTTAATAATTGATTTTAGAATATTGAAAAATCAGTCTCAAATATGACATCCTTAAGATTTTATTTTAAAAGTTTCAACTATCAGTATTAAATTAGGTTGTATAATATTGATAATTGTAAAAATATTTAACAGTAGACAATTTATTATATAAATAGAGTGGTAGAAGGTGATTTAAACATAGACTTCAACATAGACTTCAACACTTCAATTCAAGCTAGAGTGAAGAAGCTTCACATATCAAGATCAAGTTATACTTGAGGCAACTTTAAGATATTAATGAAATCAAAGTGGCAGAAGTATTGAACAAAGCATAAATCAATTAAGGTTTATTTGCAGGTTTTGTAACCAAAAAACAAAAATATAGGTTTAGTCCTCATATGGAATTTACCAAATTACATAAAAAATAAATAAATAAGTGAAACAATAGCATGGATAGAAATATATCTAAATTTAGACTTTAAGACTTCAAGTGGGATCAGCTTCATCAATATCGGGGCATCTTCTTTATCACCTTAAAAAATAGATAAATTCATGCGTATTAAAATGGAGAAATAAACTAACAAATTGAGAGAAGAAGGAGGCTTACTTGTTGTATTAACTCAACATGCGTAGAACTGTCAAAATTGAAAAACATTTTCAAAGTGAGGATGATCCCACTCCAGTGAATCCCACCATTTTCTGTATGAGCGGATTGAAAGAGAAGGTGGAACATATGCATATGGCTGTTCATTGCCAAAAAGGGAAACAAATGGAGGAATTCTCTTCAGCTTAGAACAGTTGCTAACATGAATCTCTTTGAGAGAATCGCAAACCCTTACTCCACTTTTACTGCACATGCTCTTCAATTCTAGTAATGACATCAATTCCAACCTCCTCAATTTGGGAAGATTGACTTTGATTCTATCACTACCTTCTTCTTCTTCATAATCTTCTGATGTTGCTACTGCAAAAATTTTTATTAGCTACTTACAATCTTCCATGCAAATCTCTTCCACGTTTTGGAGGTTGGTAAGCAACCAATGCAGAAACAATTTCTTTATATTTGAGCACCCATCTATACGAATATATTTGAGGTGGGAAAAGATGCTAGGTGGAGCCAATATTGGTGATCCTGAAGTAAATCCTTTAGTTTTGATAAGTTCACATAACAGGGGCAAATCGCCAAGTGTCAACCTCTCGAGGCTCTGAAATGGAGTACAAGAAGTGGAAAAAGAGAAGGAAAGAACGAACTGCATCCCTAGGCAATTATGAATACAACAATCCCTCAAGTCATTTGCATATTTGAAGGAAGAAATATCGCTTAAGCTTCTCAATAAGTCGTTGTTTGAAACTATGAGCTATTGAATATCAATTGGGAGCAGAGCCTCATCTCCACAAAAATTATGTACAGCAATTAATACAGATTTGACTTTATTGTGTACATGAGGATAAAATGGGCCCATTGCTAAGCAGTATGCATTAAGGCCCATCCTATTCGTTTCAAGTCATTCAGTGCATTGTTCCAAATGCGATGGTCATCTTCTCCTTTCAAGGTATCAACTACCATTGCAATTGTGATAGGCAGACCTGTACATTCCTTCACAAACAAGTCTCAAAGTTGATTCTAAAGTAAGAATTTGCAATATGTTTGGTCCAACTTTATTCAAGAATAAAGTTAATGATTTCTTCTGAAAGGAGATTCACTTTAATCGCCTGACAACTTAAAAATTTACAAACTTCCTCTTTAGGTGTTTCAGCACCAACTTGCTTCCGTTGCTTCTGTTTGGTTCAGGGATTCCAACTTCTTCCAAAGAGATTTTATCCCAAACATTGTCTAAGTTTAAAATAGTTATTTTACAGGAAATTAAAGGTTTGGAAGGTTTTTGGGGTGATTGTAAACTATTTGTAGATGCAGTTTCAGTTTATTTTTTTCTCCATATTTGGGTGATGGCTTCATTTATACGAGTAGTTTTCTGCCAAGCATTTAATAAAGACGAGTTTAGATTAAGTTGGATTAATCATTGCTGCTCAAACATTTTTTTTAACAATGATTTTGCATCCAATATTCACTTTAATCATCTTTTGTGCTTTTAGAAGTTCAAGAATAGCTAAAGAGCCTGAATCCTCAACCAAATGAAAGCTTGAAAAGGCTTCAACTTCGTAAATCATGATGAAAGTGGATTTTTTTCTTTAGTAAACAGGGTGGGGTTGAAGTTATTTGAATTGTACTCAAGTTTTATCGCATGAGTTTTTTCTTAACCTCTTAGTCAAAAAGTTGTTAGTATGTTACAATTTTTCTTTTAACTACTTGGTTAAAAAGTTATGGTAATAAAAATAGTAAAGTCGTGAGAATTCAGAATCAAAGTATATTTTTCATTTTGGATTAAGACAAGAATGGGCTGAAACCAGTGGGCCATTAAACACCCTTCTTGAGTGGGCACTGGTTAGTCTTGGCCTCTTGGGCTCCTAGAAGTTTTAGGGTAACCTCACTCAGCCACAGTGATGGCCTCTTGGGTTAGACTTGGCTGAGACATTTTTTTTTTAGAAAATGATTCATCTCTAAGTATTTTTTTTATACTCAAAATAGTAAAAAATTGAATTCTGATTACTGAAATTAAAAGTTTGATATTCTATTAACCGATCAGGCTGCTAACAAAAAAAAAAGCACGTCAAGGATTTACGCCAATTTGATTTTTCAAAATCTTAATTTTGACACATAATTTGTAGCATACCACACTTTTGAATCCAAACACAAGTGGTCATCTTGTGAAATATATATAGTCAATTTAGCAATTACATTTGCTAATTAATTGAAAATTAACAATTTAATTATTTTCAGTAATAAGACTTTGGGTTTAGTAACATAATTATGACTGTCTTATTCATATTGTCACTATTATTTCTAAAATTAAAGATTTTTTAAACTTTTTGTTATTTAACTTATTTGTTATAATCATTTAAAGTAAAATTAATAATATTCATTAAATAAATATTTTAACATCAATGTATCAATAAAAATTAACACGTTATTTTTCGAAATTATTTTTTGAAAAACATTTTAAACTTGTCAAACATCAATAACATGAGGTTCATTATTTTCCGTAAAAAAATAAAAATAATTATAAAAAAGGGGTAAGAAGCTCCTTGATTTGTCCTAGATGGACCAAGTGTCAATTTTCTGACCAATCAATCAACAGACTTTCCTGTTGTTGGAATAGAGTGAGATGCAATGCCCACAACTTGCTGGTTTTCCTTACCAAATCAGGCACAAAATCCCTGGATTTGGCAAACATTGCACAAAGCACAAAATCCGTTTGCCTTTGGAGGCTTTGGACAAAGTCATCAAAGAGAAAACTCATTAGCAGCAGTTGTGCAGCTTGTAGCTGGTACTGCAGCAGCAGAATCTGACGATGCCTGGCAATGGCATGTGTCGACTAGAAACTCATAGGGCGGTGCCAGCAGCTGTTAACTGTACAAGTTGTTTTCATTTTTGTGTCTTTTGGTTCAGTTCACTTCACATCTTGAATTGCTAGTCAAAGTTCTTCACGTCATCATAAAAAACAAAGTCATATGAAGTTTTTGCCAACAGATTTGCAGTTAGATTATCATAATTTACGTGTTCAATACTTAAATCTTAAGTCTTAAGAACATATGTCATCGGACTATCATACTCGTTCAAGATATGCAAATAGGGAAAAAATTAAAAATAAAAGCTGATTAAAGGATTTAACTAAAAAAATTGGAGAACTAAAAAATATATTAAAAGCATGACTGAAAAAACAAATAAAAAAATTGAAGAACAAAAAAAAAGATGAACTAAAAAAAGACAAATAAAATGACACGTGGCAAGCAATGGTGGAGTGAGAGATAAAAATATATATAGTTATAAATATAGATGTTTAATATAAATATTATTTTAATCTTAATATGTGATCACCGGAAAAAATTTTACAATCTTAAATTAATTGTTTACTATTCAATATAAATTTTATAACTGATAAAAAATAAATTTAAATAATTATATAGGGACACGTAGATGTAAGGTATGTATAGTATTAATACACAAATTACCGTGTTAAATTTATATAGATGCTAGGGAGTTACGTGCACTATGTTGCAGTGAAAAAAATTAAAAAATTAGTTTTTTATGTTTATAATTTTTGATTGATTGATTAAAAAATTAAAAATTAATTTTTATGTTTACATTTTTTGCCAAATGATTAAAAGAAGTTGTGTATTAATTTATTTTATATTATTAATATTTATTTTACAAAATATCCATATTCTTATTTTTTTTTATTAATGTTAATTTATCTAACAATCTAAAAAGCTTCTTAATTTTCATAATAATTAATTATTATTTTTTAAGATAATTCAAAATTATATTTTTATTGAAATAAATTGTAAGAATTTCCTTATATTTTAGTAAAGTTGATTTTATAAGTCTTCAACTTAAAAAATATTTTCAATTTGTTATTATAAATTCTAAAATAATTTTCACCATTAGAGATTTTTCAAATAATATTTTTATTATTAACTTTAAAAATCAAAATATATATATATCTAAAAAGTGAATATATTTGTAGAAACAGTTAAATAAAATTAAACTAGTTATCTTTTCTATTGACTAAAACAAATTAGAGAGTTTAACTAAAAAAAGTTGAAGAGTTAAATATAAATTAGAGAGTATAATTGGAAAAAATTAAACAAAAAAACAAATAAAAGGTTTAATAAAAAAGTTTTAAAATAAATTAAAAATCATAATCGGGAAAAATTAAAAATAAAAGCTGATTAAAGGATTTAACTAAAAAAATTGGAGAACTAAAAAATAGATTAAAAGCATGACTAAAAAAACAAATATTTAGATAATTAATTGGGTGTTAATATTGTAAAATATAATTGGATTTGAGTTTATGTACCTCAAAATTAGCAGGTACATATCCCGTTAACATCCCTACAGCATATTTTGAAAAGTTCAACATTCGGAATGGAATTGAAGAAATTGCTTTGCAATTACAAAAAAAAATGAAGAACAGAATTAATATTCTTCTCTTCCTTTTTTTCCTACTTCTAATTTTTAATTTTTATTGAATGGATAGAGATTTTTTTAATTTAGTAGGGTGTGCATATTTCAATTTTAATCAAATTAATCTATTGAATCGATTTAATTCAATTAATCAATTGATCGTCGAATTAATTTCGATTGATTATTTGAAGATGATTTTGAAAAAATTTGATTCTCGTTTGATTTGATTTTCACTGAATTAATCATAATTTTTTATGGAACTATAAAAAATCCAAAATTTTGAAAGAAAAGAATAGCAGTGAGGGTGTCTACATGGCACTCCGTTTTTCTTTTTTTTATCTAATGGGTAAGAGTGGTGTTTATATTTGGATTTTAATCGACTTAATTATATTACAAAGTTAAAAGGAAAATCTCAAGGAAAGAATTGTAAAAGGGCAACATCAGTAGTGAGAACAAAATCATGACAAGCACGAAAAAAAACAGAGCACCGGAATTTGCCTACCTTGAGCTGAACTCCTAGATTGGCTGCTGCTTTTGCAAGAGCTTGAATAGAAAAGAAAAGCAGAAGCAGTGAAGCAAAGACGAGAGCCCAGGAAGAACAAGTGCTCAGAGCAAAGAAACAGTGAATCAACTACTTGTAGAAGGCTATGTAAATGTGTAGCAACTTCATTGATATTCACCCAAGAAAGTGGCAAGGAAAGAGATGGTGGGTGTTAGAGGGCAAAATTAAAGCAAACTGGTGGAATTCACGACAAAAGGCAAAAACAGAATAAAGTTTCACAGATTTTCTGCTGTAAACGAGAAAATGCTAGGCAGACCCGTTGCTTGACCCCAGTTAGCCGATCATCAATCGCAATGTCATCAGAACGAAACATCCTCGTACGCGTAGGAATAATTCGATTCCATTCATATTGTTATCTTAAGAGTGATTTTACCCAATCTAATATAAATTATTTTGTCATCAAAAAAGAAAAAGATAAAGGTTCGGATTAGTTGTCATTCATCTTTTCCTTTGTGCCTTCTACATTTCCTTTTCCCAATTGTTTAATATAATCAAGTTAAATAAACTTTTGAGCTCAATTTTCCACTTCAAATCTTTCGGTGGAAAAAACAATCAATCATAATTTAATATATGATAAAAAAAAAAGAAAGCAAAAAGAAAATAGTTATTAGATTACTATGAAACAGAAGAAAATAATACATAATATATAATATAAATAATTAACATAATATTATATAATATTTAATTATTTATATTATATATTATTATTTAAAAATGTCAATTAATTATGTCGATTTAATTCATAATTTAGACTCAACTTAATCAAAGCAACGACTTATAAAAATTAATTTAAACCCAAAAGCAACTTAATTGGACAAAATTAACTGAATTTTAATTGATTAAGTCGGTTTGAATAAACTTTTATTCATCTATAATATTTTATTTAAACTAAGAATTTATTTGAATACAAATCAAAGAATAAGAGATTATTTTGGTACAAGAATATTATAAGGACTTATTTTTTTTTTTAAAGTAAAATAGTTCGGATCAATTCAGTTTTGAATTAGGTTAAGTTTGGATTGTTGACTTTTTTAATCAAATCACATCGGTTGGATTTGGATTCGGATGGTTGATTTTTTGGATTGTATTGATTTTTGCCACCTCTGATTTTAATTAATAAACTTCTAAAATTCGATGGAATGGCACATGATTAAGATTCTGTTATGTGAAAGGTCTTTTTTAATGATTAAAAAAAGAAAAAAAAATTCTAAGCTTTGTCTTTCTTTATAACTGATTGCGTGGTTACAAGTCATAACAGTCATGTTTGTAACGAACCACAATATTAACAAAGTTAAAATGGAAATCTTAAACAAAGATAGTGACAATCAAACAGAAAAGAGAAAACAAAATCATGACATTCATGAAAAAAGAAACATAATTATATCGGAAATTGAAATTTGCATACCTTGAGCTAAGCCCCTGCTGATGCTTCAGCAAGGCCTTGAATAGAAAAGAAAGAACAAAAAGCTGTGAAGCAAAGTAAAGCAATTTGATTTGATATTCACTCGAGGAAAAAAGATCGAGGCGGGATTCTGGGATTTAAGGATTAATAAAAAGAAGAAATAGCATGAATCAAACAGAGAAGAGAAAACAAATCATAAAAAGAAAAGAATACAACAAAACAATTTCTCCCAATTTACAAGCATGAAAAGAAACAGAGTAGAGAATACTGGGAGTAAAATTACTAACCTGTTAATCTGATTCTGGCTGATGCCTTTTGCAAGACCTTGAATAGAAAAGCAGGAAAGAAAATACCTAAAATATAACGAAAAGGAAGTCAAATGTCTCCTAGTTTATCAGCATGAAAAGAAACCTAAAACTGGTACTCGGAATTACCGGTCTTGGAGAGTTTCCGACAGGCTACATATTAATACTTCTGGAAGACCTTGAATATAAAGGAAAGGCAGGAAAGGAATATATAGCAAATAACGATCGAGAAGCAAACCGATTCCCTGGTAACTAGTAGAAGAAGTACAGGCACTTTAGCAGCAAAGAAATTAAAACAAGGAATTTTGATTGATTTTCAGTAGATATCAAGGAAAATCGAGTGGAAAGCTAAGAGAAAGAAAGGTGAAAGTGCTTAGAAGATCAGGTACTGTAAATTAATGAATCAATTGTGAAACATTGTCAAAGGGTGTGACAAGGTAGAATATTATTCAAAGCAAATTGCCAACTAGTGGTGATTAAATTATTACCTAGTTTATTTTTTTAAATTACATTTTGTTCGGATTTGCAAGGTCTAATGGCGAGTGTGTTTTATATATATTGACTTCTCTATTTCCAGACTTCTTCCTTCCTTTGGTTAGGTAGCCGCCCTAGAAAATGATAAGAAATTAATAGAGTAAAATGTTATTAAAGGACTGGAAATTTCTTCATCCAATAGCCTTAATTAAGGAAAGAAAACAACAAAATGTAATACATCCATTAGATTAAAAAATTTTTAAACTTTAACAACCAAGTTGATTTGGTTTAGCATTTGTTATCTCTCCTTACGAGAGTTCAAAGTTTGATTTTTTTTTAATTTCTTTTTGTACCTTCTATGAATAAAAAAAGAAAAAATTGAACTTTGCCTCATCACCAACTACCTAATCAAATAACATAGCGTTTCTAATCAGCCGAAAGTAAAGGTAAGATTTCCCAAAGCAGCTTCTCTTTCTCATTTAGGATTATTAATAGTCAATTTATTTATATGGAGCCCTGCAGTTCAAAACAATCATTCATGATATAAAATGATAAAATAAGAAGAACCCAAAATGAAAAAAAAAATTATTAAATTAGTAAGAAACAGAAGACAATTTTAGCATATTTTCTCTTGTACTCTTAACTCCTAAATCTACAAATCAGCAAAACTGCACATAAATTAGATGGTGCAAGTGCAATAAATCAATTGCTATGAAGGGTTGGCAGTAATTAATATTCTGTTCTTGTAATTGTACAAAAGCTGAGATTCAAACTCAGTTTTCCCAATAGTAGTGCCTGTCATTCGATCTGCAAAGCCAGTGGAAGGTGAAGATTGCTTTGCACTGCAGGGTTATGCTATAAGCTGAAAAGATCATTCCTGGAGGAGTTCTGGCTGCAGTTTTTATTGAAGGAATTTGCCTTGTTTTCTGATTTATGTTATAAATTATTAAAACCACTTTTACTTTTCAAATCGATTCATTGAGGCTTTATTAATTAGCAAGCACATATATAGAAATATATATATATATATATATATATATATATATATAAGTAGGAAAAGGAAAATTAAAGATGTCATTAGTTAGAATTAAGAAATGGAAACAGGGTTAAACACCTAATTAATTTCTCAAATTTTATGAAAATCAGAAGAAGAAGAAGAAGAAGAAGAGAATAGGAAATAAAGAGAAGATGGAAATGACACCAATCTCCAAGACTTCCATCAGCCAAAGTGTAAAGAGATGTAGCTCCGTCCTACCTCAGAACAAAATAATTCAATTTCCTAATATATAATTAAAAACATGAGGAATGTTAAAGACAATCACTTTAATAATCGCATTTTAACACTCTTTATGTTATTGGGCCACATTACTTTCTACTTTTACATAAAGACCTGTTATCTATTGTCATAACGTATTAAGTTTTAGAGAAAACCTAATAGCTAGATATAAAAATATAGAGTCGCCACCAACCATTCTACCCAGGTGTGATTGGTCACCTATTAAACTATGGATAAGGACTGGTCTACATCTCAAATATAAGGTTTGGAAGTACGGTTACGTGTGAGAAATGATTAGCACCCTCACAACGCTCATCTTAAAATGGTACCAACTAACTTTAGGTTATCTTAAATTTGCCTTAGTTAATCTTAAGTTCAATAATTAATATTGGAAAATATTTTTAAGCATCTTCCATTAAGCTGGTTGGATAACTTAAGAAATCTTCCTCACCTCAAGAGTACTCAAGTAATACTATGCGACTTGCTTGAGAAGCTCCGTCGTCAGATCTATTTTAACGTTTTATGAAAAATTCTAATTTTGACTCCTATCTAATTCATTCTTGCTATCTTATCATTTTTATTATTTCTATTATTTTTTTATTTTATTAATGCTTAGTTTTATTAATTTATTATTTTTATTTATTTTATTAGAGAATGAATATGAATTATTTTTCTCTAAAATTCTTTTTAGATCTTCCATTAAGCTGGTCAGATCTTGAAAGAAGTTGCTTTACCTAAAGATTTCCAAAATATCACTTAAGCATAATCCCATTTGGAATCTTATATCGGAATAATCAATACTCAATCTTAATAATCTTATTTTATCAATTGTTATTATTTATTATTGTTATTAAATTTCTTTATATTTATTGATTTATCTTTGTAACTAATTATTTTAATTTTAGTTTTATAATACTTATTTTATTTTTAGACTGAATGTGAGCCACTTGTTATCGAATATCCTCTTTAGACTATCTATTAAGCTACTGAGGTTTTGAGAGAACTTTCTAATCTAGAAATTTTCAAAAAAATTATTTAAGCATAATTCTCTTGATATTTCATTATCGAAGTAATTGAAGCTCATTCTTTTGTGTTTTATTTATACTTATTTTCCTAATTTTTATATACTAAATTTATTTAATTCCTATATATTTAATAATTTACTTGATATTTGTACACATTAAGTTGCAAATTTCTAGTTTAATACAGCAAGTAAAATAAAGGAATAACGAATTAACAAAAATAAATACATACTTGGTTGAATAAAATAAAATCCAATTGGACCAAAAGCATGAAGATAAGTAAAATAAGATAATTACTCATAAACATGTGATCAAATGGTAATCATATAAATCAACCAATTCATTCATTTCATAAGGAACGGAAAAGCCCGTAACATTGCTTACATATAAATATATGGCACACCATTAATTTTTAGTAATAGGCAAAGTGGGTTTCACATGCACAAAGAAAGACAAGCTCATGAAAGCCATAGAACACGTGCAAGCATCATTAGATAAGGAAATAACATTTTGAAAGAAGCTTTCTCACCTTTCTTCTTTTTCCCACGCACAGTCCTAAGCTGTAGCAGTCCTTTACCGTCCGGCTTCACCTAGCAACCTTCTTCAAGCACCTCCAAATTTTCTAAAATCACGTCTGAAACCCTCCCGAAGCCAAATCTAGTCTCGAATTCTTAGAAAAACCCACTAATCTTTGTAGATCAAAAACTTCTAAATCAGACTTGAGTTTGAACTTTCTGCTGCTAGTGTGTGCTCTCTGTATCTTCTCTATATGGGTTTCTATTTGTGTTGGGTATTTGGGTTGGTGTGCGATTTGGGCACAAATTTCGGGTAGAAGTCAGAAGGCTTGGGGCTCTCGAGTCTCGGGGGTTTTTCTGTCCGTCTGTTTGAGTATTGTCTGTCGATTTTTATAGGTTAGATTATTGTTCACTTTAGGAAAATGTTTAAGAGAAAATCCGAAATCGAATCGCCGATTCAATTTTGACCTCTTTTGTTTTTATTGCTTAATTCCTGATTGTATGCAAATTTTCGACTCGCAATCCTCTTTCCTAAACCCTGCTTTTTTTTATTTCCCTGCTTTTGTTTTGATCACTTTCCTTTTCTGTGGTTTTGAAGTTTCTTTGCAAATTGTGGCTTGCTTTGGGATTTCCATTTGAGATTGATTGATACAAATAAAAAACAAAATAAAAAATAAATAAATAAATAAATAAAATAAAATGAAATGAAATAAATAAATAAATCTAAACTAATAATAAAATAAAACAAAATAAATAAATAAAAATAAAAAAATGAAAGTAAAAAAATAAATAAAATAAAATGAAAATAATAATAAATCTAAATAAAAAATTAAATAAAATACATATAAACCTAGACAAAAGAGGTGTTTACACCTACTATTACAAATTACTTGGAAAGTATTTTTTAGTATTTACATATTTTAGCTTTTCAACTTCTCACATAAATAATCGATTTTTACGCAAAACTAAGAAATAATGTGGCTCGATAAAATTGAAAATATTGAAATATGACTCTTAAAGTGACTACCCCTAGCATTTCCCTTAGAAACAATTCTATTAGTGATTAAGGAATGTTAGGGGCAATCACTTCAACAGTCACATTTCAACACTCTTCATCTTATTGGGTCGTGCTACTTTTTAGTTGTACGTGAAAATTTGTTACTTACTATTATAGGTTACTTATAAAGTATTTTTTAGCATTCACATACTTCAATTTTTCAACTTCTCACATGAGTAACTAGTTTTCACTTAAACCTAAAAAGTGATGTGACTCAATAAAATTGAGTGTTGAAATGTGACTATCAAAATGACTATCTCTAACATTTCTTATTAGTGATTACCTACTGCTATAGTATTTACAAGAGTAGTAAATTTCAAAGATTCAAAATCTTTGCAAAGATCCTATGTCCCGTTGGCTTATTAATAGCCATCGTATATTTACTTGAAACAAAAGTTTTGGAGCTTAAAATTCGTTAATTTCAATAAAAATGAACTGGCTAATTAATATTAGTTATTAGAGGTGGCAAATGGCTAATTCAGGCGAGTTCGGTTCAAGTTATATTCGAGTTTAGGTTATTTCGGTCTCAAATTTTTTCAATTTTGGATACTTTCAGTTTCGGATATTTTCAGATTCTGTTATTTTCATTTTCGATCTGGTTTCGGGTTTGGCCTGATTTTAACAGGACAAGCCTAGTGGGATTAGTCAAATTATTTTGAAATTTTATAAATTATAAATATTTTTATAATTTTGAATGTAATAATTAATTTAATTTTATATAGTTAAATAACAATATAATAGAAATACTAAATTAAAGTTAAAATATAATAAATATTTATATAAAAGGGAGAGATCCACTTACACAGGTATAAAACTAAAGAATTTTACACACTTTTTTAGCCAAAAGATCAAAATTAACGTATGGCTCAGATTAAAACATTCTTTTTTTAACTATCTAACCAGTCTATTGTTTTTTAATGTTGTCTTCCAGCCGTCTCTGTTTCCCTCTCCCACGCTACCTTCTCTGTTTCTCTTCGCGCATCTCTATTTCCTCTCCAGAGGTGACGCCTCGAGAGCTGGGAATTTTCGCTTATAGAAGACTTGCTTAATTAGAGGGGAATGTTGTATTATATTGTATTAGAGGGGAATATTGTATTATATTCATATGGCTATGGAATTTCAAAACAATCAAAATGTGAGGTAAGTCTTTGATCCGTTTTAATGAATTTTGAATTGACGATGGTGATGTGGATTTTGCTTAATTGATTTGTATTGTGTCGGCTGTGATGTGGGTTTTGAAAAAGGCAAAATCATGAAAGAATTGAAAAAAAGGCAACATCAATGGTGAAATAAAAATCTCAAAGAAAATAAAAATCTCAAAGAATTGAAAAAAGGCAACATCAGTGGTGAAATAAAATTTTTTTAATGAGTATTACATTTTACACAAGAGCTTAAATTATATTACAAAGTAAAATAAAAATCTCAAAGAAAGAATTGAAAAAAGGCTACATCAGTGGTAAAAGAGGAAAAGTAACAGCATTAATGAAACAGAAAAGAGAAAACAAAATCATGAAAGCAAAAAAAAAATAAAAACAGGATACCGGAAATTAAAATTTGCCTACCTTGAGCTGAGCTCCAAGACTGGCTGCTGCTTCTGCAAGACCTTGAATAGAAAAGAAAAACAAAAGCAGTGAAACAAAGACAAGAATGCAAGTAGAACAAGTGTGTAGAGTAAAGAAGCAGTGAATCAACTACTGGTAGAAGGCTATGTAACTCTGTTTTAGCAACTTCATTGATATTCACTCAAGAAGTGCAAGGAAAAAAAAAAGAGAAATGAAACTATCAGTCAAACTCTTATGGTCTTGGCGCCACCTTCATAGTGGGTGCCATGCCACGGATGGTATATTCTTGTGATTCCACTTCCAAGAATGTGGCCCAAGTAGGTCCTTCTGATGTCTACCATACTAGACCAAGTGCCAAGAACAGTTAGCATTGTCAAAATAGACCAAGGCCTATTGGATCGGCCAGGTCCTGTCCATTTATCCAGGGTTTAGATCTCATTTTTATTGCTCATTTAAAAAAAAGAAATGCTTTTTAGCCCGGCCCATTTAGGCCTAGGCCTAAATGGATTTAACCCGAACTTAAATGGGCCGGCCCGTTTAACTTTTTAATACTTTTAATTATATTAAAATTTTATTTTTATTTTAATTATTTATATGTTTAACATTTTAATCAAAGTAAAATATATAAAATTAATTATATTTAGTATTACTAAATTATTTTAAGTCAACCTAATGACTCACAACCTCTTACACAAGCTTGATAGCATTACTAAATTATATATTGGAAACATAAAAAACCAACTCAACCACAGAATGTACAGCTAATAGATTTTGATGGAAAAAATCTTGTATTTAGATCATTCACAAGGATTAGCATAACTGCTATTGTTCAACATTCTAACTTTCAGGTTCTACAACAAGCTTCACCTCTTTAAACAGATCGGAAGCAATCCTAGGGTACTGCAGATTAGCATAGCAAGTTTACTGCAACTATACTTTTGAGGGTTTGACTAATAACAGAAGAAAGATAATCAGAAGTATTCCAGTTACAAAGAAACAGACTTCTTTGATTTATCAGCATACTAGTTTGCTGACCGATGACAGCATGTATAAACAAAACCTCAACACCTTCGACGAAATGCACAAGATTCACACTGGTCTTTGAAGGGTAAATTCGATTTCAAACATCATGTTGAGCTCTGAAAAAGAAAGTGTGAAATCTTAGGATGGTAAATCAACTTTCTGTGGACAAAACATAAAATGTATAAACACATCACATATCTATTCCCTACACAGTTAGAAATTGTTCATATCAAGAGAAAATACATATCTATTCTAAGAAGATGAAAGACTAAGGATTATCATGATGACATTATACACATCAAATTATACTCAAGATTTGGCACCAGCTTAAGAGGATTGATATTATCATTAAGGATCTACAATAAAGTCAATGCTAAAAACATCCTTGCTGGATTCTTTCTGATTAAAGCGGCCAAAACACTACCGTTATTATTGTTGTTACTATTACTAACATTATCATTGGTGTCTTAAGTACCACCATCATAATCATCGTTTTATTACAATACATCAAGCATTGACATATCGTTTTATTAAAATCAAGTAATTGTTTACAAAAATCCATCATCATTTGATGGAACATCTTATGCTGTAACTGGATGATGTAAAAGAAAAAAGAGGAAGACAATGCCAGAGGCCTAATAGCCTCCAGCACACAATGAGTTTGGAGAGTTGAATGTTTTACCATATAAAGGTTGGTATTGCAGTTAATATCACTCAACAGTTAAGTGTTAGATATGCACAGAAAAATATAAAAAAGTTCAATAGAATATTAAAATTACAGTAAAAGCAAATGCTGCACTGAAAGATTAATAGATCACAATCAGGTGCATTATCTTCTCATTGGACAGTAAAAACTGCAAACACCTCCCAAGCCTCTTTGAGGCTCATCCCAAATGTAGCACAATCTTCATTAAGAGACTTAAGTTACCTTCCAATGCAGACAACCTTAGGAACTTCAAAAAATTTTAGATTTGCAAGAACTTACCTCTGCACATCTCTTTGGTAACACAAGGCGCCCATTCCTGACGTCAGCATCACTGGCAGTCGATTCTTTCTCAAACAAAGGAATAAGGCTTGATTTTGACCTGAAGTATGATTAAGGCCTCGCAATTTTAAGAAGTCAAGTTCAATATGAGCAAGATATTGCATTAAAGTTATATTAAGCTAAGTAAATAAATGCATACTTCTTCTAAAAATAAGGTAAACAGTACAATAATAAACTCAAGATTAGTGGATACAGTTTGCAGATTTCCTTTAGCTCCTCCGAGCTGGTCTTCAGCGAGTATCTAGATTGTACTTGAGTCTGTTTATAGGCATCCTTTCGACACTTGCAACCAGTCTTGCGATGAGATATATTGATTTCATCAGGTGAATTTACAGAGGACTCTTCTCTAATTTCGGCCGAAGGAGATCGTCCTTGATGTACTGCTCCAGGAGTAGATGGGGTGACAATCTTATTAGGTAAGACATTGCATACTACAGAATCAGGTGATGGAATTGGATCAACCCCAAGTTAATTCCTGCAACAGGAGTGCAGGAGTGAAATTTCCTTCCTGATGGAAACCAGATAAATGACAAGCTATTGCTGAGTGCTTACGAAGAGGATTAAGATAAATATTATGCAACTCTCATATGCATTCCGTGTTTTTTTTTGTGGATGAAAAGAGCATCAAAATACTCTTTCAATCCAAAAACACTTCCCACAATCAGTTGAACTTTAGGATTGATTAGAACATCATTTTAGCCTAAATTACGATTGCTTAACATGGGAGTTTTCCTCAATCAAGATTCATTTTAGCCTAAAAAACCAAACTTTTGCATATCTACGACCCTGAAGTTCTACAACTTTTATCCGTAACTGCTCCTTAAGAAAAAGAGGACCAAAAGTAAATACTTTTCGTTTCCTTTATCTTATCCATGTCTTCATTGCTTCTCTTCCATTCTTTCTTATTTTGTTATTTAGTTCCCTAAGCAAAGCAACAGAAGAATGTTGAAAATCATTTCCTCTTCCTATGGGAAATTTATAAACAATATCAGACCATATTTGCAAGCACACCAGTCCAACCCATTGTGAACAGACAAGAACACTTAAAAACCTGGAGATCAACAAAATGTATTTGCTTTTAAATTTCAGTTCATTCCAATGCTAAGTTGTATCGCAAATCGCCCGTTATAACTTTCTCAGAGTCAATAGATTGTCTTTCAGGAGTGTACCTTGCATGCAGCATAGCCTCAGGGCTCCAGAATGTTGGCGAGCATCTGTGTGGTGCCTGAAATAGAAAATGTTAATTTAGAATTTGATAACTTCTTTATTTTTAGATTAAGGAGAAGTAAGGACATGGCATTATAGACAAATATTATTTGGCCATTACTAATATTACAAAAAGGGCATGAAATCTAGGATTGAAGGACCAGATAGTTGACTCGTACCAAGGTTTCATTTATGACACACTCTGCACATTTCACACCACCAAAGTCCAGTATTATATACGTATGGGATGCCATAATGCATCCACAGTGAATTTTCTGCAGGCAATGGAAGAAAAATTAAGCATTAGAGAATGGCAATTTACAGACTAGAATCAAAGGATAAATAATCTGGAGAGAAATTCTATATAATTACCTAGCTACCTGGGAAAGTAAAATGCAAAGTAAACAAGAATTTTCATCTTACATTCTCACAAGAAGCGCAATCTTTCCAACCACTGGCCCCAGGGTGAAAAGTGGCGCAGAATGTTCCATCCTTGTAAGAAGAACTGAATTTGCAGCAGACTAAGTCAGTTTGTTTATGAACAGTATGGAGGGTAAATAAATTTAAAATTGTTTTGCAGGCTTCCTGATATAACCATCTGAGGAACACAATTTATGCTAAAATCATGTAGATCATTTACCATAACTGAGTAAACTTAAAAATAAAAGCAACTTGCCTCGAGCATTAAACCACTTTTCTTTAAGACGAAGTTGAAATTGAACGAGACTTGCACTTCACCTTTATAAGTTCATGTACTAATATTCCTATGATATATTGGCATAATCCTCATGTAGAAGGAAAGTTGAAAGGAAATGAACAGTCATGACAGCAAGAAAACCAATAATGGAACAATTCCAGACATTAATCAAGAATTTGCTTCATCCTATAAATCCCAAACTCATACTTTGGAGAGCCATAAATCTAGCATTTTGTTATGTTGTATCATTGGCCAAACACTCATTGAACATTAATGTGATTTCCAATTTCTTTCAACTTAAAACATCTAAGGCTATAACTGGATGATGCAAAAGATATAAAGAGGCAGAACCGAAATCTCCCTGCAGCACAGAGATAAGAGATGAAAACAATTGTGAATAATTAATTTTAGTATATTAAAAAATCAGTCTCCAATATCACATTCCAACAATTAAAATTTAAGGTTTCATTTTAAAAGTTTTAACTATCAATCTTAAACCGGGCTGTATAATATCGATAATTGTAAAAATATGTAGCAATATACAAATAGAGTGGTAGAAGGTGATCTAAATTTAGACTTCAATGTTGCAATTCTTGTTGGAGCGGAAGGGCTTCACATATCAAGATGAAGTTATAGTTTAGGCAGCTTTAAAATATCAATAAAATCTAAAAGAAAAGGAAAAGCTCCAGCAATTATGGATTTTACAATATCAATAAAATTAATCAAAGTGCTAAAAGGATTGAACAGAGTGTGAATCAATCAAGGTTAACATACAAGTTTGGCCCTCACATAGATTTTACCAAATTATGGATTTTGGTTTACTTTCTTTTATTTCCATAAACTACGTAAACAAAGTAAGTATAATTCAATTGATACAATAGCATAGGTAGAAAGATATATGAAATTTAGGCTTCAAGTAGGATCAGCTTCATAGATATTATCGCAGTTACGTTGCAATGGAGGCAGCTTTGTCATCATCTTAAAAAATAGATAAATTCATGTGTATAAAAATGGAGAAATGGGAATAAAGTAACAAACTGAGAAAAAAAAGGAGGCTTACTTGTTGTATTCACCCGATTCATGCATAGAACTCGCAAAGAGGTTGAAGAACATTTTTAAAGTTAGGATGATCCCACTCCAGTGAATCCCACCACTCTTCGCTTGACTTAATCTTAAGAGAAGGTGGAGCATACGCATATGGCTGCCCATTCCCAAGAGGGGAAGCAAATGGAGGAATTCTTTTCAGCTTAGAACAATTGCCAACATAAATCTCTTCGAGAAAATCACAAACCATTACTCCACTTTTACTGCAGATGCTCTTCAATTCTGGTAATGACATCAATATTAACTGTCTCATTTTGGGAAGATTGACTTTAATCTTATCAATACTTCCTTTTTCTTCATCATCGGCTTCTGATGTTGCCATTGTAAATATTTCTACTAGCTGCTTACAATTTTTCACCCAAATAAGATCCAAGGTTTTGAGGTTGGAAAGCAACCAATGCAAAAACAACTTCTTTATATTTGAGCAACCCCATATACAAATTAATTTGAGATGGGAAAAGATGCCTGGTGGAGCCAATATTGGTGATCCTGAAGTAAATCCTTCAATTTTGATAAGTTCACTTAACTTGGGCAAATAAAGAAGTCTCAACTCCTCGAGGCTCTGAAATGGAGTACAAGAAGTGGAAAAAGAGAAGGAAAGAAAAAACTCTACTCCTTGGCATTTCAAAAAAGTACAACTCCTCAAGTCAATTGCATCTTTTAAAGAAGAAATATCGCTTAAGCTTCTCAATAAGTCGCAATTTGAAACGTTGAACATTTGAATATCAAATGGGAGTAGAACTTCATCTCCACAAAAATTATGTGCAGCGATTGATACAGCTTTGACATCATTGGATGTGTAATCACATGAGCCCACTTGTAACCAGTATGCATTAAGGCTTTTCTTACATTGCATTGATTGGACAAACATTTTGAATTCATGCATGTCTTTGAAACAACCCCAAAAGAATTCCAACTTCTCTAATGGCATTACATCCTCTGCTTTTATGGTTGCTTTTTCACCAAGAGTATGCAATCTCAAGTGCTGAAGGCGGGAGAGTTTTGATAAAAGTCCAGTGGGTACCTTCTTTAAAGTCACCCCATCAAGATCAAGATACCTTAGATTCACCAACATTTCCAGGCCTTCAGGGACTTCATTAATTGCAGAATAACGAAGATCTAACTTCTTCAATCTCTGAAGCTTTGAAAGAGAAGGCAAATGCTTTAATCTTTTACAACCTTGAAGCAACAATACAGTGAGATTTTTTAATTCAGATATGGAAGTTGGTAAACACTCGATCCACGTGTTGGACAAATCAACAACACTCAGACAAGGCATGTTTGCAAAGAAAGAATTTGAGATCTTCTTTATAGGATTCTGTTGGAGTAACAAGGTTGTGAGCAACTGACATTTTGAAGGTGACAGATTTATGGGAATTTCTGATAAGGAATTCCTCATAAACGACACCTTATCAACATTTGTTACCCATTCCTCCTCTTCTGGAAACCTTTCTAATTGCATGCCTGCTTTTATCATGCATCGAGGATTCATTTTTGTGATGGATAATGCCATGTCTCTCACTGCATCATGCATCTTCACACTCCATATTTCAACACTTTCCAACAAACAGTTACCTTTTAACTTTTTCAAGATAGCATGACCCTTATCTTTCATTTGCTGTCTTGTATCCATTTCAGCTATAAATCCCTCGTCGATCCAATATTCGATTAGCTCATCCTCCCTAATTTCAAAATCTTCAGGATATAATGCACAATATAAGAAGCAATGCTGCACATTTTTGTCTTTTAATTGATCAAAACTAAATTTCAAACAACCAAGCACTTCAGCTTCCACACCGTCCACCTCTCCTATTCGCCATTTCAACTCATTCAGTGCATTGTTCCAAATGCGAGGGTCATCTTCTCCTTTCAGGGTACCAGCTACCACAACAATAGTGAGAGGCAGACCTGCACATTCCTTCACAACACGTCTCAAAGTCGATTCTAAAGTAGGAATTTGCAATATGTCCGGTCCAACTTTATTCAAGAATAAAGTCAATGCCTCTACTTCTGAAAGGGGAATCACTTGAATCACCTGACAACTCAAAAATTTACAAACTTCCTCTTTACGTGTTGTCAACACTAGCTTGCTTCCATTGCTTTTGCTCGGTTCAGGGATTCCAACTTCTTCCAGAGAGATTTTATCCCACACATCATCTAAGATTAAAACATACTTTTTTGCTTTCTCCAACATGTTCATTAGTAGTGCAGCCCGTTTGACTTTATCTCCTTCTTTGAACAAATCTCCATTCAATTCCCTTGCAATAGCCTCTTGCAACTTCAGAATATTGAATTCTTTTGATATAGTAACCCAAATTACTTTATCAAATCTATTTTCTTTCAAAAGAGCATTGTGGATATTCATCATGATGGTCGTTTTACCAACACCTCCCATCCCCCAAACTCCAATCTTGAATACCTCCTCTTGCATCAAATATGACCAAATTTGATCTCTCACAACCTTCTCACCAATTAGTTCTGATGTTGGCAATGGGAACCCAACACTTAAAGCATCAACTACCAGACCGTCAGAGACATTAGGACCTTTATTAAGAATGTCCCTCATTTCCTGAGTCTTTTCTTCAACACGTTTTGCATGGAAAGCATGAAAAAGATATCTCCCATTATTGACTTCGTTTTCAACATCTTGTGCTTCATCAATCATCTGTTTCCCATATTTCAACCAATTTTGAACTTCCTTTCTTGGAACCTTCCGCACATGACGAAGCTCTGTTTCCAGTTGTTGCTTTATATCTTCTATTTTACTATTCAACTCATCTCTAGTTCTCTTTAAGCTTTTCACATAATCTTTTAGCTTTCTGTGATATTGTATGTAAGACTTTGCAATCTTTATGTATTCCATGGATAAAACTGCAAATATATATATGGAGAGAGAAATAAAGTCATATTTTCATGTAATTCTTGAGTTTCCTTAATCAGATTATATATTTCTGAAATCTCCATAAACTCTAACATTACTTGTATAAAAACAAAAGAAAACTTAAAACTATTCTATATATGAATGACTTATTTATCACTTATATTAGGTCATCAAGATCACTAAATTATTTACTTGATTTTAAATATATGGTTGTTTTCTTTTCTAGAACACAATAATTTATTATTTTTGTCTATTTTATTTTCATTGAAGTTATATTTACATGTAAAAATTACAATTACAATCAAGTGTATTAAATATTACATAAGAGCTTAAATTATATGAAATGTTAAAATGAAAATCTCAAAGAAAGAATTGTAAAAAGGCAACATGAGTAGTGAAAGAGGGAAAGCAATAGCATTAATGAACAGAAAAGAAAACAAAATCATGGCATGAAAAAAAAAAAGAATACCGGAGATTAATATTAGGAAGAAGAGAAGATAGTGCTAAGGAAAGTGCAAGGAATAGACAAGAGAATTGAACCTAAATTATCAGTCAACTCTTATGGTGGTTGCCATGCCAATGTACATAATTAAAGCAAACAGTAGCCCTACTGGACTATTTTGGCTGAACATTTATTTACCCTCTGTAAGCAGGTAAAATATTAAATGTATTCACACTGATTTTCTATTTCCAAAGTCTTTTTCTTCTCTGAAATTTCTAAAACTCTAAATTTAACATTTTATGATAGTTTTTTGGGAAAATTTCAAAGACAACCGGTGAACAAAAAATTTTTACCGTGGAATTCAATTGGAAATTTAATACCTAAAGAGGAAAAAAAACTTTTAAAATTGCTAGGGAGAAAATGTGTGAGGTCCCCGTCACTACATCTTATCACTTAACGTTTTCTTAATTATCTTATACGACTTAATTTGATTTAGTTCATTAATGCCATTTATTCCTTACCCTTAAGCTAAACATCTAATAGCTCATAAAAATAATCTACCTTCAATGAATATAATAATGATATATATAAATATCATTTCATTTCATAGGATCTTATACATCATTCTTAGCTTACATCCCCGACATCTTATATACATAAATGCTACTTGTACTGTACCGTAGCTGAATTATAATTTACTTTACATAAGCGTATAAGTATACCTTCTATGCTAACTGAGAAGCGTATCGAGAAGGTACACTTCAATCTTTCAAAAGCAAGCTCCTCTAATCAGAGCGAAGTTTACTTCAGGTAATCTGTAGGAAAAATGGTCGTAAAAGGGTGAGTTTACGCTTAGTAAGAAAAATATATAAAAGAGCGTACTATGCCTCTATATGCATTTTCCCTACTTGGCTCTATAATGTCATGTAAAGTATTATAAAGCATGCATCATGTACTTCTTTCAAACATCATTTGTAAACATGCATATTTCTTTCAAATGGCATGGCAAACATACTTTGTATGCTTCTTTAACATAGCATACGTTATATAGGCATACTTCATAAACTTGCTTTAAAACATGCATCATACTTCATATACTTCTTCAGAACATACATCTTATACTTTAAAATAGATGAAGACTATGTACAATTATTTAAGCGATTGCATCATCATATAAATCATTTATACCCATTTATATGATTCTAATCACATAAATCATTTATACCCATTTATGTGACTTTAATCCTGCATTAGTACAGTAGTGCACCCTGTAGAGGTCAGGGATTCTCTCCTGCCTTTAGTAATCCACAGTGAACACTAGTCAGGTGTCACTTGTGGCCTTGAGGACCGGACTAGGGTTCCTCGCTTAACATAATAATACTGGGGACTTGATCAGAGTCTCTCAGCTAAATACAGAGATGCATGATCATAATATAGTCCATAGTCTCAAAACATTTATCATGTACATCTTCAGAAAACACTTTTGTGTTTAAACAAATTTTTGGGCTTGAAATCTCTTTTTCATACAGGGCAATCGACTGGCCTCATAGGGCAGTCGGCTGCTTCTTCATAACTTCCATTATCGAAATTAATTTCATTTAAAATTTCGATATTTTCATCTTTGAAAACATATAAGGGCAGTCGACTGGTCCATATAGCAGTCGACTGGTTTTCAAACAGAATGCTTCTTAAGAATTAGCAGTCGATTGGTCATATAGCAGTCGACTGTTTTTGAAACAGAATGCTTTTGGAAAATTAGCAGTCGACTGGCCTTATAGGCAGTCGGCTGGTTTTCAAACAAAATACTTTTCTTGTAAAAGCAGTCGACTGTCCTTATAACAGTCGAAGGTTTGGAACAGAATGTTTTCTGGGTAAATAGCAGTTGACTGGCATGTATAGCAGTCGGTTGATTTTTCTCGGTTTTCGAAAAATGACGTTTTGGTTGTCTTTGGGCAGTCGGCTGCTATTTAAGGCAGTCGGCTGCTCCTAGCCTAATTGATACTAGGAGTAAAGTCCGAAAATGCACTTTTCCTGCATGAAATCAGTTGGTACTTCTCTCCAAAACCAATAAAAAACATATTAAAACATGCGGACATAGTCGCCTTACGTCCGTTACATAAATTCCTTACCTCGATTCCTTCGAGAATGCAAAATCGCTTGGTGCGTCAACCCTAGCTTTTCACTTTTTCAAAGCTGTAAACATCATATCAATTTAAACCTTTAATTAATCACCATACACATATCATACTAACTCCATACAACTCCATATCATGAACCAAATTGTAAGAATCATCTTCTTCTCTTACCTTTGCTAGTAGCCACAATCTCAAACTTTGAGATCTCCTCCAATACTTGGATTCAATCTACCAAACTTTGGATATCACTTAGTTTAGTGACAAGAATCGATTTTTGTTCAACAAACTAGTTGAATCGATGGGGGATTAAGGTAGCTTGTCAAGGTAGCTTGGAATGGAAACTTGGAAGCTTGGAGAGGGAACGATGGAGAGGGCTGGAAGGAAGGCTGCCGTGGGGGTGAAGAAAAGATGATGACTCATGCATGTTTCATTTAATGCATGCTTTATCTCATCCATTCATCTCAGCCTTTAACTCCCTTGACCCTTTGACTCATTTAATCCTCCTTCTCCTCTCTTCTTATGACTCATCCATTAAATCACCAATCAAAATTTTGATTTTACTTCTTTTCTCCTATTCAATTTATTTTCCTGATATCAACATTAGTTATTTAACTAATTGACTTTCAACTTACTTATTCCTTCCATATCCCATACATCATTCATACATCATTTATACATCAACTTCATATTTATTTAATCATATTAGATTGTAATACTTTACAAACATGGAGGGACTACATGGAAATTTGGGGATTTCACATCCTCCCCACCTTAGAAAATTTGGTCCTCCAAATTTGGATTGGCGTATCAATTAAACAACTCCGGATACTTTTCCTTCATTAAGCTCTCTAACTCCCATGTAGCTTCTTCCGTCGTATGGTATTGCCAGAGAACTTTCACTAATGGGATCGTCTTAGACCTCAAAACTTTCTCTTTTCTATCCAAAATCCGAATCGGCTTCTCTACATAACTCATATCTTCCCTTATCTCCAAGGGCTCATATTCTATAATATGGATGGATCTGGATTATATTTTCGAAGCATCGATACATGAAATACATTATGCACTCCCGATAGCTCCAGAGGCAATGCCAACCTATAGGCAACATCACCAACTCGATCTAGGACCTCAAATGGACCGATGTAGCAAGGACTCAGTTTACCTCGTCGGCGAAATCTCATAATCCCTTTGGATGGAGAAATTTTCAAGAACACAAAATCTCCAACCATAAACTCAAGTGGACTCCGTCGAGCATCCGTATAGCTCTTTTGTCTACTTTGAGCTGTCTTAAGCCTTTGGCAAATCATCTTAACATCCTCAGAAGCTTGCTCGACTAAATCTGGAGCCAACAACTTACGTTCGCCCACTTCTTCCCACCCAATCGGAGATCGACACCTTCTACCATATAGAGCTTCATATGGTGCCATCTCGATACTTGCATGATAGCTATTATTGTATGCAAACTCAGCCAATGGCAGATGGTCATCCCAGGAGCCTTTAAAATCCATAGCTCAAGCTCTCAACATATCCTCGAGCGTCTGAATAGTGCACTCAGACTGTCCATCAGTCTACGGATGAAAAGCTGTGTTGAAATTCAACTTAGATCCTATTGCTTCTTGAAAATGCTCCCAAAAGTGAGAGGTAAACCTGAAATCTCTATCAGATGTGATGCTCACTGGAACACCGTGTAGTCTTACAACATCTCTTACATACATATCTGCCAAAGCACTAAGCGTGTCCGTAGACTTCATAGGTAGGAAGTAAGCTGACTAAGTCAATCTATCCACGATCACCCAAATACCGTCATGATTCTTCTTGGTCCTGGGCAATCCCATAATGAAATCCATTGTAATGTGTTCCCATTTCCACATAGGTATAGGTAGAGGATGTAATAATCCTGCTAGCTTTTGGTGTTCTACCTTAACCTGTTGACATGTGAGACATCTTGCTACAAAATCAGCTATGTCTCTCTTCATGCCATTCCACCAATACACCTTGTGAAGATTATGATACATCTTCGTATTTCCTGGGTGCAACGTGTACTTAGTGGCATGTGCTTCAATCAAAATCAACTTCTTCAATTCATCATCATTAGGAACACATATACG
Source organism: Heritiera littoralis (assembly GCA_031772115.1). NCBI lineage: Eukaryota > Viridiplantae > Streptophyta > Magnoliopsida > Malvales > Malvaceae > Heritiera > Heritiera littoralis. The sequence continues at coordinate 98,381 of JAPDPK010000065.1, forward strand.
ATTCCTAAACCTCAAAATCTCATCACTATTAAGACTGATCTCTGAGGTCGCACCTGATTGAATTTGATTTATAGCCTTTATACACTGATCATCTTTTTTTTGAGCAATCCGAATTCTATCCATCAAATCTGGCTCAATCCTCAAACTAGCCATCATTCCAAATTGCTCATTAGGCATAACATTCAAGCTGAGGCTTGCAAACTGCTCAATCAGTTCATACTCTTTCACCATCATATAGGCTACCATACTTACATGCTTCCGACTCAGAGCATCCGTCACCACGTTGGCTTTTCCTGGGTGGTACAAGATCTCACAATCATAATCTTTCAGAAGCTCGAGCCATCTTCATTGCCTCATGTTCAGTTCTCTTTGAGAGAACAGATACTTCAGACTCTTATGGTCCGTAAAAATCTGAAATCTCTCACCATACAAGTAATGCCTCCATATCTTCAGAGCAAATACTACTGCAGCTAACTCTAAATCATGAGTGGGGTAGTTCTTCTCATGGTCCTTTAATTGTCTAGAACCATATGCTACTACCTTACCATGCTGCATTAATACACATCCTAAACCTTGCCCTGAGGCATCACTATATACTGCAAATCCACCAGAACCACTAGGGATGGTGAGGACAGGTGCAGTCGTAAGCCTGCGCTTCAACTCTTGGAAGCTTTGCTCACAGGCATCATCCCATACATACTTCACTTCCTTGCGCGTCAAGCGCGTCAATGGAGCAGCCAACTTTGAGAAACCCTCCACAAACCTTCGATAATAGCCAGCTAAACCCAAGAAACTTCTAATCTCCGTCACCGTTTTCGGTCTCTCCCATTAAACCACTGCTTCAATCTTCGATGGATCGACCGAAACTCCATCCTTACTAATAACATGACCTAAAAAGGAGATTTGATTCAACCAGAAATCACACTTACTTAGCTTGGCATACAATTCTCTATCTCTGAGGGTCTCCAAAACTATCTTCAAATGCTGCTCATGCTCTTCCCGAGACCTCGAGTACACCAAGATGTCATCGATGAAGACAATGACAAACTGGTTTAAGTACTGCTTGAACACATCATTCATCAGGTTCATGAAGGCTGCGGGTGCATTGGTCAGACCAAACGGCATCACTAGAAATTCATAGTGACCATACCGTGTCCTGAAAGCAGTCTTAGGGATATGTTCACTTTGGATCTTCAACTAATGATATCCCGACCTCAAGTCTATCTTGGAAAAGACTTGTGCACCCTTAAGCTGATCAAAGAGGTCATCTATCCTGGGAAGAGGATACTTATTCTTAATCGTCACTTTGTTCAACCACTGGTAGTTGATACACAACCTCATACTACCGTCTTTCTTCTGGACAAATAGCACAGGAGCACCCCAAGGGGATACGCTGGGTCGTATGAATCCCTTGTCTAGTAACTCCTGAAGCTGCTTCTTCAGTTCTTCCAATTCCACCAACGCCATCCGATAGGGAGATCTCAAAATGGGCTTTGTCCCTGGCACCAAATCGATAGTGAACTCCACTTCCCTACCGGAGGAAGTCCTGGAAGGTCATCCTGAAACACTTCGGGAAAATCCTTGACTACAGGAATTTCATGAAGTCCGGGACGTTTCTCATCTACGTCCTCCACATAAGCTATGAATCCTTCATATAATCATACATACTTCCCATCACTTTCATTTACAATCAAATCAAGAAGTAAACATGCTTTGTATTAATTACTTGCAAAATTTACAACATAGTTAACGGGTGAAGAGAAGGTTACACTCTTAGCATAACAATCTAATATAACATGATTATTAGCTAACCAATCCATACCCAAAATAACATCAAATCCATACATATTCAGTAAGATTAGGTCAGCTATAGATTCTCTTTCTCCTACCCGTAGCTTACAATTTCTATACACTAGTTCCGTCATTTGTGATTCCTTAAGTGGTGTGCTTATTTGCAACAAGTGTCCTAAAGGCTCAGGCTCAACAGGTATCTTCATAGCAATCATAGGAGACGTAAATGAATGTGTAGAGCCTGGATCAAACAATGCAATGACACTTACATCAAAAAGGTAAATCTTACCTTTAATCACTTTGGATGAGGCATCGGCAGACTCCTCATCAATGGCAAACACTCGTCCTTGGGTCACAGCTTTCTTTCCCTTTTCTGCAGCAGTGGCCTTAGGTAGTAGTTGAGGGGTCTTCTCCGATTCCTCAGGTACCCTCAAATCCCTCTTGGGACAATTTCTGATCATGTGTCCCTGCTCATCACATCTAAAACATGCGCCACTCACCAAGCGACATGGTTGTGATCCATGAAACTTCCCGCATTGCTCACATCTTGGCATCGTACTCTTCGGTGAGCTAGCGGTACTTCCAGCTGGGTATCGGGATCTTTCATCGCTTATCTTGATCCCGGTAGCTCTAGGAGTACCTATATCATCATCATCATAACTCCAATTTCAATACAATTCCATATAAACATTTAATTAAATTAGAAATCATCTTCTTATACTTTACTTACCTATTGAAACTCCCTCAGATCGTCTACTTCTTCGAAATGGATACCTATCACTAGAGGCTTTCTCATCCGACTTCCGCTTCATTGGCTCTTTGCCTTTACCCTTGGCTCGGAAGTCAGCGTGATGAAGATCATAGTCCTACTCACACAATTGAGCCTTACGGACAGCCTCTCCATACGTGGTGATATCCATCAGATACAGTTTAGATCTAATAGGGGACTTCAATCCTTCTATGAATCGGTAGATCTTATGCCCTTCATCTCTTCAGACCTCTGGATCAAATCTACTCAAGGTAATGAACTTAGATTCATATTGGTTCACTGTCATCGTACCTTGAGTCAAGCTCAAAAACTCAATCTTCAGCCTATTCTGATCCGTGCGTGGGATGTACTGCTCATTAAAAGCTTCTACAAATCTCTCCCACGTAACCTCCTCGTATCGAGCCTCTAACACGGTCCGAGTGGCTTGCCACCAATATTCAGCATCGTCTATCAATAAATAAGCGGCCAAGCCTACCTTCTCCCTTTCAGAGCAGGGCATGTACTCAAAAGACTTCAAGACCGCCTTCATCCAGTTCTCTGCAGTCAATAGATCTCTTTCCCCCTTAAACTTGGGCGGATCCAACTTCTGGAACTCTTTTATCAATGATACACTACAATATGCCTTAGGATCCCGCCTTCCCGTAGCTGGGACTGGTGGGGGTAGTTCTATAGGAGGAACAGCAGGTGCAGCTGCTGGGGTACTTGCAGCCACATTCAGAAAGTTTGACATAAACTGTGTGAACATCGTGGCCATGTTCTCCATATGCTTCTCCATTTTCACTAGCCTAGTATTCAGGCTATGCGGTGGAGATGGAGAGGGAGACTGAACTGGGGGCTATTCTTCACGACCCCGTCCTCTTCCTCTACTTGTACCTCTTCTACGTGAGCTCATGCTGTAAATATAATCATCATTGAGCTCTTTAGTATAACTATAAACAGTTATACTATGCATTTGTATTCAGACAAATACAGTACAATTGGAGATATACTCTATTTCTAGCTTCTTGACACTGACAACTACCAATCAAATTGCTCTGATACCAATCTGTGACGTCCCCGTCATTACATCTTATCACTTAACTTTTTCTTAATTATCTTATACGACTTAATTTGATTTAGTTCATCAGTGCCATTTATTCCTTACCCTTAAGCTAAACATCTAATAGCTCATAAAAATAATCTACCTTCAATGAATATAATAATGATATATATAAATATCATTTCATTCCACAGGATCTTATACATCATTCTTAGCTTACATTCCCGACATCTTATATACATAAATGCTACTTGTACTGTACCGTAGCAGAATTACAATTTACTTTACATCAGTGTATAAGTATACCTTTTATGCTAACTGGGAAGCGTATCGAAAAGGTATACTTCAATCTTTCAAAAGCAAGCTCCGCTAATTGGAGCGAAGTTTACTTCAGGTAATTTGTAGGAAAAATGGTCGTAAAAGGGTGAGTTTACGCTCAGTAAGAAAAATATGTAAAAGAGCATACTATGCCTCTATATGCATTTTCCATACTTGGCTCTATAATGTCATGTAAAGCATTATAAAGCATGCATCATGTACTTCTTTCAAACATCATTTGCAAACATGCATATTTCTTTCAAATGGCATGGCAAACATACTTTGTATGCTTCTTTAACATAGCATACGTTATATAGGCATACTTCATAAACTAGCTTTAAAACATGCATCATACTTCTTTCTTTAAAACATCATACTTCATATACTTCTTCAGAACATAAATCTTATACTTTAAAATAGATGGAGACTATGTACAATTATTTAAGCGATTGCATCATCATATAAATCATTTATACCCATTTATATGATTCTAATCACATATATCATTTATACTCATTTATGTGACTTTAATCCTGCATTAGTACAGTGGTGCACCGTGTAGAGGTCAGAGATTCTCTCCTGCCTTTAGTAATCCACAGTGAACACTAGTTAGGTGTCACTTGTGGCCTTGAGGACCGGACTAGGGTTCCTCGCTTAACATAATAATACTGGGGACTTGATCAGAGTCTCTCAGCTAAATACAGGGATGCATGATCATAATATAGTCCATAGTCTCAAAACATTTATCATGTACTTCTTCAGAAAACACTTTTGTGTTTAAACAAATTTTTGGGCTTGAAATCTCTTTTTCATACAGGGTAGTCGACTGGCCTCATAGGGCTTCTTCATAACTTCCTTTATCGAAATTAATTTCATTTAAAATTCTGATATTTTCATCTTTGAAAACATATAAGGGCAGTCGACTAGTCCATATAGCAGTCGACTGGTTTTCAAACAGAATTCTTCTTAAGAATTAGCAGTCAACTGGTCATATAGCAGTCGATGTTTTTGAAACAGAATGCTTCTGGAAAATTAGCAGTCAACTGGCCTTATAGGCAGTCGGCTGGTTTTCAAACAAAATGCTTTTCTTGTAAAAGCAGTCGACTGTCCTTATAGCAGTCGACTGGTTTGGAACAGAATGTTTTCTGGGTAAATAGCAGTCGACTGGCATGTATAGTAGTCGGCTGGTTTTTCTCGATTTTCGAAAAATGACGTTTTGGTTGTCTTTGGGCAGTCGGCTGCTATTTAAGGTAGTCGACTGTTCCTAGCCTAATTGGTACTAAGAGTAAAGTCCGAAAATGCACTTTTCTTGCATGAAATCAGCTGGTACTTCTCTCCAAAACCAATCAAAAACATATTAAAACATGCGGACATAGCCGCCTTACGTCCGTTACATAAATTCCTTACCTCGATTCCTTCGAGAACGCAAAATCGCTTGGTGTGTCAACTCTAGCTTTTCACTTCTTCAAAGCTGTAAACATCATATCAATTTAAACCTTTAATTAATCACCATACACATATCATACTAACTCCATACAACTCCATATCATGAACCAAATTGTAAGAATCATCTTCTTCTCTTACCTTTGCTAGTGGCCACAATCTCAAACTTTGAAATCTCCTCCAATACTTGGATTCAATCTATCAAACTTTGGATATCACTTAGTCTAGTGACAAGGATCGATTTTTGTTCAACAAACTAGTTGAATCGATGGGGGATTAAGGTAGCTTGTCAAGGTAGCTTGGAATGGAAACTTGGAAGCTTGGAGAGGGAACGATGGAGAGGGCTGGAAGGAAGGCTGCCGTGGGGGTGAAGAAAAGATGATGACTCATGCATGTTTCATTTAATGCATGCTTTATCTCATCCATTCATCTCAGCCTTTGACTCCCTTGACTTTTTGACTCATTTAATCCTCCTCCTCTCTTCCTATAACTCATCCATTAAATCACCAATCAAAATTCTGATTTTACTTCTTTTCTCCTATTCAACTTATTTTCCTGATATCAACATTAATTATTTAACTAATTGACTTTCAACTTTCTTATTCCTTCCATATCCCATACATCATTCATACATCATTTATACATCAACTTCATATTTATTTAATTATATTAGATTCTAATACTTTACAAACATGGAGGGACTACATGGAAATTTGGGGATTTCACAAAATGCAAATGACTATTATATCTTTAATGAAATGCTAAGAAGAAAGTTTTGAATTAAGTCGGATTTGAGTCAATTTCAATTTGGATCAATTTAAAATCAAATCAATTCGAGTTCAAATTAGATCAGGTTCAGGTTATTAACTTTTTTTAGTCAATTTGAGTGGATCGAATTTGGATTCGAGTCGAACGGACAGGTTTTTCGGATTAAGCCTTCATCATATCGATCTAATTTATCTGGTATGAAAATAAACTAAAATCAAATTTCTAAAAACCATAAAACTAATGAAAATAAAAATTTTTTCTTGCATGACTTAATAAAATTTGGATTGAAATATTCAAAATATTTTCTTCTTTGGACCTTCCCCACATGACGAAGCTCTGTTTCCAGTTGTTTTATATCTTCTATTTTACTATTCAACTCATTTCTAGTCCTCTTTAAGCTTTTCACATTATCTTTCAACTTTCCGTGATATTGTATGTAAGACTTTGCAATCTTTATGTATTTCATGGATAAAACTGCATATATATATATATATATATATATATATATATATATATATATATATGGAGTGAGAAATAGTCATACTTCCGTTCCGATTCGAGAGGCTTCTTCCGACTATTCTATTTTTGGGCGGCTTTCCGCTTACTCTTAGAGTGACTCTTCTCCGGAAGCTTCTAGCCAGTCTGAGTCTGGTCTGACTATTTATTCTAGATAGATAGGGGTCAAGATCACTAAATTATTTACTTGATTTTAAATATATCGTTGTTTCCTTTTCTGGAACACATAATAATTTATTATATTTGTCTATTTTATTTTCATTGAAGTTATATTTACATGTAAAAATTATAATTACAATCAAGTGTATTACATATTACATAAGAGCTTAAATTATATGAAATGTTAAAATGAAAATCTAAGGTAAATTGTAAAAAGGCACCATCAGTAGTGAAAGAGGGAAAGCAATAGCATTAATGAACAGAAAAAAAAACAAAATCATGGCATGAAAAAAAAAAAAGAATATTGGAGATTAAAATTTGCCTACCTTGTCTTGAGCTGAGCTCCTAAACCAGCTGCTGCTTCTGAAGACCTTGAATAGAAAAGAAAAACAAAAGCAGTGAAGCAAAGACAAGAACCCAGATAGAACAAGTGTATAGGGTAAAGAAGCGGTGAATCAACTACTAGTAGAAGGCTATGTAAATCTGTTTTAGCAACTTGGTTGATAATGATATTCACTCAAGAAAAAAAAAATCAGGGTGCCTGGGATTTAGGAAGAAGAGAAGAAAGTGCTAAGAAGAAAGTGCTAAGGAAAGTGCAAGGAATAGACAAGAGAAATGAACCTAAATTATCAGTCAACTCTTATGGTGGTTGCCATGCCGCTGTACATAATTAAAGCAAACAATAGCCCTATTGGACTATTTTGGCTGAACATTTATTTACCCTCTGTGCGCAGGTAAAATATTAAATGTTTTCACACTGATTTTCTACCTCCAAAGTCTTTTTCTTCTCTGAAATTTCTAAAACTCTAAAATTAACATTTGATAATAGTCTCTTGGGAAAATTTCAAAGACAACCGATGAGCAAAAAATTATACCGTTGAATTCACTCGAAAATTTAATATCTGAGGGGGAAATGAAAACTTTTAAAATTACTAAAGAGGAAATGCAAATGACTATTATATCATTAATGAAATGTTAAGAAAAAAATCTTTTCTAGAATTAAAAATTCGAATATCAAAAATAAGATATTCGAATATCTATAATTACAAAGTTCTATAATATATATTTTATGATAAATTATACATACATTATAATATAAATACATGCCTATTTCATCCAAAAGAGAGGTAGTCAAATACCTCATTGATGAAATTATTCTTACAAGATAAAAGAGAAAAAGGCGACGCTTTTGAAATATGCCGTGTCGAGCCCAAGTTTGAACTCTTGACGAGAAAGGAGCGGGGCGGCGGGTTTTCTTTATCCGATTAGCCCACATCAAGCTACCCTTAGACGAAGCGTAAAATCCACGATAGTTGACTGGACCGACTCACCGAATGAAAATTGATTGGCAAACATTTACAAAGAAATTTCAATTTTTAAGTTGCCTAGATTAACCGATACCTCTAGTGTGAAATCCAGGTATATAATTATATTAAAATAAATCTAATATACATGTGAAGATAAAAATAATATATATATATCTATGTAATAAATAAATAAATATGAAATGCTAGTTAAACAAAGAGCATGTGATAAATAAACTAAAATAATTTAAAATCCATCCAATAAATATTAATATAGGGCTGAAAAACAAATAAATAAATAAATAAATAAATATAATATAATATAATATATATGTTAGTGGCTTCTTGAAGAAGCTTGAGGCCAGCCATCATTATCACCGTCCATCATCATCATCTCAACCTCCACCATTTCATCTTTTCTTTTAGTTTTCTGCTGGAACCAAGACAAACCCATCAGCATCCTCACGATCTTGTCCCTTGTTGTGCTGGCTGCTAAGACTCAATGGAGGAAAAGCTCAAGACAAGGAAATGTGCATATTCGGGAGACAAAAACAGAAGAGATAAGTGGAGTTAAGCCGTCACTTTAGTGCTGGAAACAGAGTTGGTTTTGGTAAGATTTAACATAGGTGTAAGGGCTGTGATAGTGGCGTTTGGGTGGCTTAGTTAGGGCACTGTGGTGATAATTTTGGGGCGTTGATCAAGGCTGCCATTAGAGCTCAATACTGAGCTGAATAGAAACAAAAGACTGTGGCATTTTGGTTGAATCGAGGGAGCCACAATGGAGAAGAAATGAAAGCTGAAATGGCATCTATGGTGGCTGTATAGGCTGGCTCTCAATCAAGGAAAGAATGACGAAGGAAGAGTGGCTTCTAGGCTGCTGTTGAATGGGCCTGATCGAGAGGGATTGATGAGGGAAAGAAAAATGGCATGAAAATAGAGGACTCAATGGCCATTCGGTACGGGTTCATGGCTAGTGACTAAGGCTGAAGAAAAAAAAAATCAAAACAACAAACGTAAGCAGCAATCGAGAGAGTGAGTGAGAGCCACTAACAGTCAACAACCCAAGGAGTTTCTCTCTCGGGTTTTGGACAGGAAACAGGGGAAGTTTAGGCACTGGGTTTGAGCAGTGCATAAAGGCCATTTGAAGGCTGGAATGGCAACATTTAGGCGTGAAGAAGGGTAAAGGAAATTTGATTGTTAATTTGGTTTATTTAATAAATTGTTAAATAGCTTGTAAAATTTTCTAAGTGTGGTTATGGATTTAAAATTGTAGAGGCTATGCAAGTGGTGATTTCAACTTGACCAAGCTTGAGAGACATTAAATTGCAAGCTTTGATGTTAGGTAAGTTACTTGTATAAAATAGTCTATGCTAAGATTTTGATTTGTTGGATATGCGAAATTCCTGGAAATTGATTTGGCGATTATGTGAGATTGTTGAAAAGAAATGATTTGGCTATAGTTAAATAGTTGATATTTTGGAATGATGATTTAATACATATTGTTAGAGTATTGATTGAGTGCTATTAGAATATGGCATAATGTTGATGGAATATAAAGGGAATGTGATTTATAACATTGGAGTAGTAGACATAAAATTTATTGATTTCGTGAATTTTGAAAGAAATAAATAGCTATGTGAAATTTTGAGATTAACTTTAAGTAAGAAATCTTTTTAATTTTAATTTTATTAAGCAAGACATTTCTATAAGTCGAAATTAGACTTATGTTGTGCATTAACGAATTGGTTTGCCTTATTATGATATATCATTAGAAATGTCTAAATTGTTGAGATAATACGAAATTATAGTTGTTAGGTAATGAGAAAATTATTGGATATAGATTTAATATTTTGGTAGAAAATGAGATAATTATAGAATGTATGGAATAATAGAAGACTGGTGGTGAAGTCGAATTTGAAAAACAGAAATGATTTGGTAACGGATGCAATTTTAGCGCTAGTTAGGGAATAGATCGAATTACTGTTGTATTAGCAATTTTGAGAGATCAACAAGATGTATAATATTATGTAAAGGTAATATTGGATATTAAAAATATTTAAATGACTTTTCTGCAGTTCCAGAGTGAGTTGGTGACTGGATTTTACGAGCTTGATTTTAAATATTGATTGCTGGATTGCTTGGCTTAGCTACGATTGTGCTCAATTGAGGTAAGAGATATATATCGGAACGTAAGAGATACTGGATGCTATTTTAAAATCAACTGCCCTGTGGTTATATAAACTGTATTTTCTTGCAGAGGGTTATAAGAAATATAAGCAGTTATGCTGCTGGATTTTTTTATGAAAATAATGGCTTTGGTGATTTAAGCTTAACTTAAGCAACTATTTGAAAATGACAAAGTATTCGGCAAGCTTATTTTGAAAACGATTAAATCTTATGATTTTGATTGGTTTATAAGACTTTCAGTCAAGATATTAATCTCAAGGAAATTATCAACCTATGGTATTGTTTTGAAGATATTATGAGTATGTATGATTTAGATGCTTTTGAAAGAAATGTATACGACTTTTGTTATGAACTTTCCTAAAGCTCGAAAAATATTATTTCGGATTTCGAAAGATATATGTATAAAATGTTTTGCGACATGACTAACTAAAGTCAGTAGAGTATTGTTTTAAAACTACTGTGTGTGATCTTGATTCTGCCTGCAGTAGGTATTTATATTTGGACTACTGTGTGTGACCTTGAATCAATCCGCAGTAAGAACTATATGTATGGAAATGTTTTGAGACATGACTAACAATCATTGAAGTAATGTTTTGGACTACTGTGTGACCCTGATCCAGTCCACAGTAGGTAATGTTTTGGGCTACTGTATGATCCTGATCCAGTCTACAGTACAGTTTCTATTGCTGTGACCTTGATCCAGTTCACAGCGGGCCCAGTTGACACCTGATAAGTGCTCACTGTGGACCCCCTCTAGACTATGGCTATATGTCAATTTGAACTGCTTGATTATTGCTTAGTCGTTATATCTCAAGCTTAGTATGTATATGCTTTTCCGTGCTTATCTTCGTATATGATTTCTAAATGTATGATATTTGGATTCTGAAATCAATAAGAATTTGATTTGATGATCTGTATTGAAACTAAATGTGATAAGCACGTATATTCTGAATTATGTTCAGAATTCCGTTGTTTATATTTCAGTTTAAAGGAAATGTTTTCTGATGCGTTGTATATGCATGATTTGATTTTCGAATGGTATGAAATACGGTATTCGAGCTTTAATAAATATTTTAGAAATTTGCATATAGAAATTCGGTATCTGTTTCTTATATATATTTCTTATTGGGCTTTCCAAAAAGCTCACCCCCCTCTCCACCTTCCAGATTATTTGCAGTAGGCGCTTTATACGCGGGGTTTAAGCAAGTCCTTCGAGACTTTTGTACCAAGCTTGAAGGAATGTGATGTACAATATTCCCTTTTATATTCAGACTTATGATTTCAGTACTTTTATAGTATAGGGATGTAATTTAAGGAAGTATAGATTATAATTATGGTTTATAACAATGCATGCAACTTGGGTAGAGATATATTTAGTCAAGTAGAATGATTCGAAATTATAAATGCATGCTTAGTGAGAGAATTTGACTGGGACCTAAGGTAATTAAAGGATACTAACTTAGCTAATATAAAGTTAGCTTAATAATTTATTAGTGACACTACGTACAGCCCAACCAAGTAATTGAAAAAGAAAAAATTTGGTTCGTATTTTCGGTATAAAAAGGGTCGTTACATCTAGAAATCAGAAAATGCTATTAATTACTACCTTTAACAGCAGTTTAAAAGGGCATCTTATCTTCTGGGTGATGAAGACGGTCTCCAATGTGAGCCAGCCACCCTGTTGAGTGAAGATAGGATTCAAAACTTTCAATGTTGAAAGCCATATGCTGATTTTATTAAAGAAATGATGGTGACTCAATTGACTTGGCTTGGGACACAACAAATGACAAGTGTTAAAAATTTAAATTTTACATCTACTAGATGTCAGTTTTTAAAAATGATTAAATGAACCATTTAAGTTAAACTAGGTAATTTACCCGCACATTGCTGTGGGTTTTTGCAGTATAGAAAAAATAATTAAAATTGATCATAAAGCCACATGTTAGTGTTCTCAACAAATTAGAACTGAAAATAAAAATGCAGCAAAAAACAAATTTTGAGCAAAGATCTAACTAAACATATCAATTACTTTAGAGGAAACCAATTTCTTTTTATTCAGGTAGATTTGAAACGTGTGAGAGTAAATTGAATAACCAACCACCTTCTTAAAATCCCATAAAAAAGAAATAACAACATAATAAACAAAAACAACTCTCCTCCATTTCCAAAACCAACTTTCATTCTCCTAATAACACTGTTGATACAGTGGTGAACTTGAGTTCCTGCACATGAAAATTCATCTGTTGAAGCAAAAGCTAGTACGTAGGTTATTTATGTCAGACTGAGCTAGGACGGCATAAGTAAAGGACAAATCCAATGAATGTGCTCATCTTACGCTTTTTTTAGGGTTGAAAACAATAAAAATTCTTATCATGCTTTATGATGACTGCAAACAGAATTTAGAACAACTTAATGAAGAGGATTCAGATGCCAAAAGAGTTCCTGATGCATATGAAATTCCTTCACTGCTGTACTGAACAGAGGAAGCCTCTGTCGCACTCCGAACTGTCCCAACAATCAGTATTATCACTGTCCTTCAGCCACTCAATAAATTTTGCTAATCCCGCTCCATAGCATGTTGGTACCTGATTTCTTGTGGCAGAATAAGTGGAATTAAGCTAGCACTTGGTACAAATGAAAGGCAAATAAGCAAGTATAGCACACCATAAGGTTACATTGCGCAAAGCCTTTTAGATACAACATCCAATTGAATGATCTATAACCAATTATCATATATATATATATATATATATGTATGTGAAAAAAATGAATGATCAAGCTTGAATCACCGATAACAATGCTGTTTGATCATCCAATTCCAATTTAGTTTCTTGAATATAAAATTTCACTATACCTTGAGCTACGCAATGAAAGGTAATCCCTTCCATTTCATAAACTCTTTTCTCATTCTCAAGATTCAAGCCTTAAAAAGTCTAAAATTTGAACCCTTAAGGTGTCCCCTAAAGGATTCCACTAACAATTTATAATTTAACAAAATGAGCCAAAGATTCAAAGCACATTTCAATAATTGAAAGATAGCAAATTAAAGAGATCAGAATATTATCTGTTAAATGCTAGTGGACGCTAAGATACGACACCCAAAAAAGACAAAAACTTCCTTTCATGCTTTTCACTCTTTCCTGTATTTTTTACCTAATAATTTCATTGTGGCCTTAAGCTAACAAATAGCTAACAATTGTGCATGAAAGAAATGATGTGAGCATAAGTTAAGAACAATCCTCAATTGATTCTATCCAGAGTGCAAAACTAAACATTAATTGACATAACAAATCAACAACTACATTTCTATAATGAAAAAGAAAATGAAGGTGAGCTAGAAGGTAGAAGGTAGCATAAATAGTAGGATAATTGATAAGAGTAAAAATGCATCTGATTGCAGATAAAAAATTAGATTCATAAATCTTATAAAGAAGTCTACATGATTAAAGACTGCAACCTACCAACATGGACATCCTCTATTCCTACAAAAAGATGTCAAATGAGCTAATCATTTATCAGATTGTAAACTACTTCCACCATAATCCTGCTTAGTAGTTTCATGTGAAAGTTCTGCAAATGTCATCCCATCCTTCAATCGTGCTGAAAGTGGTGGAACTATAGGAGGAAAAAGCTACTTCAACATTAACTTAAAAAACAACATAATTAGATATGAGCAAAGCTCAAATCTAGCGCCTTCTCTCCAATAACCATAAATTGACCTATATGATCACCTAAGTGAAAGATCTCATACTCCAATTAATAACTCAATATGGTATCATCTTTCGCTAAATCATTTAGATCATTTACCATAACTGAGTAAACTTAAAAATAAATGCAACTTGCCTCTAGCAGTAAACCACTTTTCTTCCAGATGAAGTTGAAATTGAACATGACTTACACTTCACCTTTATAAGTTCATGTATTAATACTCCTCTGATATATTGGCAAAATCTTCACGTAGAAGGAAAGTTGAAAGGAAATGAACAGTCATGACAGCAAGAAAACCTTAATGGAACAATTCCGACATTAATCAAGAATTCGCTTCATCCTATAAATCGCAAACTCCGTACTTTGGAAAGCCATAAATCTAGCAGTTTGTTATGTTGTATTCATTGGCCAAACACTCATTGAACATTAATGTGATTTCCAATTTCTTTCAACTTAAAACATCTAATGCTATAACTGGATGATGCAAAAGAAACAAAGAGGCAGAACAGAAATGTCCCTGCTGGACAGAGATGATAGGCGAAAACAATTGTGAATAATTAATTTCAGAATATTGGAAAATCAGTCTCCAATATCACATCCCAACAATTAAAATTTAAGGTTTCATTTTAAAAGTTTTAACTATCAATCTTAACCCGGGCTGTATAATATCGATAACTGAAAATATTTAGCAATATACAAATAGAGTGGTAGAAGGTGATCTAAATTTAGACTTCAATACTGCAATTCTTGTTGGAGCGGAAGAGCTTCACATATCAAGATGAAGTTATAGTTGAGGCAGCTTTAAAATATCAATAAAATCAAAAGAAAAGGAAAAGCTCCAGCAATTATGGATTTTACAATATCAATAAAATTAATCAAAGTGGTAGAAGGAATGAACAGAGCATGAATCAATCAAGGTTAACATACAAGTTTGGCCCTCACATAGATTTTACCAAATTATGGATTTTGGTTTATTTTCTTTTATTTCCATAAATTACCAAATTATCAGGAGATGATTAGGAGAGGAGGGCAGTCGATATTTTAGTAAAAACTATGAGGGCTAATTAAAAAGTAAAATTACTCTTTTTTAGTGGGGTAAATAATTCCTGCTTTGTAAAAAGGTGTTTTTTTTTCCTTATAGTTTATATTATTTTTTCCAAAAATGTTTTTGATTGTAATTTCGTGATTTTATGTAATAAATAGAACATAATCGGCAAGAATTTAGTATGCATGGTTCTCTTTCTTTATATTTTTTTTTTATGGTTAAGTGGTCATCTTTCATTTTGATGATCAGGCCAGGAAATCAATTTGTTAATTATTTGAATTTAAGTTGTTCATTTTTCCATTAGATTTCAGGTTGAAAATTTAAATAATAAATAAAATTAAATTTGAGTATATTATTAATACTTAATTTAAACTGCACATAAATTTAGTAATTTTTAATATATTTTTAATATCTAATTATTAATTTATCATTTAACTTTTGTAATATATATTTAGAAAAACAGATTAGATATATTGATCAAACTCCTAAATATTTTATCGTATCAAGTTTGAGCTTCAAAAATTAAAATCAATTGAATTCCAATCAAATTTTAAGTTAAACGAAACTCCAATTTAATACTAAATCATTTCAACTCAGCTCAATTACCAGTTTAAGTTTTTTTTCCCATGCTTCCAATTCCAAAACTATCATTAGCATGTCCCAATATGATCCAAAATTTGTTTTTTATAGAAAAAAAAATACATTTTCATCTCAAGGAAATATATATTTATCGCTGTAAATAAAATAAAAGAATAATTTAAAATGAAACATTGCCAGTGTTTATCTTACTCTAGGATTTGGCTTGGTCTAGGCAGCTTAACTCACACTCTAGCCTTCAGCAGTGTTCTAAATGGTCCTATGTCACTGCAAAACTGCTTGCATTTATTAATGCTGAGGTTGCAGTCTCACTTTTGTTTACTGGACATTTTGGTTTGGGTTCACTGATCTCGTCACCATTTTAGCTATCTTATCCGATCGGTTGCCACCCATGCCAATCATGATTCTGGTGTTCAACTTTCTCAAACAATTAGTTGTAAGTTAGATGAATCTGGTTGACAGATCTCTTTCAAAACCTGAATATAAAGTATCAGCAACTTAAGAAATTTCTTGCAGTCGAAGAAAAGAGATTCGAACCAAATCGACTCAAACTCGAACCGTGTTCATGGATGGATCCACCAGTCATTAAGTATGCTGAAGAGCAAAAGTGTTTGATAAACTTTGCATACTAGTAATGTCAAGCTAGTTTATAGAAATATTTGGTATTAGGTGAATAGAAAATGATCATCTTCCTAACACTTTTCATCGTCTAATTCTGGTCTTAGAAAATTTAACATTTATTAGTATTTGTAGTATATCTATCACAAGAAATAACCTTTGACTTACATTGCCATTGTGACAGGGAAAAGCCTATCCAAGAAAGTATATACACCCCCACCAAGTAAAAGCGCGCCGCTGCAAAAGAAATCAAAGTTTAACAATGTATCAGAGGAGACATTCTGCAAATGTAAGAGAAGTTGTGACAAAGGTACAAGAGATGGATGGTTGTTGCCATATCGATGCATGAAGGCCTAATTCAGCAAGTAACATGAGCCATGATAAAAGCTTTATCAGATTTTAACAGCCAAATAGTAGTAATAAAGATAGTGAGTGAGAACATTTTTGTGAGTACCTCACTGGGTTGATCCATGCTGAGAACTTCCTGAATGACAGCAGACTCTGCCAGTATATATATAATTAGTACAATTTCTGATAAACAATAATTTAAGTATATGAGCTGCAAAAGAAGGAGTAGAGTGGCAGTGACAATGATTTTCCATAGTTTGGGCAAGGGGTGTATGTCATCTTGACAAAATGCACGCATTTCATCCAAAACAACAGGATTCAGTTCTAACGAACTGCTTTGTGTGTACCTGCAAAGCTCCAGCAAAGGAAGCAGCAAGAAGTAGAGGAGCAACATAGCCAGTCGTGTATGTCAAGAGTAAGCTGCCTCCTATTACTGGATCCTGTTATACAGTCGTAACACATTACTTATAGCCTTGGTTTCACTAAGTTAATATACATATCAGGCATATGCCAAATAAAGACAGATATCTTTCTTTTATAGACTCGAAGGTGTATTCACATTCACAGCTGCACCACCTCTTTGTCAATTATGAACTTTACCATTGATGTGGCTACATATCCTAGCAAAGTGGCCAGCACTGGTGTGCTGCAAGGTGAGGCAGCTAATGCAAATGTAAGCCCAGCTAAATATGCTTGTACACCTAAAAGATCAAAAAATTTCATAATCAGCACCTTCAAAATGTTTTATAGATTCATTCGTACAACTAACTTTTGAAGGGTAGGGGAAATAACCGAGTTACTTACTTGATGGGAAATTGGCAGCTGCTGCACGAGGGTCAAAATTGTTAAAGAAAGAGGGAAGTTGTAATTCAATGACCTGCAATGGTAGTTCACAGCAAAAGAAGAATAACTAGATCAGAGATATCTAAGTACAACAAAGTCTGACACATGATTGAATAACACACTACTAATCTGTCCGCAGCTCCACATCAAATTTGAAGCCATCATAAAGTTCTACACTTGTAGTTCCGACCATGACCACTTAAAATAACAGGAAATTGTAATGCATAAAACTATCTTCTAACATCCTATTGCAATCCCCCTAGAAATAAATGGCAATAGAAAAAACTTTAAAAACACACCAGACACAAGCACAGATGGCAATACAAGGGGAAAAGAACTAATAAGCCTAATAAGCCTCTTCCAATCCCCAATAAACCTCTCCAGAGCTCTCTCTCTTCTCGAACTCGAAGCCTTTCTTCTTCTCAATCTAACAGGAAAAACACAATAATCCAAAACATGAACTGGTGATGAACCTACTTTGTCAGAGGCAGATTCTCCTTTATAACTTTTTCAGAAACCCAAAAAATTAAAAAAGAAAAAAAACCTGAAATCTCCCCTCGTATAAGTCTTTTTTTTTTTGTTAGAAGATAAAAATAAATAATAAATTGTACGAAATGCATAAATCAAACAACAATAGTAGCTCGATTCAATACCTCAAGTAGATTAAGACCCATAATAACAGCCAAACCAGAAGCAGCCAATGGCAACCCCTGCCCTATCTGTCCATATGCGTTCCCAGCAAAGGAGGCTGCTACACCCAGGAGTGCTAGTGTAGTCGCTAATCCTAATGAGAAAGCCATGGAATTCACAATGATCTGGCCAATAAAGAACCTCAAAGTCATTTGAGAATAAACTCTCTTTACATCCATGATTGCATTTGTATGTCTCATGCATGAGAGAGGGAGGACCTATATATTTCAATTGAATTTAGCTAAATAGACTTAGTAGATACTACTCAGTACACATGCTATACTAACAACTGAAAGAAAAGTTTAGGAGATAAAAAGCTTTGCTAGAATAAGAAAAAGATAAAAAAAAAAAAAAAAAACAGAATAACAGGATGCATCAGCCTTGCTGAGAACTGAAACTCAAACCTGAACCAAGATATGAATTTTAGGTCATCTATGAGCCAAAATGCTTTCAATAATTCTAATAGTTTCAATTTTCTAATACGGAGACCTAGCAACTACAATAAACTTTAACCAATGCAAGTTCAAATGCTTCAATGAAAACCAAAAGGTTCTATGGAAAAATCTACTAGAGGCAGTAAAGGAGATGAGTCACATAGCAAGCTATTACCTCAGTTTGGCCCTTGCCAGAGCCAAATGCACCTGGAAAGTTGGAATCACTCAAAAGATCAGCATCAAATATGACAGGACATGCAAGAAAGTAGCAGCATCGTTTTAAATGATCCATTGATCTTTAGGCAAAGTATGTGTGTTACTTACCAATGTAACCAAGCGTCAATGGCAAAACACTTAGTGTACATGGAGAAAGACTTGTTACAAGACCAGCCCCAAAAATAACAGCCAAACTGCCAAAAAAAAAAGATAATACTGACTGTCAACCTCAAAAAATTGCAACGCATTTAAAGGGAAAAGTGCAGAAAAAGAACCTAGTGAAACTCAGAGCTGATAATTGTCCCTGAACAGCTTCATTAGCCTGCTGGCCAGCTGAATATAGTAGGCCTCGAAACCAATCTCCGGGACCTCCATCAGCCAAAGTGTAAAGAGAAGCAGCTCCTTCCTGCCTCGAAAGTAAATAATTCAATTTCCTAAGATTATCCAACTAGTAATACATACTGAAAATCAGATGGTAATCATTGTATACTAAAGAAGACCAGTTTAATCTGAAGAAATATTAGCCTATTAAGGTAAACTTCAAGACACTAGATCGAACAAAATTGAACTCGGCAAGACAAACAAAAGAAATATACATTGAACTCACCAAGATCTTGTCTTCAGTTAAAGCCTTTGCAGAGTCAATAGCAACCAAATTTGCCACTAAAAAAAATAGAAATTAAAACTTAAAATATGAGAAAAAAATACCCATCGTCATAAAGTAACTCACAACTTAAACAAATTATTAGAACAATCATAATATATAATTAAAAAACATTTCTGGTAGTGATTACCTGCTATAGTATTTACAAGAGTAGTAAATTTCAAAGATTCAAAATCTGTGCAAAGATCCTTCTTGGCCGTTGGCTTATTAATGGCCATCGTATATTTACCTGAAATAAAAGTTTTCAGAGCTTAAAAATCGCTAGTTTCAAAGAAGTAGAAGTGGACTTCTTCCCCAAGTGCTTGGACCGGGTTCGAGTCTTGGAGTCTCCATTGTTGGGAGGGCTTTATCGTTTACCACTCTCAACCCGAACAAGATTAATCTCAGACCGTAAAACGGACGAGAATACTTGTACTTACACAAAAAAAAATAAATTAAACTGGCTAATTAAAATTAACTTACCACAGCTGGTTCTTCGGTGACTTATAGGAGACGTTTGGTATGAAGGAAGTGAGATACATTCCCTGCATTTTAAATGGCTGCAAAGTAACATTGCAGTTGCAATTAAAATACCGCTTGAAGCTGCAATCAGATTGCACCGCTCCCCCTATGTAAATTAACTTTGCAGCGACTAAAATTCCCTGTCTTCGATCTTGGGTGGGTGGGTGTTCTTGAGAGAGACAAGCAAATTGAGGTAGCAAGGAGAGTTAGAAAGAAGGGAGAGACCGAAGAGCTTAGACTAGGATAAGGGAGGGGAGAAAAACGGGTTGGGCGATGACTGATGGAGAAGATTGAAAGATGATGGTGGGACGCTGACTTAAGATGGGAGGAAGTTTTAGAAAATTATATAAGAGGGAAATTTAGGTAGGAAAAAATTGAAAATAAAATTAAGAATTAATATTAAATAGATAGGGAGATTTTAGAAGAAAAAATTTGATGAAAATTTAAGAAGTAGTAAAATTTTTGTATAATTTAGATGAAAAAAATAAAATAAAATTATTATATATTAATTTTATTATTTATTAATTTATGTTTTGATATTGAATTTTAGTTTTTTTTTTATTTTGGTATTTGTATTTTTGCTAATAATTATTTATTAATCTACAAAAGAGTTATTATGATCTTGAAAAATAAACATGAAAAAAAAAATCTACTTCAACTTTAGTTTCTATAACAGTATAATGATTACATTATTAACATCTTAATAATTATATTATTAATATTTTAATATTATGATTGCATTGTTAATATTTTAATATAATAATAATGTGTCCAATTCTTTTTATATTTAAGGGCATTGTTGGAATTTAATATTATATTGCCAGCAGTGTGTTAGTTTACTAAACGTTACAATATTATTTTCCTTATATTTTAAATAAAACTTTACCATACATATCAAACACTGCAATCTTATCTCAAGAGAGACCCGTCGTTGAGCCAGGACAAGTTGAATCGCCGAGTGGAAGCGTTCATTAAAAAGTTTAATGAAAAAATGAGACCGCAAAGATAGGAGTCTTTTAATCAGTATCAAGAGATGATTAGGAGAGGAGCACAATAGATATTTTAGTAAAAACTATGGGTTAATTAAAACGTAAAATTACTCTTTTTTATTCAACTTTTAGCTTTTTTAGTAGTGTAAATAATTCCTTCTTTGCAAAAAGATTTTTTTCCTGATAGTTTATATTATTTTTTCCAAAAATGTTTTTGATTGGAATTTCTTGATTTTACGTAATAAATGGAACATAATATGCAAGTACTTAGTATGCATGGTTCTCTTTCTTTATATAAATTTATATATATATTTTAATGGTTAAGTGGTCACCTTTCATTTTTATGATTAGGCCAGGAAATCAATTTGTTGATTATTTGAATTTAATTTGTTCAGTTTTTAATTAAATTTGATATTGAAAATTTTAAATAATAAATAAAATTGAGTTCAAATATATTAATTTTTAATTTAAACTACATGTAAATTTAATAATTTGTTAATATATATTTTTTATATTTATTATTAATTTATCATTTAATTTTTATACTACATATTTAAAAAACAATTTAGATATATTGAGTCAGATTCTTAAATATTTTATCAAGTTTGAATTTTAAAAATTAAAATCAATTGAATTCCAACCTAATTTTAGGTTAAACTAAACTCAAATTTAATACTAAATCATTTCAACTCAGTTCAATTACACTTTTATTGATGAGCTCTTATTGATGATGATGCTTCATAAAATTTTCGCTTTAAGATTGTTTCCCATGCTTCCAATTCCATAATTACTATTAGCATTTAAGATTGTTTCCCATGCTTCCAATTCCATAACTACTATTAGCATGTCCCAATATGATCCAAAATTTGTTTTTTATAGAAAAAAATACATTGTCATCTCAAGGAAACATATAAGGATAATTATTACATACACTGACAGTGGAGTTTTTTTACTCCACAAGCAACGTTAAGATCGTGACACATGTCCTATTTTATTTATTTTAATATTTTTATAGGACACATGTCATGATCCTAACGTTGCTTGTGGAATAAAAAAACTCCACTGTCAGTGTATGTAATAATTATCCAACATATAATTATCACTGTAAACATATAATAAAAGAATAATTTAAAATGAAACATTGCCAGTTTTTATCTTACGCCAGGATTCTGCTTGGTCTAGGCAGATTAAGTCACACCCTAGCCTTCGGCAGTGTTCTAAATGGTCCCTATATCACTGCAAAACTGTTTGCATTTATTAATGGTGAGGTTGCAGTCTTTTTTTACCGGACATTTTGGTTTCTGTTCACTGAACTCGTCAGCATTTTTAGCTATATTATCCGATCAGTTGCCGCCCATGCCAATCATGATTCTAATGTTCAACTTTCTCAAATAATTAGTTGTAAGTTAATTAGATGAATCCGGTTGACAAATCTCTTTCAAAACCTGAATATAAAGCATCAGCAAGTTAAGAAATTTCTTTCAGCTGAAAAAAAGAGATTCGAAACAAGTTGATTCAACCTCGAACCATGTTCATAGATGGATCCACGAGTCATTAAGTATGCTGAAGACCAATAGTGCCTGATAAACTTTGCATACTAGTAATGTCAAGTTAGTTTCTAGAAATTTTTGGTATTAGGTGAACAGAAAATGATGATCTTTTTAACACTTTTCGTCTTTTCATCGTCTAATTCTCGGCTTACACGATTTAACATTTATTAGTATTTGTAGCATATCTATCAAGAAATAACCTTTCACTTGCATTGCCATTGTGGCAGGGAAAAGCCTATCCAAGAAAGTATATACACCCCCACCCAGTAAGAGTGAGCCGCTGCGAAAGAAATCAAGTTTTAACAATGTGTCAGAGGGGAAACTCTGCAAATGTAAGAGAATTTACGGTGAAGATATAAGAGGCGGATGCTTATTGCCACATTGATGCATGAAGGCCTAATTCAGCAAGCAACATGAGCCATTATAAAAGCTATTACAGAATTTAAATGCCAAATAGTAGAAATATAGATAGTGAATGATCAGAAGAATTTTGAGAGTACCTCACTGGGTTGATCCATGCTGAGAATTTCCTGAATAACAGCAGACTCTGCCACAATATATATAATTAGTACAATTTATGATAAACAATAATTTAAGTATATTAGCTGCAAAAGGAGGGAGTAAAGTGGCAGTGACAATGATTTTGCGTAGTTTGGGCAAGGGGTGTATGTCATCTTGACAAAATGCACGCATTTCATCCAAAACAACAGGATTCAGTTCTAACAAACTGCTTTGTGCGTACCTGCAAAGCTCCAACAAAGGATGCAGCAAGAAGTAGAGGAGCAACATAGCCAGTTGTGTATGTCAAGAGTAAGCTGCCTCCTGTTACTGGATCCTATTATACAGTATTAACACATTACTTATTATTGCCTTAGTTTCACTAAGTTAATATACATATCATGCTTATGCCAAATAAAGACAGATATCATTCTTCTATAGACTCAAAGGTGTATTCACATTCACAGCTGTGCTGCCTCTTTATCTATTATGCAGTTTACCTTTGATGTGGCTATGTATCCTAGCAAAGTGGCCAGCACTGGTGTGCTGTAAGGTGAGGCAGCTAATACAAATGTAAGCCCAGCTAGATATGCTTGCACACTTAAAATATAAGAAAAATTCAAAATTAACACCTTTAAAATGTTTTATAGATTCATTCGTATAATTAACTTTTGTTGGGTAGGGGAAAATAATTGAGTTACTTGATGGGAAATTAACAGCTGCCACATGAGGGTCAAAATTGTTAAAGAATGAGGGAAGTTGTAATTCAATGACCTGCAATAGTAGTTCACAGCAAAAGAAGAATAATTAAATCAAAGACATCTAAGTACAACAAACTCTGGTACATGATTGAATAATAAACTGCAAATCTGTTAGCAGTTCTATATAAAATTTGTAGCCATCGTAAAAGTTGAACACTTGTAGTACTGACCTTCATCACTTGAATGACAGGAAATTCTAATGCATAAAATTAACATGTAACATCCCATTCCAATCCCCGTAGAAATAGATGGCAACAGAAAAACTTTAAAAACACACCAGACACAAGTACAAATGGCAATATTAGGGGAAAAGACATTCATATGCCAAATAAGCCTCTTCCAATCCCTAATAAGCCTCTCCACAGCTCTCTCCCTTCTCGAACCTGAAGCCTTTCTTCTTGTCCTTCTAACGGGATAAACACACTAATTAAAAATATGAACCGGTGATGAACCTATTTTGTCAGAGGTAGGTTATACTTTATAACTTTTTCAGAAACCCAAAAAAATTAAAAAGAAAAAATAAACCTTAAATCTCCCCTTGTATAAGTCTTTTTTTTTGTTAGAAGATAAAAATAAATAATAAATTGTAAGAAATGCATAAATCAAACAACAACAATAGTAGCTTGATTCAATACCTCAAGTAGATTAAGACCCATAATAACAGCCAAACCAGAAGCAGCCAATGGCAACCCCTACCCTATCTGTCCATATGCCTTTCCAGCAAATGAGGTGCTACACCCAGGAGTGCTAGTGTAGTCGCTAATCCTAATGAGAAAGCCATAGAATTCACGATGATCTGGCCAAAAAGAACGTCAATGTCATTTGAGAATAAACTCTTTTTACATCCGTGATTGCATTTGTATGTCTCAACTCTCATGCATAAGAGAGGGACTACCCATATATATTTCAATTGAATTTAGCTACATAGACATAGTAGATACTACACATGCTATACCAACACCTAAGAGACAAGTTTAGAAGATACAAAAGTTTTGCTAGAATAAAAACAAGAGAAAGGTAAAAGAAATACAGAATAACAGGCCGCATCAGCCTTGCTGAGAATTGAAAAGTCAAACCTGAACCAAGGTATGTAACTTTCAACTTTTAGGTCATCTATGAGCCAAAATGTTTAGGATTATTCTGCTAGTTTCAATTTTCTAATAAGTAGGCCTGGCAATTACAATACTTATAACCATAATTCCATGCAAGTTCAAATGCTTCATTGAAGACCAAAAGGTTCTATGGAAAAATCTAATAGAGGCAGTAAAGGAGATAAATCACATAGCAAGATATTACCTCAGTTTTGCCCTTGCCAGAGCCAAATGCACCTGCAAAGTTCGAATCACTCAAAAGATCAGTGTCAAACATGACAGGACATACAAGAAAGTAGCAGCATCATTTTAAATGATTCATTGATCTTTAGGCAAAGTATGTGTGTTGCTTACCAATGTAACCAAGCGTCAATGGCAGAACACTTAGTGTACATGGAGAAAGACTTGTTACAAGACCAGCCCCAAAAATAACAGCAAACTGCAAAAACAAAAACAGACATAATACCGACTATCAACCTCATAAATTGCAATGCATTTAAAGGGAAAAGAAGAAAAAGAACCTAGTGAAACTCAGAGCTGATAATTGGCCCTGAACAGCTTCATTAGCCTATCGGCCAGCT
This sequence comes from Heritiera littoralis, assembly GCA_031772115.1. NCBI lineage: Eukaryota > Viridiplantae > Streptophyta > Magnoliopsida > Malvales > Malvaceae > Heritiera > Heritiera littoralis. The sequence continues at coordinate 123,809 of JAPDPK010000065.1, forward strand.
GAATATAGCAGGCCTCCAAACCAATCTCCAAGACCTCCATCAGCCAAAGTGTAAAGAGCAGCAGTGCCTTCCTACCTCGAAAGAAAATTATTCAAGTTCCTAAGATTATTCGACGGATAGATAACTTGTAATCCATATTGAAAATCAGATGGTAATCATGGTATACCAAAGAAGACCAATTTAATCTATAAAAAAATATTGGCCTATTACGGTGAACTTCAACACACTAGAACAAAATTGAACTCGACAAGTCAAACAAAAGACATAAACATGGAACTCAACAAGATCTTGTCTTCTGTTAAAGCCTTTGCATAGTCAATAGCAACCAAATTTGCCACTAAAAAAAATAGTAATTAAAACTTAAAATATGAGAAAAAAATACCCTTCACTCATAAAGTAACTCACAGCTTAAACAAATTATTAGAACAATCATAATATATAATTAAAAACATTTCTATTATTAATTACCTGCTATAGTATTTACAAGGGTAGTCAATTTCAAAGACTCAAAATCTTTGCAAAGATCCTTATTTGTTGTTGGCTTATTAACGGCCATCGTATATTTACCTGAAATAAATGTTTTTAGAGCTTAAAATTCATTAGTTTCAATAAATTAAACTGGCTAATTAAAATTAACTTACCACAGCTGGCTCTTCGGTGACTTTTAAGGTTAGAGACTTAATTTGTATAAAAATGGAGAAATGAGAATAAACTAACAAATTGAGAAAGGAAGGAGGCTTACTTGTTGTATTACTTGTGTCCAACTCTAAAAGAGGTTGAAAGAACATTTTTGAAGTTAGGATGATCCCACTCCAGTGAATCCCACCATTTTTCGCTTGACTTGATCTTAAGAGAAGGTGGAGCATATGCATATGGCTGCCCATCGCCAAGAAGAGAAAGAAATGGTGGAATTCTCTTCAGCTTAGAACAATAGTAAACATCGATCTGTTCGAGAGAATCGCAGATCATTACCCCCCTTTTAGTGCAGATGCTCTCCAAATTTGGTAATGCCTCTAATTCTAACCATCTCAATTTGGGAAGATTGACTTTGATTTTGTCACTACCTTTTTCTTCATCATCATCTTCTGATGTTGCTAGTGCAAATATTTCTACTAGCTGCTTACAATCTTCCACCCGAATCCCTACCACGTTTTGGAGGTTGGTAAGCAACCAATGCGGAAACAACTTCTTTATATTTGGGCACTCTCTTATATGGATATCTTTGAGATGGGAAAAGATGCCAGGTGGAGCCAATATTGGTGGTCCTGAAGTAAATCCTTCAGTTCTGATAAGTTCACTTAACTGGGGCAAATCCCAAAGTATCAAACTCTCGAGGCTCTGAAATGGAGTACAAGAAGTGGAAGAAGAGGAGAAGGAAAGAACGAACTCCATCCCTTGGCAATGCCCAATAAAACATTCCCTCAAGTCATTTGTGTATTTGAGAGAAGAAATATCGCTTAAGCTTCTCAGTAAGTTGCGGTTTGAAGTGATGAAACTTTGAACATCAACTGGGAGTAGAACATCATCTCCACAAGATTCACATGCATTGATTGATACAACTTTGCTTTGCCCAAATGATCCAATAAAAGGTGAGGGTGGGCCCACTTTTAACAAGTATGCATTTAGGCTTTTCCTACGTTGCATTGACTGGAAAAATTTTTTGAATTCATGCATGTCTTTGAAACACCCCTTAAAGTGTTCCAACTTCTCCAATGACATTACCTCCTCTGTGCTTATGCTTGTTTTTAGATTAACGTCTTCAAATCCCAAGTATTGAAGGCGGGAGAGTTTCGGTATAAGTCCAGCAGGTACCTCTTTTAGATACGCACACCTAAGATCAAGATACCTCAGACTCACCAACATTTCCATGCCTTCAGGGACTTCCTCAATTGCAGAAAAACAAAGTTCCAACTTCTTCAATCTTTGAAGCTTTGAAAGAGAAGGCAAATGCTTTAATCTTTTACAACCTCGAAGCAACAATGCGGTGAGATTCTTTAATTCAGAGATGGAAGTTGGTAAACACTCGATCTGTGTGCAGGACAAATTAAGAACACTCAAACAAGGAATGTTTGCAAAGAAAGAATTTGAGATCTTCTTTATAGGATTGTGTTGAAGTAACAAGGTTGTAAGCAGCCGACATTTTGGAGCTGACAGATTTATGGGAATTTCTGATATGGAATTCCTCATAACCGACACCTTTTCAAGATCCGTTGTCCATTCTTCCTCTTCTAGAAACCATTTTAATTGCATGCCTGCTTTTGCCTTATACCGAGGCTTCATACTTGTGATAGATAATGCCATGTCTCTCACTGCATCATGCATCTTCACACCCCATCTTTTAGCATTAGGCCTTTCCAACAAACAGTTATCTTTTAACTTTTTCAAGATAGCATGGCCCTTATTTTTCATTTGTTGTCTTGTATCCATTTCAACTATAAATCCCTCCTCAATCCAACATTCAATTAGCTCATACTCCATAATTACAAAATCTTCAGGATATAATGCACAATATAAGAAGCAATGTTGCACGTTTTTGTCTTTTAATTGATCAAAACTAAATTTCAAACACCTAATCACTTTAGCTTCCACATCCTCCACATCTCCTATTCGCCGTTTCAACTCAGTCAGTGTATTGTTCCAAAAGGGGAGGTCATTTTCTCCTTTCAAGGTACCGGCTACCACAGTAATAGTGAGAGGCAAACCTGCACATTCCTTCACAAAATCTCTCAAAGTTGATTCTGGAATTTGCGATATGTTTGGTCCAACTTTATTCTTGAATAAAATCAATGCCTCTTCTTTTGAAAGGGGATTCACTTTAATCACCTCACAACCCATAGATTTACACACTTTCTCTTTACGTGTTGTCAACACCAGCTTGCATCCATTGCTGCTAGTCGGTTCAGGGATTCCAACTTCCTCTAGAGAGATTTCATCCCACATGTCGTCTAAAATTAAAACATGATTTTTTGCATTCTTTAACATGTTCATCAGCAGTGCAGCTCGTCTAACTTTATTTCCTTCTGTGGACAAATCTCCATTCAATGCCTTTGCAATATCATCTTGTAACTTCACAATATTGAATTCTTTTGATACAGTAAGCCAAATTACTTTATCGAATCTATTTTCTTTCAAAAGAGCATTGTGGATATTCATCATGATGGTCGTTTTACCGACACCTCCCATCCCCCAAACTCCAATCCTGAGTACTTCCTCTTGCATCAAACATGTCCAAATTTGATCTCTTACAACTGTCACACCAGTTAATTCTGATGTTGGTAGTGGAAACCCAACACTTGAACCATCAATTACCAGACTTTCAGAGACATTAGGACCTTTGTTAAGAATGTCCTGCATTTCTTGAGTCTTTTCTTCAACACGTTTTGCATAGAAAGCACGAAAGATATATCGCCCATTATTGACTTCCTTTTCAACATGCTGTGCTTCTTCAATTATCTGTTTTCCATAATTCAACCAATTTTCAACTTCCTTCCTTGGTACCTTCCCCGGACGACGACGCTCTATTTCCAGTTGTTGCCGTACATCTTCTATTTTGCTATTCAACTCATCTCTAGTTCTCTTTAAGCTTTTCACATAATTTTTCAGCTTCGCGTGATACTGTATGTGAGACTTTGCAGTCTCTATGTATTCCATGGATATCCCTGCATATATATAGAGAGAGTCATATTTTCATGTAATTCTTGAGTTTTTATCAAAGTTTCAACCAAATGAAGATTATTAAAAAAACTAGCTATAGAAAAATAAACTCATTATTTAATCTTTTAATAACCTCAAAATTATTATCATTAATTATTCTTAATATTCGTAGTAAATATTTTTAATAAATATACTGCTATCCAAAACCTAAAGCCAAAGTGATTAATTTTCATAATATTCGTAGTCATGTATCTAAGTAACCACAAAATCAACAAAGTTTAAAATAAAATTATAAACAAAGAATTGTAAATAAAATAGCATTAATCAAACAGAAAAGAGAAAACAAAATCATGGCAAGCATGAAAAAAAAAAAAACAGAATGCTGGAAATTAAAATTTGCTTACCTTGAGCTGAGCTCCTAGACTGGCTGCTGCTTCTGAAGACCTTGAATAGAAAAGAAAAACAAAGGCAGTGAAGCAAAGACAACAACCCAGGTAGAACAAGTGTGTAGAGCAAACGAGCAGTGAATCAACTACTAGTAGAAGGCTATATAAATCTGTTTTAGCAACTAGATTGATATTCACTCCAGAAAATGCAAGGAAAAAAACGAGAAATGAACTAAATTATCTGTCGAACTCTTATGGTTTTGGCGCCACCTTCATAGTGGGTGCCATGCCATAGATGGTATATGCTTGTGATTCCAATTCCAAGAACGTGGCCCAAGCTCGTTCACACACATACTTGGTAGGTCCTACTGATGTCTACCATACTAGACCGAGTGTCAAGAACCAGACACAACTTCAATGTCTTCATTTATCATGTCAGAGAAGTGGTCCAAGAAATGAACCAAAATTGTGAATGAATTGATATAACGCTTGAATCTAATCAAACACGTAACTTATCGTGCTAAATTTGTTTTAATACGTCTATTATAAATATTATTTTAATTTTGTCAATATTTTATAATTTTTGTGTTTTTTTTGTTGTGTTTAATACGTCAAATTTATTTGTAGATTAAATATATATTAAGTTTTTTCTCACTCATTTTTCTATTTTCAATTTTTTTTGAAATTATTGAAAGCTTAAATTAGATATTTGAATTTTGAATACCCTTTGATGAGAGTACAAAAGTATCCAAATACCTAGTTGAATCGAATTTGAGTATATTAATATTTGGTTCTAGTAATTTGTGAGCTTAATTGATTTTTTTAATGTATATTTTTAATTTTTTACTATTAATTTATCAATTTATCCTATAATATATAATTAAAAATTGACAAATCAAATTTATTGTCATCAAAAAAAGACAAATCAAACTTATTAAATCGAGTCCTAGTCTATCAACTTAAGTTTGAGTAGTTGAGTATTTTATCAAGTCAAGAACAAATTTCAAAAACCAAACTCGATCAAGTTCAAATCGAAATTCGAATCTCGAATTTTCAAATCAAATCGAATTCTAATCTAATACATCGTCTCGACTCAACTCATTTACGTCCCTAACCTTGATAGCTAAGTTCACTCAATTTCGAAGTTCAATTTGCTTAGAAGTATAGCAACGTCTAGAAATGAAATATATATATATATTAAAAAGTACGTCATTTTTTTTTTAAACAATTTCAGCGAGGAAGAGGGAAGCTGGGTGAACTTTGCTGGGAAATTTTATATTCAACCAACTTGTAAATGTGTTTATAAATAAATAAATGTTCAAGATGACTTGATCTGCAGACAAAGAATTTCACCAGATGCTTAGATTAAATATATACAAAGGATCTACTTGTTTTTGAAAAGATAAGATTATCCTTAATTTAATATATATGTTTAATTATATAATAAGGAAGGAATTTGGGAAAACATTATGAACAAAGAAATCCCATGATGATCAGATCAAGGAAGCCAAAAGAAACATGGAGCACAGAATTAGCCTTCTTTTCCAAGCTTGCATGTCTATGCATGCAATTTCAGTCATGAAGCAAAATAAGCAGGAATTTTGTAACCCAAAATATCTTTTTGGCCAACAAAAAAAAAGAGGCAATATCTTCATCATAACCTGTTTTTCCAAAGGCAGCTCTTCTTGAAAACTCGAAGGTACCGAGTTGAAGTCCAATTCTAACCAAGGATTCTTCTGGCTGCCGAGGATATACAGCAAGATACTAACACAAGCAGAAAGAAAAATGGAGCCTGCAGCATTCACTTGATTATTGTTAGACTGTGTTGTCAAATATTTTCTCTAAATAAAAGACATTGATAAAATGCAATAAGGCTCAAGTTAGATTTTTTTAGTAGATTTGAACAAATAGTGAAAAGAAAAAGAAAATTTGTACACTAATCTGAATGCCAAAATTTACCCAGTCAGAATTCCATAATGGATCAAGCAATTCAGCTACGTACCAGCAATTGAGCAAGAATAGCATAGCTGTAGATTCAGTACCACTACTCTCAAAGTTGGCCTAAACACCAGAGTTCCTTAAACCATATTTGTAAGAACAATGGTAGAATAAGAGATATAAACTGCAGCAAGCTCAGAGTCAGCTTTAAGAAAGATGCAAAGAGAAGCATCTCAGTTTTCAGGGTATATATGAAATGCAGTGTGGTGAGGAATCAGACTTGAAATCTAACCTGACAACTGTTAAAGCAGTCAAGCAGCTTGCTTCTTATGTCAAAGTGGAGACACGTATGCATGTTGGCTTGCCAAGGATAATCCTTTTTTGACCATATTGACAAGAGAAGCATCATGCAGATGTCCTTGAAGTTGAACCTACTCTGACATAGACGTAACCGCCATTTGAGAATCCATATTAAATTAACAAATTAATGGCACATCGGTCAGTTCGTGACAAAGCTTTGTAAATTTATTATGCTTATTGTAAACATGCAGGTATGATAAACAATCAACTAATTTGATATTTGATGAACAGACAACTATTTCCCTGCAATTATCCAGTTAGAGAATCATCACAACAGCTTTAGAATAGGATTTAGATAAAAATTATGCAACTTTCATAAGCACTAGTATGATAAATGACAAGCTATCGCTGTGTGTGCTTAAGAATAGGATTTAGATAAAAATTATGCAACTTTTATATGCACTAGTACGATGCCCGCGCATTGCTGCGAGGACAGGGAGGGAGGGGAGAGATAGGGTGAAACAAAAGTTGAAAAATGATAAATGTATTCAGTAAAGTTCTGAAAGATACATTAAAAATATTAAGTCTTTCAAAGGATCTAAGAAAGCTAGAGAATATCCATTTGCAAATAGGATCATTTATGTCACGCAAACTTCATCACAGCTATATATATTGCGACCACACTGGACTTTCAAGGTGCCTTTTAATGCTGTTGTAAAGTATATATTTTAAATTTATCCCGAATACAACAAAAGACTTGAGACGCATTCTTTCACTTTATTACATTCAACTTTCAATAAACCATAATAAATTTTTATTACTCTTAATTAACCTATCAGTATATTATTAATTTTCTTGCTACATGAAAATGTAATACTATCATCTAAGCTTTTAATTTTTAATGTTAAACTCCTATAATTTGCTACTATGCATGTTGATTCTAGGAAGAGAATTTAAAAGTAAAATTAAATAACACGTTCATGGATTTAAAGTTTGCAATTCATAATATCAAGGATAATGGTTAAAACTTAAAACATGCCCTCATCACAAATTGTTGCCCTGCTACATGACAATGTAATATTATCATCTAAGCTTTTAATTTTTAATGTTGAACTCCTATAATTTACTGCCATTCATGTTGATTCTAGGAAGAGAATTTAAAAGTAAAATTAAATAACACTTTCATGGATTTAAAATTTGCAATTCATAATATCAAGGATAATGGTTAAAACTTAGAACATGCCCTCATCACAAATTGTTGCCCTACTACTTGTCAATGTAATATTATCATCTAAGCTTTTAATTTTTAATGTTGAACTCCTATAATTTACTGCCATGCATGTTGATTCTAGGAAGAGAATTTAAAAGTAAAATTAAATAACACTTTCATGGATTTAAAGTTTGCAATTCATAATATCAAGGATAATGGTTAAAACTTAAAACATACCCTCATAAAAAATTATTGCCTTATGGAGTCTAGAATCTAGTTGATTTAATGCAACTTGAAAACAATAATATCATACACTCAAATGTTTTCAATTTGCATGTATCAACTGTCATTATGTTGATTTCATTAATTTAATCTAGGTACTCTTATTCAATTTCTACAACCATAGCAACATTAGAGAACAAAAACAACATTAAACAAATAACCTATTCCGAAACATAACAATCCTGTTAGATGAACAAAGAATGCCATAAACAAATGCTAAGCGGGACTAAGACAGACAACAATCAAAGGGAGTACCAAAATTAATACCAAACAAGATCAACGTAGACAGCAACCAAAGGGAACAACAACATAAGAACGCAAGTCTCTTTTTCACTAAAGGGAAATTTAAAAGAACAACAGATCACAAACACCCCCAAAAAGGCTTTTACTTGCAGTCAAAACAAAGTTAATTACCATTATTTGAGAAAGAATGAATGAAAGAACATCATATATCAACAAAAAACGCAAGAAGAAGAACAATGTAATAAAGATAAGCAAAGCGCAAAGCTAAGTGCCAAAGAGGCGTGCAATTGGAGTAAACCAAATAGAAATTTTGAGAAAAGGCACATGTATATAATCTTGCTCAACATCAAATAGAGAAAAGATTAACAGTTAATAACACATGAACAAAAAAGAAATTCCCAGAAACACAATCTAAGTTCTCCTCTAAAAATTCCACAACTAATGCTATCATTAAAATAATGAATGGATTCTATTTAAGTAATCAAGCTGTTACTATAAACTAGAAACAAAAGAGAGAAATATTCGAGAGGTTGAAGTAGAAATTGTAACGCCCTCGGAAGTTGGGATTTTTGCGCTATTTTTTTTTTACTTACTATGTTTGTCACTCGCTCAGTGTAGCTAAAACCTAACAAGTAGATTACTACTTATTTATTTATTTCAAACTAATTGTCTAAAGTCCCATTCAATTATCTCGTAATGCGTGCCAAAATCAAAACTAAAAAACTATGTCCCTTTATATATACTTATTGTCCAATCATACTTTGTAACACAACAATAATCCAACCTGTGGCACAATAATCATCTCAAGAAACCATCCAGAGTATCACATTTTCATCAAGATATAGTATCAAGATACTATTCATTACAAGGCGCAATTATATATAATTCTCAATACAGTCCTAGTACTTATCCCGATCCATGTACACTATGTATATCGAAAAGAATCTTATCATCTGGGATATAAACAAAAGTAATAAAAGGTTATACCTCAATATAAAAAGTAGTAACTTAGCAACATGTAAGTCAAGCTCTTAGTGCAGCACTCTTGCACTTGAGCCTATTTGAAGTAACCTGTGAAGTGGAAGAGAGGGGGTGAGCCAAAGCCTAGTAAGAAAATATACGCTAAGTGATGCTAGGCTCCTACTATGCTCAATGCATGTTTAAGCGTGAACAAAGGCGCAAAAACTCATGTTTTAATGTGGTTTATTAAAAATAATGCAAAGTCAGTATACTTTTGTTTATAAGATAAAAAACATTTATACCAAATAGTTTTCAGACATATTAGTGCTCACACATTTATAAAATCGAGATACAGTAGAAATAGAAATAATGCATCCATTTGTTTGTGTAACAGTATCGAGATACACATTCAAAAGTATTGTCATGAGACAGGCATCAATTCGTGAGGCTTGGTAACGTAACCAAGATTTTTGGAAATATAACTAAGAAGCTTTCCATGAAAACATCCATGTAGCTAGCAGTGGTCATAGTCTCGTACCAGGGCTCTATCCATGATCATGAATCATCCCAGCACCAGTGATCATCTAGTAGCTAAGGTACAAGTCACGATTAGTTGTCAGACAATATACGTAATTACTGCTACCCATTTGCCACACAGGGGGATTGTGATAACCTCGAACAACATACAATTGGATAGTAGATAAATGTGGCCTTTAGATGTAATGTAGTTGTTGAGAATTTAATTTTGAATTATGTGAATTATTAAGTAAAAAGAATTTTGGAAATCATGGTAGACAGTGAAATTGTGAGAAAATCATGATTATGGGAATCAAGTATGATTATTAAGAGAATTTAAATATAAATTCCCCCACTTGATGAGAAATGGAATCTAGCTATGTAAATTTATTAAAGCTAACTAAATTAATTTTAAATAGTTAATTACAGTATTTAATAATTACTACGGAAAAGGTAATTAACTTAAGTTATAAAATGTAACTTAACCCTATTAAATTAATAGGCTTATTACTTAACTAAGACTTTATTAAATAATTAACATGTGATGATATATATATATATATATCAGTAAATTAATAAAATTATTGGTATGGTAGATGAGTAAGTTTATAAAGAAATATAAAATATATATATATATATATATATATATATATATACACATACACACACATATACCCAAAATATAATTAATAAATAAATAAATAAATAAATAAAAGGAAGAGAAAAGAAAGTAGAAACCGATTGGCTTCTTAAAGAAGCCAATCGACCTCAACATTTTCCCACTATTGTGGGTGTCGAAATTTGAAAGAGAGAAGGGAGAAGAGAAGCTGCATCCCTGCTACTGCCGCACACCACCGCGGGCTGGCGCTGCCCTTGCTGCGTCGACGATCAGGGAGAAGGGAGAGAGGTGAGCGGTCGACAGAGAGGCGGAAGCGGGATGGAACCCTGTTATTACTGTTGGTGTCGACCCAACAACCGTGCAGCTGGCAAGTTGATAGGAAATAGCAGTTGATCTTCGGGAATGTGAGAGGCTAAAGCTACGGCAGAAAAATGTGAGCAGCAGGGGAGGCTATTTTAGGTTTTTTCGTGAGTGCTAAAACAGATGGGATTTGAGTACTGGGATTTGAAACAGATGGCAAGGCTAGAGTTTTAGGAGCTAAGGTGGGATTTGAGTGCTGAGAAACAAAATTTAATACAAGTCATTTTTGGTGCTGAAATAGCAGAGGTTTGGCATTGATCAGGGGGTTTCGGGCAGCTAGATTTAGGCATTGAGAAGGCTATTGGAAGGGCTGATTTGGCTGATCTTCATTTGTGCCGAACAGAGCTCCAAACAGGGTATTCTTGGCTGGACATAAGTGGACTGAAGCAACCTCTTTTAGGCTGCATAGATAGCAGTTCTTTGGAGTGTTTAAGGGCAGATCAATGGCCATTTACGGTGGCAAAAACAAGGGCAGCGGGGTGGCTTGATCAAGGGTTCTCGGTGCTGGCATTTCGGCAAGGCAAAGAAGAGTTTGAGGGCTGAGATATGGCTGGTACGAGGGCACATTTGGGCACTAGTTGGAGCCGAGGAAGGGAAGGCCCATGTTGGGAGAATTTTGGGTGTTGTTGTGGTGTCGGAACAGTGCAGCAAGCAGAGTTGTATAAGGGCACTCGGCAAGAGATTTCAACATTGATTCGAGGCTGAAGAGAAGGGCTGAGTTGGGCCTAAACAAGGGCTGAAGAAGGCTGGCTGTTTGGAGTCGAAACAGTAGCTGCAAGGGAGCACACCCAGAGGCAGCGGATAATATCTATTAAAAGGTATGGATCAATGCTTGGTGTAAAGCATGTTTAAATTAGGAAAGTTTATTTAGAGAATAAATGATGATGTTGTGGCTGGAAATTGTGATTATAGATGTTGTTTGGAGGACATGCGTAGTGAAGGAAAACTTTGAAAAGGTGTTTGGCTAGCATGGGATATCATATGGTAAGGAATTGTCTAGTAAGGTTTTAATTCATGAAATTTCCTAAAGTAGCTAAGTATAATAATTTTGTATTAAGTAAAGATTAATATGAACATGCTTGGAGTTGTTGGCTTGAGGATATTAAAATGAGAAATAGGTAAGTTTTAATATTGACCTTGAATTGTGATGTTGAGATGAAGTATGATGTGGTGTTGTGAAATTTTAAATGGCGTAATTGGGAAGAATTGATGAAAGGAGATTACGAAGTAAGTGATACTAAAATGTTAAACATACATAAAAATATATATCCACATATATATAAGTATGAATGGTGTAGGAGAAATGATTTTTAAGTGTAGGATTTTGGAAATCATGGTTAAGGAAAAATGTGAAGAGTTTAGTTCATGATAAATTATAAAGTAAGAATAGTTCCTTGCATGATTTATATACATGGGTTTTGATTAAAGAAATGTTAAATTTAGACCTAGGTAAATGGTAGTGAAATTGGGTGGTAACATGGGATGATGTTTCGGATGTAAGGTAGATTTAAGATGTAAGAAGAACTACTTTACCTTAACATTAATGTACTGATTTTCTAAGACAAGGCTAAGTGGAATTTTGGTCTTGTGTGTAAAAATGGTGCAAGGGAGTAACAATAGACCAAGGTGTGCAAGTGTGGTGTTACTAAACACTAAGCTAGGTGTTATAAAGGTAAGGGATTCTATCTAGTTTCCTTAGTGGTGTTATGTGTATATATAAATGTTAAGTTTGTAATTGTATAGGTGTCGTTTGGTGTAGGTTAAGTGGAGAACAAAATTCAAGAAAGTGCTAAAGTGTAAGGCATATGGGAGTGGTATCTTTAATCGCGATATTGTGCAACATTAGGTAAGGGAATATATGTTAAATGCTTGTTAGTCCTCTATGTTTATGTATGTATAAGTTAATGTTATTTAACATTCATGGGTTTAAATGCATTTTGTTCGAATTTCAAAATGTTGGATTGAGCTTAAAGTGTATAAGGTTTGAGATTTGGATTTGTGTTAGATCGGTGTATAAAATATATACTGCTTGATTGAATTTTCTACAGGTATTTGGTTGTGGTTATGACGCTGGGTAGTGTTCTACTTATGTCATCATAATGCCGAAATTTCGCTAGAAATCGTTTTAAGTAAATTTCGTGTATTAATTTAGATTTGTAAAATGCCTTTAAAACCTCATATTGTTCAAGCATCGTTACTTGTAATTGAGGTAATGGTTTTTAGCATGATTTTGTACGATAAAGTTTTCAAATCTATAAGTGTTTAAAACGATTCATGCTTTTCGTACTTAAATCATGTTGTAAAAGCTATCTTTGTACGGGTTTTTGACATATGAGACATGGGGCGCTATGTAATGCTTGTATGGCATTACCCCGCTTGTGTGGCACCTGATGCCTGTGTGGCATTTAACATACCTATGTGGCACTTACCATGCCTATGTGGCACTTACCATGCCTGTATGGCACTTTATGCCTGTATGACACTCTATGCCTTTGTGGCACTTAACTTGCTTGTGTGGCGATTATTGAGCTTGTGTGGCATTGAGGCGCCGTATATGTAATTGTGTCATGGATCCCGCTTGTGTGGCAAATGGGTAGCGATAATTACATATATTGTCCGACAATTAGTCGTGACTTATACCTCAACTACTAGATGATCACTAGTGCTGGGATGCTTCATGATCATGAATAGAGCCCTAGTATGAGACTGTGATCACTACTTGCTACAGTGGATGCTTTCGTAGAAAGCTTATTGGTTATATTTCTAAAGAAACCAGTGACGTCACCAAATCTCACAAATGGATGCCTGTCTCATGAAAATGCTTTTGAATGTATATCTTGATACTATTACAAAAATAAATGAATGTATTATTTCTATTTCTACTGTATCTTGATTTTATAAATGCGTGAGCACTAATATGTTTGGAAACTATTTGGTATAAGTGTCTTATATTTTATAAACAAAAGTATACCGACTTTGCGCTACTTTTGATAAACTGCATAGAAACATGAGTTTTTGCTCATTTGTTCACGCATAAACATGCATTAAGCATAGTAAGAGCCTAGCATCACTTAGCGTATATTTTTTTATTGGGCTTTAGCTCATCCCCCCTCTTCCACCTCACAGGTTACTTCAGATAGGCTCGAATGTGAGAGTGCTGCACTAAGAGCTCAACTTACGTGCTGCTAAGTTATTGCTTTTTATATTGAGGTATAACCTTTCATTACTTTTGTTTATATCTCAGACGATAAGATTCTTTTCGGTATACACAGCGTACATGGATCGGGATGTAAGTACTAGGACTGTATCGAGAATTATATATAACTGCGCATTGTAATGAATAGCATCTCGATGGTATATCTTGATGAAAATGTGATATTCTGGATGGTTTCTTGAGATGATTATTGTGCCACAGGTTGGATTATTGTTGTGTTACAATGTGTGGTTGGACAATAAGTATATATAAAGGGATGAAGTTTTTCAGTTTTTATTTTTGACACGCATTACGAGACAATGGAATGGGACCTTAGATAATTAGTCTTAAACAAATAAGCGAGTAATAATCTACTTATTAGGTTTTAGCTACATTGAGTGAGTGACAAATATAGTAAGTAAAGGAAAAAGTTAGCCTGAAAATCCAAGCTTCCGAGGGTGTTACAGAATGGTATCAAAGTATAGCTTGTCTAGTCTCGTGTCAGTGTAGGTAGGTAGAATTAGACTTACATCCCAAATCACTGTGTATTGTCTGGATATAGACTACAAATAGTGTTTGAAAAGCGTGCTACGATGCTCATTTTCGATCTAAGAAAAACCCCGAACGAAGATAAACGGGATTGGTGGACCCTCGTATTCTTCTCAAAACCTGCTCATATGACACGATAGTTTCAATACTTGATTGACCCATCTAGAGCACGAAGATAATGCTCTTAATGCCATGTCTATTTGGCATTTTGGTACAACACCTGGCACCCATGAGTACCCCACTACCACTACTTTCTCCTCAGTAATTGCCTCAACCTCAAATTGTATCACCATTATGAGCCAGTAAGGTGGTTGATAAGGTAAGGATAAGAGTATGTGGCTTAGAAGTAGGAAGTTTGTTGAGAATAATGCCCTAAGAGGAGGTAAAGAATAGTAACTCCTCAACTCAAGAGTTTTAAGCCTTCTACCACATTGGGATCTAAGTCCTCCTCGTGTTGTAGTAAGTATCATGGGATTAAGTCCAGCTACTTAGAGACAAGTGCTTGTTTTAAGTGTGGAAAGGTAAACTATAAGGTCAAGAATTGCCTGACATAGAGAGTTACAATTAGCGGTGCTTTTACATTTGTAAGGACCCGCATGCCACTTTGTTCCCGTAGGATTCAAGAGGTGACTCCTGCGGCGACCTTACATTTGTCAAGGCCTCGCCCGTTATCTGCCGTTAGCAAGCATCCCCTAAGCGCCCTCGCCCCAGGTTTGCCTTGACTGTAAGGTAGGCGGTCGCCCAACACCCACTAACGTATTGTCCGCTTTGGCGGTCGCCCAACTCTCGGCTTTATCCTAAGAGGCCTAAAGAACTCTGGACATATTCTCTTGAGTGCGTTTTTAGAGGTTCGAACCCCAATACCCTTAGGTACCTAAGCCTTACATTCATCATACCATTTGGACAAGTTATTGCCTTTTATATTAAGGTATAGCCTTTCATTACTTTTGTTTATATCCCAGACGATAGGATCTTTTCGGTATACACTGTGTACATGGATCGACATGTAAGTACTAGGACTGTATCGAAAATTATATATAATTGCGCCTTGTAATGAATAGTATCTCAATAGTATATCTTGATGAAAATGTGATATTTTGGGTGGTTTCTTGAGATGATTATCGTGCCACTGATTGGATTATTGTTGTGTTACAGAGTGTGGTTGGACAATAAGTATATATAAAGGGACGCAGTTTTTCAGTTTTGATTTTTGGCATGCATTACGAGGCAATTGAATGTGATCTTAAACAATTAGTCTTAAACAAATAAGCAAGTAGTAATCTACCTGTTAGATTTTAGCTACACTGAGCAAGTGACAAACATAGTTAGTAAGGGAAAAAGTTAGCCCGAAAATCCAAGCTTCCGAGGGCATTACAGGGATCCATGACGCAATTATGTATTAAGCGCCTCAATGCCACATAGACTCAATAATTGTCACACAGGCTCACTAAATGCCACACAGGCAAGTTAAGTGCCACAAAGGCATAGAGTACCACACAGGCATAAAGTGCCACATAAGCATGGTAAATGCCACATAGGCATAGCGTGCCACAAAGGCATCAGGTGCCACACAAGCAAGGTAATACCACACAGGCATTACATAGCGCCCCGTGTCTCATATGTCAAAACCCTGTACAAAGATAGCTTTTACAACATGATTTGAGTACTGAAAGCATGAATCGTTTTAAACACTTATAGATTTGAAAACCTCCTTGTACGAAATCATGCTTAAAACCATTACCTCAATGATAAGTAAAGATGCTTGAAAAGTATGAGGTTTTAAAAGCATTTTATAAATCTAAATTAATAACCAAAATTTACTTAAACGATTTTTTTACCGAAATTTCGGCATTATGACGGCATAGGCAGAACACTACCCAGCGTCATAACCACAACCAAATACTTGTAGAAAACTCAATCAAGTAGCATATATTTATATACAAATCCAAATCTCAAACATTATACACTTTAAGCTCAATCCAACATATTTTGAAATTCAAACAAAATGCATTTAAACTCATGAATGTTAAATAACATTAACTTATATATACATAAACATAGAGGACTAACAAGCATTTAATATATATTCCCTTACCTATGGTACCGATGCTTGGTACTTAGCAAACCACTCCTGCACACCTTGGCCTATTGGTTTTTATTTCACCTCCTTGGATTTCCTATACCACCAATACACATCACAATTCACAATTACCCAAAATATTTCCTTCAATCAATGATAAGTATATATATCTTTTCATCCACATAGCATATTCACAACCTTGAAAATTCAATACATTAATTAAAACAATTTCATTAACCATATTCAAAATTTCTCAAAGTCATATGATTAAATATATATATGTACCCAATGTATATGTAATGTGTAATATCAATATGGCTAACCACAACTTGATAATAATTTTCTTACCGATATTGCATCAAACTTCGTGATTGTCAACTCCGTACTTGTCTAATTTGCCACCTTACTTCCTTGATAATTTTTCCTAGGTAGGACCATGGTTGACCGAACACCTTCACCAAGCATTCCTCAATGCTTTTCAATAATCCTACACCACAAAACACTTCCATATAAATCTCATCATACCTATATATTACAACACAACTCAAGCATTAAGTATTTTATCTTATAATCCTTCAAATCCGAGCATCCTTGGAGCCTTGCTTTTGCTATTGTAACTCTCTTCAACTATCCCTAACAATGAGTCTCTAGCAACCTTATATTCACACAACGCCTTAGTAATAATCTACTTCAAAATTAGATGAATTCCTTAGGTAAAAATAGCCTCACCTTTGGAACACTTCTAATCCAAGCCCACCTTTCACTGTCTCGATTTGTAGCTGCTGCCACCTCCACCAATAGCAACTGCATAGCACATTCCCAACAAGTATTTTTCATTCTTTACTTCATCATAATGCTACAGTATATATTCACTTCAAGCTAAGGCATAGACAGGTCCTTACCTCTCGATTCCAACTGATTTCATGGCAAGATAGTAGTTATCTTGCCTATTCCATTTTAGACTATTTTCATAGCCTTGTACCGCCCCAAGAAATCAGCCTTTTAAAATGCCACTATCTTCCTACTATAAACGGCCACCCGATTAGCCCCATTTTAGCTCTATTCGATCAGCCTTTCACGTTTTCTTTTATCGTGGCTTTAACCTCTGTTTCTTTCCCCTATTTTGGGTCACTGACTCAACTCCAATTGACTACCATCAAGCCTCAAGTTTCCTCTATTCTGAGCCCCAAAACGTAGCTCTAAATGGCCTTTAAACCAACCTTTTTTCGGTTTCTTTTCTGCCTTTTAAGAGTCAACAATGGCAGCTCCTTCCTTCTCCATAAATTCCCTGCTTTAACATTCTCCTCGAGTCGCCCTCTATTCGCCGATTTCTCTTCTTCTCACGCCTCACACTACCCTTCACAGCAGCCCTTCATTTTTCCCTTTTTTTTTACTCTCACGCCAACTTGTTCTATTAAATTTTTTTTTGCTTCCTTTCCTCACATTTCCAGCCACTCCTTATGCCGACCAAGAGCCCTACTTAGCCTCTTGAAAACAGCCCCTATGTCTCCTGTGCTCAGCACCCATTGCAACATGTTTTGTTTCTTTCTTCCCTGTTTCATTCCAACCTCTCTTCCATCTTGGTTCAACCACCATTTCAGCCTTTTACAACCTCCACTTCTAGCACCAAACAATGTCTAAACCACCCCTAATTTTGGCTCCATCACAACCCCTTTTTTTGCGCCCAAATCAACCCCCAAATGTCACTGTTCGGTGCCCCAGAACCCAGCTTCTCTAGCATCCTAAACAGCGTCTGACAGCAACCCCCAAGCCAACATCGATTATAGCATGAAACCCTATGCTTCAGCCCCGCTCAATATCTGTTTTTCTCCTTCGCCAAGAGCCCTGTGACCAACGCCTAACCTCTACATTCAAGTCCAATCAAGGCTGCATCGAACACCTCTCATCCTTGCATCCAATTCCATCCTCGGCACCTCCCTTATTTCCAATCTCACCTTTTTTTCTTTGATATGGTCTTGGCAGAGGACCTAGCAGAGTCTTCTGCCTTTCTTTCCTTTTCAAATCCTACTCCCACAATAGTGGGAGCAGGTAGGAAGCCATTCAGTTTTCCCTTTTTTTTTTTTTATATATATATAATACTATATATTGTAAATATATTTTTATATATAATAAATATATATTAAAAGAATATATTATAAATATATTTATATTTGATAAATATATATTTTTTGGAGGAATACGAAGGAGAAATAAGAATGGAGTTTTCTGGATAAAAACGAAAAGTTGAAGAAGAAAAAAGCAAGAATCCCACCTGAAAATGGAGAATCGATTCAAGTTGGATATCTCAGTAATGAAATGGAAAAGGAATAAGTTGAAGAAGAAAAAAATTGGATTTCGATCTTGAGGTGAGAAGAGAATCGGCCAAGGATGGGCCTTCGACGGGTGCTTCCTTTGATTTAGCATCTTACGGAGGCACTGCTTGGGGTTGCAGCTTCTAGGCTCCGATTTCGAAGCATTTTACTTTATTGGATTTGAAAAAAAAAAAACCAACCTATTCTGTTCAATCCGATCTTCCGTACTTTGAATGCACAATGACGAGGACGGATACAGAAACTACCGTTGGCTAGAAACAATTTGTCGTTTTTTGTTCATCATGATCTAATCACCCATGTTTGAAGTTATGGTCTGCCATTGTAGATCTCATTATTAAATTGATGTTTGTGACCGGATACATTTCTTTTTCTTTTTCTCTTTTTGGTACGTTCTTTTTCATTTTCTCTGCTGTTTTCTGGATGTATCTTTCACGTTTTTTTTCATATATCTAATGTCGTATGACAGCATTGTTTGGATTATAATGATCGTTAATTTCCTCTTTCTACCCTTGCATGTATCCTCTTTCTGCTTGCTTTTACACCTACTTTCTTTCTTCTATGTTCCCGCAACAAAGTGCGGGCATCATCCTCGTATAATAAAAGTTGTAGAGATTCTCGCTTCCTCGTTATGCCATGTTTTTTTGCCACTTTTTTGCCGTTTATTGTCCTTCATCTTTTGTCCACTTCCCTTTCTTTTGTATGTAAAATAGTCATTTCACGCACTGCTGCTCCCTCTTACTTGGGTTACGCATGCCTTCCTTCTCCACTGTTCCTTCTACCTACCCTCTCTCCAAGTAATCTAGACTGTTCGTGCTAGCCACCCTCTTTTCAAACACTTTGCAGCCATTCTTTGATTTTCGGCATCCTCCCTCCTCCTTCTTGCTTCAGGCATTTCCATTTCTTCTTCTTTTTCTTGCTTCAGACATCTTGAGTTTCCTTTTCACTATTTTTTTTTAACTATTTGTTCATCTTCTTTCTCCTTCTGATCTTCCCCAAGCCGAACCAACCCGTCCATCCTTTGAAGGTAAAACAAAAACAAATATCTTGATGAAGCCAGCAATGGAGACGAAGCCGGTGCCCCCTTCTTTTTATATATAGATTACTTCAGGATGTGTGGGTAGAGATCCAGAGGGAGAATTTGCTTGAGATGCATTTTTCCTTTTTGCAGTGGCTTGATTATGTGCTTGGTTGTATGTTTCTCATCTTTCTATTTATTCTTTATTTTTATTTCACTTATTATCATTTAATTTATTGGGGAGGTGTTCTAATTTTGCTTTACCTATATTAGAAGTCAGTAATGTTGTTTTATCTGGAAGCATTTTCTGAGTTGGTTTTTTTTCTTTATGTTGTTAATTCATGTTTTGAAGAAAAAAAACTTGAGATTGATGTTGGCTGACAAAAAAAGAGTAAACTGTAGATTCACCATTTTTGCCGAGCGTCTGCTTCAAAAATTGGTTCACCATTTTTAGGTACAAAATCCAAATTCTTATATTTTGAAGTACCTATCAAAGTTTTTATCTAAACTTAATCACTACCCAGCTCCTATCATCTCCAGCTTTCATGATTCCCCACTTTTTCAAAGCATTTGATTGGATAGCTTTAATACTCATTGAATGAGCATTTCAGGTTGTTCACTGATGAAAATTTGAATGCAAGATATAGTTTTTGCAAGTTGGAAAGAATTAATGTAGATGCCTTGGTCTTGCTTGCTGTGTAACTTTCTTTTGTGACTTGATGTATTTGGCTTAAGTTAATATAAGATTCAATTTTGGCTTAAGTTAATATAAGATTCAATTTCTATCTTCTGTGTTCAGTTTCCACTTGAATTCCATGTTTTTATTAGTTTATGGTGAACTTGAGTGATATCCATCTCTTATAGATATGAGCTCAATCATAGTAATTTATAAAAAGAATCAAATTGTTAATGGTGAAAACAAGGGGTAGAAAGATGGAGTACAGAAACACATAGACTGAAAAAGGGTGAAGAAAGAGATAAATCTTCCTATTGAAAATTTCGATTAGATTAGACTTATTGTATTGGTATTTCGCCGCCCAAATTATTGAAGAAAAAGAGTGATGAGTAATCTCCCTCTTGCTCCATTATCCTGCAGGCTCCTCCTATGACGTCGTTGCCATAAAGGATTGCCCTGTGAATATCACATCGGATCCTGAATACAAGGTTTTGCAGACAAAGTCGGTAAGCATCTTTTGACTCTATTGATTACTTGCCTTTTTTTTATGGACTAAAATTTTTATTTCTCATTAGTGATGCAAACGATGCAAACCTTGGCCAAGGATGAAGAAAAGTTGTGAAGAAATAAATGAGAGCAGAAGATACTAAAGATAAAAATATGAATACAAAGGGGGAACCAAGATTCAGCTAATCTTGATTTGGAGAAGCCTGATCAGATAATTGTCGTGATTGTTGTAAATTTGAACAACATAGTCAAAATCAACACCTGTGTAAAGTTGGCATCCTTAGAGTAGAGAAAAAATTGGTAAATTTTTTGTTATGTTTCAATTCTAAATCACAGTGCTACACCGCTACTTAATTATTTTATATGTTTCTTGACTGATCTTATTCAGTTACATTCTATTTCAGCTATATTTTATCTTTTTTTTTTGGGTGTTTACATTCTATCATTTTTATGCATATGATTTGATTGTCTTGGATTTATTTTGTAAACCGAGTATATTGCAATGTGGATATTACAATATTCTTGACAGGTAGCTACGCACAATCTAACAATCCTGTAGAGCATAGTCCAATGTGTTCTCTTAGCAAGTCCCCTGTTTTTAGGACCTTGAGTTTGACGGCTAGCAACCAATTACTTGGCCTGCCTTCTATCTTGCAACCCCTCGAGTATCAAACTCCATGAAAGATGCCCATATATTTTGTTCTCAATTTCATAATGCAAGCAAGTTTCTATTTACTAGACTAATCTTTGCCTTTTGTTAAGATTGATTTATTTTTATTTTTAATTTCTTCATTTAATTTCAGAAATAAAAATGTATACCAATTCCCTCTCATTATCTTATGCAACTTAGTGAACACTTTTTTAGTGAAAAATTCTACCAAAACAAGCTAATCATACTGTAGAATTTAAAATTTTCTATTTAAGGTGCATTAGCAGTCAATAATTTTATATGTTTGTATATTTAAACATATAAAATGATAAAAATAAACACGTCATTCTGTTGCATCGCGCAGGTGTCATTCTAGTAAACATTAACAATTTGTGTTGAAAGATAGACAAGCCATTGAGGCTAAAATTGTATTCTGCTAATCATTAGCATGCAGGTAACTTTAGCCTAACAAATTTGAGATAACATTGATATATTTTTCGCTTTCATAAATGATGAGTTTTCAGTTTTCACCATTAAATGTCGCTGGATGTACAAATGCACTCACTTCAATAGATGAAGAGATACAGAAACTACAGTAAGAAAGGAAAGGCAAGTAAGAAAATGAATCAACTTAACAATACAATAACTTCCAAAGAAACAAAGTGCATTCAATGTTACTAAAAGCAGAATAAATACCACATCGTTTATCATTTTAAGCCAAAACAATTCTATCTCTCCCACGTTTTGTCTAGCAATCCAATTAAACTCTCTCAAATTTTTTCTACAGTCTTCTCTTCTCTATTTTCTTCGCGGCTTTACTCAGTCTTGTTTAGCCTTCTATCACCACCTGCTGTTGCACTCCTTCTCTAGAGTATGTTCCAGTCATTCTCTTCACCTTCTTCCGATAAATCTCGTCTTACTAGTTTGTAATGTCTCATACTCACAATAAGGAACTCATTTACATCTTTACTAATCCACTTGGGCTCATACAACTCACAAAGAGGTTCAAGAACATTTTTGAAGTTAGGATGATCCCACTCCAGTGAATCCCACCATTTTCTGACCGAGACGATCTTAAGAGAAGGTGGAGCATATGCATATGGCTGCCCATCACCAAGAAGGGAAAGAAATGGAGGAATTCTCTTCAACTTAGGACAAGTTCGAACATAGATCCATTCGAGGGAATCACAAACCAGTACTCCATTTTTACTACAGATGTTCTCCAATTTTGGTAATTGAATCAATGACAACCATCTAAATTTGGGAAGATTGACTTTGATTTTATCAGTATTTCCATTTTCTTCATCATCATCTTTTGACGTTGCTACCGCAAATATTTCTACGAGCTGACGACAGTCACACACCTTCATCTCTTCCAGGTTTTGGAGGTTGGGAATCAACCAATGCAGGAACAACTTCTTTATATTCGGGCACTCCACTATATGAAATTGTTTAAGATGGGAAAAGATGCTGGGTGGTGCCAATATTGGTGATCCTGAAGCACATCCTTCAACTTTGACAAGTTCAGTTAACCTAGTCAAAGTTCCAAGAAGCAATCGCTTGAGGCTCTGAAATGGAGTAGAAGAAGTGGAAAAAGAGCTGAAAGAAAGAACAGACTCTATCCCTCTGCAATGCCTAAGAATACAATCCCTAAAATCAACTGCATCTTTTAAGGATGAAATATCGCTTAAGCTTCTCAACAAGTTGCACCGTACAAGCTGGAACTTTTGAATATCAATTGGGAGCAGAACCTCATCTCCACAAAGTTCAGGTTCACGAATTGATACAAATTTGACCTTTTCATTGAAGAAAGTATAAGATGGGCCCACTTGTAATCGGTATGCGTTAAGGCTTTTCTTACGTTGCATTGACTGGACAAACTTGTTGAATTCATGCACGTCTTTGAAATTCCCCCAAAAGCATTCCAAGTTCTTCAATGGAACTACCTCCTCTGCTTTTATGCTTGTTTCTCCATTACGAGGACAAAATCTCAAATGTTGAAGGCGAGAAAGTTTCGGTAAAAGTCCAGCGGGTACCTTTTTTAGAGTCTCCACATCAAGATTAAGATACCTCAGATTCACCAACATCTCCATGCCTTCGGGGACTTCTTCAATTTTGGAAAAACAAAGATCCAACTTCTTCAATCCTTGAAGCTTCGAGAGAGAAGGCAAATGCTTTAATCTTTGACAGCCAAGAAGCAACAATGTAGTGAGATTCTTTAATTCCAAGATGGAATTTGGTAAACAGTCAATCTCCGTGTAAGACAAATCAAGAACACTCAAACAAGGCATGTTTGCAAAGAAGGAATTTGAGATCCTCTTTATAGGATTCTTTTGGAGTATCAAGGTTGTGAGCGACTGACATTTTGAAGATGACAGATCTTTGGGAATTTCTGATATGAAATTCAACATAAGTGACACCTTCTCAACATCCGCTATCCATTCCTCCACTTTTGGTAACCTTTTTAATTGCATGCCAGCTTTTATCATATATCGAGGCTTCATACCTGTGATGGACAATGCCATGTCTCTCACTGCATCATGCATTTTCACGTACCCTATTTTAACATTTTCCAACAAGCTGTTATCTTCCAACTTTTTCAAGATAGCATGGCCCTTTTCTTTCATTTGTTGCCTTGTATCCATTTCATTTATGAATCCCTCATCAATCCAACGTTCGATTAGCTCAGACTTACGAATTTCAAAATCTTCAGGAAATGATGCACAATACAAGAAGCAAAGCTTCACTTTTTCATCTTTTAAGTGATCGAAACTAAATTTCAAATGCTCAATCACTTTGGCTTCCACATCCTCCATCTTCCCTATCCGTTGTTTCAACTCATTCAAAGCACTGTTCCAAATGCAAGGGTCATCTTCTCCTTTCAGGGTACCGGCTACCACAACAATAGTAAGAGGCAGACCTGCACATTCCTTCACAACAAGCCTGAAAATTGATTCGAAGGTTGAAATTTGCAATATATTTGGTCCAACCTTATTCAAGAATAAAGTCAATGCCTCTTCTTCGGAAAGGGGATTCACTTTAATCACCTTACAACCCATAAATTTGCAAACTTCCTCTTTACAGGTTGTCAATACCAGCTTGCATCCATTGTTGCTAGTCGGTTCAGGGATTCCAACCTCCTCCAAACAGATTTTATCCCACACATCATCTAAGATTAGAACAATGTTTTCTTCTTTCATCAACATGTCCAATAGCAACGCTGCTCGTCTGACTTTATCCTCTTCTTTGGACAAATCTCCCTTCAAAGCGCTTGCAATATTATCTTGCAACTTCACAGTATTGAATTCCTTTGATATAGTAATCCAAATTACTTTATCAAATCTTTTTTCTTCCAAAAGATCATTGTAGATGTGCTTCATGATAGTTGTTTTTCCTACACCTCCCATCCCCCAAACTCCAATCTTGAGTACCTCATCTTGCATCAAACATGACCAAATTTGATCTCTCACAACTTTCTTACCAATTAGTTCTGATGTTGGCAGTGGCAACCCAACACTTGGACCATCAATTACCAGACCATCAAAGACACTGGGACCCTTATTAAGAATGTTGTGCAATTCTTGAGTCTTTTCTTCAACACGTTTTGCAAGGAAAGCACGAAAGAGATATCTCCCATTATTGACTTCGTTTTCAACATCTTGTGTCCCATCAATCATACGTTTCCCATATCTCAACCAATTTTGAACTTCCTTTCTTGGTACCTTCCCCACATGACGAAGCTCTGTTTCCAATTGTTGCTCTATATCTTCCACTTTGCTATTCAACTCATCTCTAGTTCTCTTCAAGTTGTTCACATTATCCTTCAGCTTTCTGTGATACTGCAAGTATTCAAAAACCGGAGCTCCAAGCGACTTCGCAATGTCGACAACAGGCTTTATGTACTCCATGGATATGTCCCTACATATGTATATTTTGTCATATCTTCATATATCCTCGAATTTCCCTTAAGTAGAATATGTATTTCTAAAATCTACATTAACTCTAAAAATACATGTAAAAAACAAAAGAACACTTAAAAACTATTCTATATATGAATGACTTTTTTATTTACTTGATTTTCCTCTTTTAGTGGTTTAATTTCTTTCTGGAACATATGATAATTTTTTTTTCTATTTTATTTGACACCTAAGCAAAGTATACCAATGAAGTCCAGTTAGCTTAAGTTGTCCTAACTCTAATATATTATAAATATATATATTTTTCTTTTTGTAAATTGATTCTAGATAATAATAATAATAATAATAATAATAATAATAATAATAATAATAATAATACTTAGTACGGTCGTGGATGAAGGTAAATTGTCGAACTATGTAAATCTTGTATTGTATATATGATTGTTCTTTCTCTCTTGTTTATATGTCATATTCATTCATAGTCGTGTAATTGTCTTTTTTTTTTTTTATAGAGAGATACAAAGGAAAGGAGGAATCAAACCTTCCAAAAAAGATATAACAATCACTAGGTGAAACTTTGGTTGCCTGCTTTTTTTTTTCCCTTTATTCATTTGAGAGAAGGAAATCGAGATATATAAATTAAACTATGAACAATTAAGCCCCATCCAAACCCACATGAGTTGAATCAAGCCCTTATGATCAGATCACTACGTCCTAAACCCTTATATATATGCAAGGAGATAGATTTCATCACAATATGTGCTATTCTAGCTTTAATTTTTATCAAAGTGCAAAGCAAGATAACACATATTATTCGTGTGCATGCTTGATCTGACGCAAACCTGAAAATTTAGTAAAGGGTATTCTTTTTTAACCAAGTTAAAACGCAAATCTTTGATGATAATTGTAAAAGGCAGTACAAGAATATTATTGTGGCATAACTTAAACAGGAAGAGAAAACAAGGCATGTCAACCATGAAATAGAACAAGTCAAATGTCTCCTAGTTTGTCAGCATATATAAAATGAAATCCAAAACTGGTACTCAAAATTACCTATCTTGGAGGGCTCCTGACTGGCTAAATATTAATGCTTCTAGAAGACCTTGAATATAAAGGAAAGGCAGGCAACGAATATATAGCAAATACGATCGAGAAGCAAACCAATTCCCTTGTAATGTAACTAGTAGAAGTACAAGCTCTTGAACAGCAAAGAAATTAATAAGGACTCAGTACATATGGATGGCGTCTTGATTGATTTTCAGTAGAAAATAATGAAAATGGAGTGGAAAGCGAAGAGAAAGAAAGGTGAAAGTGCTGAGAAGATCAGGTTCTGTAAATTAAGACAAGAGAAACGACCAAATTTCTGAATCAATTGTAAGATATTGTCAAAGGATGTGACAAGGTAGAATATTATTCAAAGCAATTTACAAGTAGTGATTAAATTATTACTTAGTTGTTTATAATTACATTTTGTTGGGATTTGCAAGGTCAATTAGTGGGTGTGTTTTATATTGATTTCTTTGTTTCCAAACTTTTTCCTTCCTAAAGTTAGGTTGTCGCCCTAGAAAAAAATTCCATAGACTCTCTGTAAGCATGTTCCGGTAACTAAGAAATTAAGATGATAATGTTATAAAAAGACTGAAAATTACTTCATCCAATAGCCTTAATTAAGGAAATGAAACAACAAAATGTAATACATCCGTTAGATTAAAAAAATTTTAAACTTTACATCATCACCAACTACATAACTAAATAACATAGCATTCCTAGTAAGTCGAAAGTAAAGATTAGATTTTCCAAAGCAGCTTCTCTTTCTCATCTAGGATTATTAATATTTAATTTATTTATATGGAGCCCTGCAATTCAAAACAATCATTCATAACATAATATGATAAAAAAAGAAAAATCCAAAAAGAAAAAAAAGTTTATTTAATTAGTGTGAAACAGAAGAAATTTCAGCAATCAGCAAACCTACACAAAAAATAGATGGTGCAATTAATCAACTGTTATGAGGGGTTGGCAGTAATATTCTGTTCATGTAATTGTAGCAAAAGGTGCGATTCAAACTCAGTTTGTCAATACTAGTGCCTGTCACGTGTAAATATTCTGTGTTAGCAACTTGATTGATATTCACTCAAGGAAAAAAAGATCAGGGTGGGATTAAGGAAGAGGAAAGTAAAGTGGCAAGGAAAAACACAGGAGAAAATTATGAGTCAATTGTTATAGTGTTGGCTAATTAGCATTATGTTAGCACTTGCAGGTTTAAAACACAGAAATGATTCTCGAAGAAAGAAGTTGTTGAATTAAGGAAGAAGAAGATGATTGCATTAAGTCTGTACAAGGGTTTGCATACAAGCTTATGCAACTAACCTGCAACTAGAAGACAACTAACATGAAACTAACTTTAACTAACTCTCCTAACTAACTTTAAATACAAATTCTCTTAACAACTAATTAGGCTGCTGCATCTGCTTCTGTTGATGTTGGAGCTCCTCTGTAGCTTCTGCTGGTGCCAAATGATTAGCATCATCTGTTATTAAATACTAGTTGATTTCACATTTGAAATTACTAAGAGCCTAAAATTAACATTTGGATACCATTTGGAGGGAGTACAAGTTAACAAGGCAGGCTTTTACTGGCAGTCTAAGACATTGCCTGCAAGCAGGCTTGATAGGTAACTTCACTCATTCTCAAACTTCAATTTGCTGAGAACCATGGCAACGTCTAAAAATGAAATATTTATATATATAGGATAATTATATATATTATATAAAATAAGTCAACTTTTTAAACAATTTCAGCATGGAAGAGAGAAGCCTTGGATTTCAGCAAGATATTGAAAACCTCTATTAGGCATTAGTTAGAATACACGATGTCAGAATTTACAAATTAATCAAGTAAATACATGGCAATATAGAAAAGACACTGATAAAATGCACTAAGGCTCAAGTTAGATTCTTTAATAGATTAGAACAAATCGTGAAAAGAAAAAGAAAATTTGCACACTGACCTGAATGCCAAAATTTTCCTAGTCAGAATTCCGGAAAGAATCAAGCAAGGTAGCTACCCTACCAGCAATTGAGCAAGAATAGCATATCAGTACCACTACTCTTAAACTTGGCCTAAACACTACAGTTCCTTAAACCATATTTGTAAGAACAATGGCAGAATAAGAGATACCATCTTTAAGGAAGATGAAAAGAAAAATTAAAATATAAAAACTCAGTTTTCAGGGTATATATGAAATGCAGTGTGGTGAGGAATCAAACTTTAAATCTAACCTGAGAACTCGAGCAGCTTACTTCTTATGTCAAAGTGGATACACGTAAGCACGTTGACATCCCAAAGATTATCCCTTTTTGTCCATATTAAGACGAGAAGCATCTTTCAGATGTCCTTGAAACCTACTCTGACACAAATGTAACCGCCATATAAGAATCCTCATTAAATCAACAAATGGCCCATTGGTCAGTTTTAAAATGAAACATTGCCAGTTTTTATCATACTCCAGGATTTGGCTTGGTCTAGGCAGATTAAGTCACACTCTTGCCTTCGGCAGTGTTCTAAATGGTCCTATGTCACTGCAAAACTGCTTGCATTTATTAATGGTGAGGTTGCGGTCTCACTTTTGTTTACTGGACATTTTGGTTTCGGTTCACTGATCTCGTCACCACTTTAACTATCTTATCCGATCGGTTGCCGCCCATGCCAATCATGATTCTATTGTTCAACTTTCTCAAATAATTAGTCTTAAGTTAGATGAATCGGGTTGACAGATCTCTTTCAAAACCTGAATATAAAGTATCAGCAACTTAAGAAATTTCTTGCAGTTGAAGAAAAGAGATTCGAACCAAATCGATTCAAACTCGAACCGTGTTCATGGATGGATCCACCAGTCATTAAGTATGCTGAAGAGCAAAAGTGTTCGATAAACTTTGCATACTAGTAATGTCAAGCTAGTTTATAGAAATATTTGGTATTAGGTGAATAGAAAATGATCATCTTCCTAACACTTTTCATCGTCTAATTCTGGTCTTAGAAAATTTAACATTTATTAGTATTTGTAGTATATCTATCCAAGAAATAACCTTTGACTTACATTGCCATTGTGGCAGGGAAAAGCCTATCCAAGAAAGTATATACACCCCCACCAAGTAAAAGCGCGCCACTACAAAAGAAATCAAATTTTAACAATGTGTCAGAGACATTCTGCAAATGTAAGAGAAGTTGTGACAAAGGTACAAGAGATGGATGCTTGTTGCCACATCGATGTATGAAGGCCTAATTCAGCAAGCAACATGAGCCATGATAAAAGCTTTATCAGATTTTAACAGCCAAATAGTAGTAATAAAGATAGTGAGTGAGAACATTTTTGTGAGTATCGCTCACTGGGTTGATCCATGTTGAGGACTTCCTGAATGACAGCAGACTCTGCCAGTATATATATAATTAGTACAATTTCTTATAAACAATAATTTAAGTATATTAGCTGCAAAAGAGGGACTAAAGTGGCAGTGACAA
The DNA here is from genome assembly GCA_031772115.1 of Heritiera littoralis. Classification (NCBI taxonomy): domain Eukaryota; kingdom Viridiplantae; phylum Streptophyta; class Magnoliopsida; order Malvales; family Malvaceae; genus Heritiera; species Heritiera littoralis. Next base: position 153,717 of record JAPDPK010000065.1, read on the forward strand.
TGATTTTCCATAGTTTGGGCGAGGGGTGTATGTCATCTTGACAAATTGCACGCATTTCATCCAAAACAACAGGATTCAGTTCTAACAAACTGCTTTGTACGTACCTGCAAAGCTCCAGCAAAGGAAGCAGCAAGAAGTAGAGGAGCAACATAGCCAGTTGTGTATGTCAAGAGTAAGCTGCCTCCTATTACTGGATCCTGTTATACAGTCGTAACACATTACTTATAGCCTTGGTATCACTACGTTAATATACATATCAGGCATATGCCAAATAAAGACAGATATCATTCTTCTATAGACTCGAAAGGTGTATTCACATTCACAGCTGCGCCACCTCTTTGTCAATTATGAACTTTACCTTTGATGTGGCTACATATCCTAGCAAAGTGGCCAGCACTGGTGTGCTGCAAGGTGAGGCAGCTAATGCAAATGTAAGCCCAGCTAAATATGCTTGCACACCTAAAAGATCAAAAAATTTCATAATCAGCATCTTCAATATGTTTTATAGATTCATTCGTACAACTAACTTTTGATGGGTAGGGGAAATAATCGAGTTACTTACTTGATGGGAAATTGGCAGCTGCTGCATGAGGGTCAAAATTGTTAAAGAAAGAGGGAAGTTGTAATTCGATGACCTGCAATGGTAGTTCACAGCAAAAGAAGAATAACTAGATCAGAGATATCTAAGTACAACAAAGTCTGACACATGATTGAATAACACACTACTAATCTGTCAGCAGCTCTACATCAAATTTGAAGCCATCATAAAGTTGTACACTTGTAGTTCTGACCATGACCACTTAAAATAACAGGAAATTCTGATACATAAAACTATCTTCTAATATCCTATTCCAATCCCCCTAGAAATAAATAGCAATAGAAAAACTTTAAAAACACACCAGACACAAGCACAGATGGCAATACGAGGGGAAAAGAACTAATAAGCCTCTTCCAATCCCCAATAAACCTCTCCACAGCTCTCTCTCTTCTCAAACCCGAAGCCTTTCTTCTTCGCAGTCTAACAGGAAAAACACACTAATCCAAAATATGAACTGGTGACGAACCTACTTTGTCAGAGGCAGATTAAAAAAAAAAAACTGAAATCTCCTCTTGTATAAGTCTTTTTTTTGTTTTTTGGTTAGAAGATAAAAATAAATAATAAATTGTACAAAATGCATAAATCAAACAACCATAATAGCTTGGTTCAATACCTCAAGTAGATTAAGACCCATAATAACAGCCAAACCGGAAGCAGCCAATGGCAACCCCTGCCCTATCTGTCCATATGCCTTCGCAGCAAAGGAGGCTGCTACACCCAGGAGTGCTAGCGTAGTCGCTAATCCTAATGAGAAAGCCATAGAATTCACAATGATCTGGCCAATAAAAAACCTCAAAATCATTTGAGAATGAACTCTCTTTACATTCATGATTGCATTTGTATGTCCCATGCATGAGAGAGGGAGTACCTATATATATTTCAATTGAATTTAGCTACATAGACTTAGTAGATACTACACAGTACACATGCTATACTAACAACTGAAAGAAAAGTTTAGGAGATACAAAGCTTTGCTAGAATAAGAAAAAGAAAGATAAAAAAAAATACAGAATAACAGGATGCATCAGCCTTGCTGACAACTGAAACTCAAACCTGAACCAAGATATGAATTTTAGGTCTTCTATGAGCCAAAATGCTTTCAATAATTCTAATAGTTTCAAGTTTCTAATAAGGAGACCTAGCAACTACAATATACTTTAACCAATGCAAGTTCAAATGCTTCAATGAAGACCAAAGGTTCTATGGAAAAATCTACTAGAGGCAGCAAAGGAGATGAGTCACATAGCAAGCTATTACCTCGGTTTTGCCCTTGCCAGAGCCAAATGCACCTGGAAAGTTGGAATCACTCAAAAAATCAGCATCAAACATGACAGGACATGCAAGAAAGTAGCAGCATCATTTTAAATGATCCATTGATCTTTAGGCAAAGTATGTGTGTCACTTACCAATGTAACCAAGCGTCAATGGCAGAACACTTAGTGTACATGGAGAAAGACTTGTTACAAGACCAGCCCCAAAAATAACAGCCAAACTGCCAGAAAACAAAAAACAAAGATAATACCGACTGTCAACCTCAAAAAATTGCAATGCATTTAAAGGGAAAAGTGCAGAAGAAGAACCTAGTGAAACTCAGAGCTGATAATTGTCCCTGAACAGCTTCATTAGCCTGCTGGCCAGCTGAATATAGTAGGCCTCCAAACCAGTCTCCAGGACTTCCATCAGCCAAAGTGTAAAGAGAAGCAACTCCTTCCTGCCTCGAAGTTAAATAATTCAATTTCCTAAGATTATCCGACGAATATATAACTAGTAATACATACTGAAAATCAGATGGTAATTATGGTATACTAAAGAAGACCAGTTTAATCTAAAGAAATATTAGCCTATTAAGGTTAACTTCAAGACACTAGATGGAACAAAATTGAATTCGGCAAGACAAACAAAAGAAATAAACATTGAACTCACCAAGATCTTGTCTTCAGTTAAAGCCTTTGCGGAGTCAATAGCAACCAAATTTGCCACTAAAAAAAAATAGAAACTAAAACTTAAAATATGAGGAAAAAATACCCATCAGTCATAAAGTAACCCACAACTTAAACAAATTATTAGAACAATCATAATATATAATTAAAAAAACATTTCTGTTAGTGATTACCTGCTATAATATTTACAAGAGTACTAAATTTCAAATATTCAAAATCTTTGCAAAGATCCTTATTTGCCGTTGGCTTATTAACGGCCATCGTATATTTACCTGAAATAAAAGTTTTTAGAGCTTAAAATTCGTTAGTTTCAATAAATTAAACTGCCTAATTAAAATTAACTTACCATAGCTGGCTCTTCGGTGACTTTTAGGAGCCGTTCGGTATGAAGGAAGCGAGATACATTCCCTGCATTTTAAATGGCTGCAAAGTAACATTGCAGTTGCAATTAAAATACGGCTTGAAGCTGCAATCAGATTGCACCGCTCCCCCTATGTAAAATAACTTTGAAGCAACTAAAATTCCCTTTTCCAAAAATATGCTAGCCTGTCTTCGATCTTGGGTGGGTGGGTGTTCTTGAGAGAGACGAGCAAATTGAGGTAGCAAGGAGAGTTAGAAAGAAGGGAGAGACCGAAGAGCTTAGACTGGGATAAGGGTGGGGAGAAAAACAGGGGTTGGGCGATGACTGATGGAGAAGATTGAAAGATGATGGTAGGACGCTGATTTAAGATAGGAGGAAGTTTTAGAAAATTATATAAGAGGGAAATTTAGGTAGGAAAAAAATTGAAAAAAAATTAAGAATTAATATTAAGTAGATAGGGAGATTTTAGAAGAAAAAGTTTGATGAAAATTTATGAAGTAGTAAATTTTTTGTATAATTTAGATGGAAAAAATAAAATAAAATTATTATATACTAATTTTATTATTTGTTAATTTATTTTTTGATATTTGAATTTTAGTTTTTTTTATTTTGGTATTTGTATTTTTGTTAATAATTATTTATTAATCTACAAAAGAATTATTATAGTTGTGAAAAATAAACATGAAAAAAAAACATCCACTTCAACTTCAGTTTCTATAACAATATAATAATTACATTATTAACATCTTAATTATTATATTATTAATATTTTAATATTATAATTACATTGTTAATAATAATAATGTGTCCAATTTTTTTCTTATTTAAGGGCACTGTTGGAATTTAATATTACATTGCCAGCAATATGTTAGTTTACCAAACACTACAATGTTACTTTTCTTGTATTTTAAATAAAATTTTACTATGCATACCAAATCCTACAATGTTATCTTTCCAACAATTACTTTCCCAATAATTACTTTCTCAGCAATAATTTTTCCAACAATCACATTACATTGTAAGGCACCAAACGACCTCTTAAGGCTAGAGACTTTGCAAAAATGATTGTTGCTGCGGTTTATAACCAAAGTCATCTTTCAAAAAATAAACAACTCTATTTGGCAATAGAAAAACCCTAGAGGAGATTTTGAATTTGCTGAGTTTTTTTTTTTCTCGGGAACCTAATAGAAATTGAGAGATATTAATGTTTTATGATGATGTTTGTCCTTTTAACAGTTTTTGGATTTCAAGTCAACGGTTTATTTGGTTTGATGTGCTTTTATGGGCTGGTCTTTTATGAGCCTTATTGGGGTAAACAGAAGGCCTATCGAAAATTTTAACAATATGTAACTAATTTTAAAATATTGAAATATCATTTTTCAAAGACATCTCAACAATTAAAATCTAAAAATTTATTTTAAAAATCTTGAGTTTAAATACTTAAGATAATGGTAGATAACAAATTTACTTAATTCAATTGTCGGGCTTGTTATGATTTTTATTGTGCTGAAAGAAGGTCCATCAAGCTTGTATAATATTGATAATTGCAAAAATATTTATTTTTTTGTGTAATTATAAAAATATATAAATTGATTGCGAAAAAAGTTAATAATTGATTTTAGAATATTGAAAAATTAGTCTCAAATATGACATCCCAACAATTAAAATTTAAGATTTTATTTTAAATGTTTCAACTATTAGTATTAAATCAAGTTGTATGATATTGATAATTGTAAAAATATTTAGTAGTAGACAATTTATACAAATAGAGTAGTAGAAGGTGATTTAATATAGACTTCAATACTTCAATTCAAGTTGGAGTGGAGAAGCTTCACATATCAAGATCAAGCTTCATATAAACTTGTATGTATCACATAACGGATAAAAAGTAATAAAAATCCTTTCGAAAACTGAGTTTCAAATTTGGTATACATATATAGCATTTCGGAAGCTTAATCCCAAAATAAGTATTTATATGTTTCCATGTCTAAAACCACACCAAGTGATAAAATTGAGGATTTAGGTTGTTACCCTAACCTTGCTACACAAAATACATCTTAAACCACAAGCCTTATTTCATAGTTCGAAATCAAACCAACACTTTCAATTCCAAAAGTATTAGATCCATGCAATGTAGTATTCTTTCACTTCATACACATATCTCTTACCTCTTGAATTTTTGCATCATCACTCGTTAGCACCAATATCTCTTCTTGACTTCTTAACTACAAATTCAATATTCGAATACCATCAATTTTGATATTTTCAATTATGAAAATTGTACTGTTCTTATAATCGTAAACCAATCCTAGCATTTCTTCTTTCTAAGCTGTCTGCACAATAGGTAGTCAATTGGTTTTCAAATAAAATGCTTATAAGTAAAAAGCAGTCGACTGTTTGCAAGGCAGTCAATTGACTTAAGTCGGTTACAGGAGCAGAAGGCTGCTATTCAAGGTAGTCGACTGGTCTAAGTTGGTTACAATAGAAATGTTCAAATTCTGTGTCTAGACGGTCGGTTTCTATTCAAGGCAGTCGGTCGCTCCCAAATAAAGTGCTAGCCAAATTCCGAAATTCATATTCAAATTTCATCATCTACTTCATTTCTTCAACTTTTTGGCCCAAATTCATGCTTTTACCTTGACTCCACATTATCTCTACATCATTTTCACATTAAACCACATCACACCCATGCTTGGAGAATATTAACCCAAAACAGCAAGAGAGAATTTCATGGTTCTACTTCAATTGAAGCTCAAACATATGTTCTAACACCTTAATCACTTAGTATACAATCATAAAACATCAGAAAAATTTAGCTTTCTTCCTTTTTCACCTTGACCGAATTCCTTGAGATATCTCTCACTATGCAAATGGCTATTTTAGGCCTTGATTTAGGTACCAAGAGGTAGAACTTTGAATTCTGTATAGGCTTAATGAAGACTATTTTGGATTTTGAGATGGTTAAGGTGGTGTTTTAAGGGCTTTCTCTCTTTTCAAGCTTTTAACAATGGAAGAAAGTAAGAGTGAAAGAATGGCCGCCAAAAATGACGAAGAAAGGGCTGGAAATTTCCATAAAATAATATCTTATAGTACAAATTACCAAAATGCCTTTATACTTTATTAACCTTCCTATTTTGCCCTTCACAATTTGACTTTGTTGAAAACAGCCTATCCAACCTCCAAAATATTTTATTTAATTATTGAACGCCTCTATTTAACTTGTTCTAATCATTGGTTGAGCTCTTGTTGAGGTTCGACTGATCATTTAGGTAAAATTACTAAAATACCCCTAATCATTAAATTGCATAAATTTCTACTTTTACTCTTGATTCATTCTACCAGTCTACATGGCCTAGGACCTTATTACATGAAAAATTATTCACCACTAATGATTGGTCAAAACCCATGTTGGTTTGACTGTTATTCATTAAAATTCTGACAGCTTATGGACTTAATTGTCATTTCTTAAATTGTTTCATATATTTCAAAACATGACTAAATAGTTGAGTTTGAGGAATAGATTTTTACCATCGTATTATTTAGCTTTAGGATTCCTTTTTACCAGGTTTCACCTTCATCTAGACACTAGGGATCTTGTGGACCCCACTACTCAATTCCTGTTTGAGCCTACCAAAGAAATCATCGTTTGAATAAATATAAGATATCCAATATTCCTAACTTTATGAATAATTGATTAACAACAATGGAAAAGGTAGATCTCACAAAATCATCTCAACTCAGCTTGGTTAAACCCCTAAGCTTGATAATTAAATACAATCGTTGTCCAAGTTTAATTTGCTAAAAATATTATTATTATATATTTTTATTTATAAAATATTTATTATTAATATAATGCTTTATTAAAATAATTTATTAAGTATTTTAATTTTGATTTTAACATTAACTTTATTTTATGAGTTAATTTAAATTTATTTCTTAATAATATGCATTAAAAATTGATTTTAAATTTAAATTTAAAAGTCAAACTTTAACTTAATAAACGAATATTTAGAAGGTTTGGGTAGTAAAAATCAAAATATATTTTAGGTTTTGATTCAGATAATTAATAGATATTTTTAAATAATATTGGTAGGATTCAAGTAGTAAAAATCAAAATATTTGGATTATTAAGTGGGTTCAAATATTGTAAAATATAATTAAATTCGAGTTCGAATATCTTAAAATTAGTGGATACCTATCCCATTAACATCCCTATAGCAGATTTTAGAAAGTTCAACAATGGGAATGAAATTGAAGAAATTACTTTGCGATTACCAAAAAAAAAAATTATTGAAGAACAGTATTAATATTCTTCCCTTCCTTTTTTTCCTACTTCTAATTGTTAATTTTTTATTGAATGGATAGACATTATTTTTTTCATTTAGTAGGGTGTTCACATTTCGATTTTAATCAAATTAATTGATTGAATCGATTTAATTCGATTAATTAGTTGATCGTAGAATTAATTTTGATCAATTATTTGAAAATGATTTTGAAAAATTTTGATTCTCGATTAATTTGATTTTCATTGAATTAATCATAATTTTTATGGAACTATAAAAATAAATTTTACTCTCCCTCTTCCTCGATTTTGTTTTTCTTTTATTCTAAATGTAGGGCTACTTCCGTTTTTCCTTTTTTTTTGTTTTATTCTTTTTTTCATCTAATGGGTAAGAAAGGTGTTTATATTTGGATTTTAATCGACTTAATTATATTACAAAGTTAAAATGAAGATCTCAAAGAAAGAATTGTAAAAGGGCAACATTAGTAGTGAGAGAGGAAAAATAACAGCATTAATGAAACAAAAAAGAGAAAAAAAATCACGACAAGCATGAAAAAAAAAACAGAGTGCCGGAAATTAAAATTTGCCTACCTTGAGCTGAGCTCCTAGATTGACTAGTACTTCTACAAGACCTTGAATAGAAAAGAAAAACAGAAGTAGTGAAGCAAAGACGACAGCCCAGGGACAACAAGTGCTTAGAGCAAAGAAACATTGAATCAACAACTTGTGGAACGATTTCAACAAGGAAGAGGAAGCCTTGGATTTCAACAATAGATTGAAAAATTGTATCAAGCATTCGAATTTACGTGGAATCATGTAAACCCACGACAATATTATAGTACTCTTTCAATATGTAGAAGTAGGGTATAAAAAAAACACGGCAAAACTCATGGTAGTAATCGTTATAATTTTAAGAGCTTACTATAGAATTCTTCATAATTTTTATTTAATTTACACTATATCAATATCATCTTACTAGACACAATTACAATTGAGCTTAAATGATTTTAATTAGTGAACTTTTAAATTCCATTAAATGGCACATGATTAAAATTCTGTTATATGAGAGGTCTATTTTTTAAAACGATTGAATGATAATAAAAAATTATTAAAAAGTATTAAATTCCGTTGAATGGCACTTGATTAAAATTCTCTTTTCCTCAAGTTGTAGCGCTCTCATTGCTAGGTTTTGCCTCGGAAAATGATCATCCACCTAATTGAATGTTGATAATTCTTTTCATTTGACCATCTGCCTTTTGCTTGCAGCTGTAAGATACATATGATTGTTAAAGACTCCTCAAGAGAAGCTGACTTTGTTGCTTTTGGGAAATTGCCGAAGAATTGATCGAACAGAACATTGCTCAAATCGCAACAAAAGAAGATATTGACAAATTGGCATTACCAGCTGCTATCAAGGCGCTCATTGATCAAGAGCGAATTTTCAAGGTTAACCTCACAAGCAATTCCTATCAATCTGGCATCCCAACATTTGCTGTCAACAGGATATTCTTTCCCTCTAAACAACAACCATATCAGCTTCTTGCTGTCTGATCGTCATCTTTAGGAACAAGCTCTGGCGCCCAGAATCCATTCGAAACCATTGTCAACAAGATATTCTTCTCCTCTAAACCATTGTCAATCAAACTTGGAGCACAGTTTGCTTATCCCAACTAATCTCTTTTCAAAAGAGTCATCCCCCAAAAAATAAGAGATAACGTATATTTCCTCATCTATTATTTGTGCCTGTCATTTTCACAGTTAACTTCAGCTAATTTCAACATTCTTCACCTTTCACCTTTTTGCCTCTTTGTCTCATTCATTGCTCATACTTAACTTTGCAGAACCTGCCACTCTGTTGGCTGATACTCTAGTAAAAATCCATGGGCCACTCTGAAAAAAATATCCTTCAAGTTTTTGATGATTTACTGAGTAACATTCACTACAATTTCTTATTATTCAATCCAAGTAGATGCATTATGAATTATGTCTGGTTGTTGCCAACTTGCCATTGTCTCTGGCAAGCAAAAAACCATGTGGTCTGGCTTAGTTTTTATTCATTCAGTCTAAGCATTTCTCCATTATGCCCAATATCTAAATTGATCTATTTTTCTGCCAAAAATAGGAAACCTGCCACTCAACTTTCACATGTCTGAAGTCCTCCAACTGATAGTGCATCTAATTCCAACTCTGATCTGAACAAAAAAAAAAATTCCAACTCTGATGATGTACTTCTTATGCATCTTAAATCCAAGTGATATGATCATTTGGCCAAATCGTTGTTGCGTTATTATAACTGATATGATTGCCCTCTCTGTGATATGCACACCTCATGAATAACCATTGTTCCCTTCTTTTAAAACTTTGTAAAAGATTTGAATCATTCACCTATGTGTTCTGCAGGGCAAACGGATCAAGAAAAAATGAGCCTTATTGCTCCTTTGATGCATCATCTCCTAATCAGTCCATTTCGCTTGGGAGCCAGATGTCCTACCTGCTTCACCTTTGAACAAATTTTGTCTGTCATGTGGGTATGAGGAATGCCAAACATATCTCGCAGTTGATGTGTTTGCCATCTCATAATATCTCTTTTTGTAAACTTGACGTTCATTCCTTATATCTACAAGTTAGGTGAAAGAACTACAAATGGATGTCTCTTTTGTATGTTTTATTTTGTGTTTGCTCCCATAGGTGCCTCCTTTTAACATAAACACATATCAGACCTTCAGTGTAGGCTCAATGATGGTCTTTATTGGTAATGATCTTTTCCCACCTATGGACAAGAAAAGAATATCATTATGTACTTTGCTTCTTCATCTTTTTGCTTTCTCGAGAAAACTTTAAAATCCTAACTCTCATTCATTCTCCTAGGTTGCAAAATAAAAAATAAAATACAATAGGCATATCCTAGGTTTCATCTCATTTTATCTTAATTTGCAGGCTTCGCATTTAGATCATATCTCATATCACCAATTAGCTCTGCCTGAATGCAGACCAACTTACATCCCATTCAAGATTTCTAAATTCAGTTGCTTATTTTTGTTTGCTTCTCACGTTATGCTGTGATTTTTTTGCTTTTGTGTATGTTGATTTTGCTTTATTTGATCAACAAGTAACCAAGACTATTGACTTCATTCTTAATCTTAAAGATATTTCATCAAATTGACTTTTTATTTTATTTTATAACAATATATAAATATATAATAGAGTTATTTATAATTCGAGGAGGAAAACTTGTCTATGGTGATTAAATCAAATATGTAGGCCAACTTAGTGCATGCCAGACACCAAGAGCAAAAACCAGAAAGCAATAGAAAATATTCAACCCAGAACAACAGTAAGAATCAAACAATGTAATTTTTTATTTCAACAAACACTCAACTTATAGGATTCTCTCTACTCTCAACACCATAACTTTATGTTCAACCTACTACATACATAACGACCACAATAAAATGCTTTATGCTAGGTGCAGGTGATTTGCACTCGATAATCATATCCAAATTGGGGATCTTCCCACATTCTGTCTTAACCACTCATTAGCCTTTGAAGTGATCATCCATCATTTTGATGCATCATAGCTGTATGCTTGTGACAAAATTAAGTCAATATTCAAATACATTTAAATCTTTTCCATGGTTTCTAGAAAAGCTTTTATTAATATTTAGATTTTGTTCTAAGTTGTAGAATTATTTACATCAACATTTTCTTGCTATCATTTTTTTTTCTATTTTTATTGACCGTTTGATTTTTTCTTAGATGAAGTTGGATTTTTTCGATATAATTGCTCTTGATACTTTCTTGCTATTTTTTGTTCTATCCCATGGCATTGCACGGGCATAACACTAGTTTTATTTTAAAAATCTCAAGTTTAAATACATAAGATAATGGTAAGTGTCAAATTTACTTGATTCAATTGTTGGGCTTGTTATGATTTTTATTGTGCTGACAGAAACTCTATCAAGCTAGTATACTATTGATCATTGTAAAAATATTAATTTTTTTCGTGTAATTATAAAAAATATATAAATTGATTGCAAAAAAAGTTAATAATTGATTTTAGAATATTGAAAAATTAGTCTCAAATACGAATCCCTACAATTAAAATTTAAGATTTTATTTTAAAAGTTTCAAGTATTAATATCAAATCCGGCTGTATATTATTGATAATTGTAAAATATTTAGCAGTAGACATTTTATACAAATAAAGTGATAGAAGGTGACTTAAATATAGATTTCGAAACTTTGATTCAAGTTGGAGCGGAGAAGCTTCACATATCAAGATCAAGTTATAGCTGAGGCAACTTTAAGATATCAATGAAATCAAAGTGGCAGAAGGATTGGACAGAGCATAAATCAATTAAGGTTTATTTGCAGGTTTTGTAACCAAAAAACAAAAATATAGGTTTGGTCCTCATGGATTTTTCCAAATTACATAAAAAATAAATTAAGTGATACAATAGCATGGGTAGAAGATATCTAAAATTTAGACTTTAAGACTTCAAGTGGGATCAGCTTCGTCGAAATTGGAGGCATCTTCTTCATCACCTTAAAAAAATACATAAATTAATTTGTATAAAAATGGAGAAATGAGAATAAACTAACAAATTGAGAAAGGAAGGAGGCTTACTTGCATACAATTCTCCTAGCTGACAAAGAGGTTGAAGAACATTTTTGAAGTTAGGATTATCCCACTCCAGTGAATCCCACCATTCTTTGCTTGACTTGATCTTAAGAGAAGGTGGAGCATATGCATATGGTTGCCCATCGCCAAGAAGAGAAAGAAATGGAGGAATCCTCTTTAGGTTAGAATAGTTTTCAATAAGGATCACTTCGAGAGAATCGCAAACCATTGCCCCACTTTTACTGCAGATGCTCTTCAATTCTGGTAATGACATCAATTTCAATCTTCTCAATTTGGGGAGACTGACTTTGATTTTTTCACTACCTTTTTCTTCATCATCATCTTCTGATGTTGACATTGCAAATATTTCTACTAGTTGCTCACAACGTTCCACTAAAATCTCTTCCAGGTTTTGGAGGTTGGTAAGCAACCAATGCAAAAACAACTTCTTTATATTCAAGCAGTCCCATATATGAATTTCTTTAAGATGGGAAAAGATGCCAGATGGAGCATATGCATATGGTTGCTCATTACCAAGAAGGGAAACCAATGGAGGAATTCTCTTTAACTTAGGACAGTAGTCAAAAGAGATTTCTTCGAGAGAATCGCAAACCATCACCCCACTTTTACTGCAGATGCTCTTCAATTTTGGCAATGACATCAATTTCAGTCTTCTCAATTTGGGAAGATTGACTTTGATTTTTTCACTACCTTTTTCTTCATCATCATCTTTTGATGTTGCTACTGCAAATATTTCTACTAGCTCCTCACACCATTCTACTAAAATCTCTTCCAGGTCTTGGAGGTTGGCAAGCAACCAATGCGGAAACAACTTCTTTATATTTGAGCACTCACATAGATGGATAACTTTGAGATGGGAAAAGATGCTAGGTGGAGCCAATATTGGTGATCCTGAAGTAAATCCTTCAATTCTGATAAGTTCACTTAACCGGGGCAAATCCATAAGTCTCAAACTCTCGAGGCTCTGAAACGGAGTACAACAAGTGGAAGAAGAGGAGAAGGAAAGAACGAACTCCATCCCTTGGCAATACCCAACAAAACATTCCCTCAAGTCATTTGCATATTTGAGGGAAGAAATATCACTTAAGCTTCTCAATAAGTTGCAGTATAAAACGTCGAACTGTTGAACATCAATTGGGAGCAAAACATCATCTCCACAAGATTCATGTGCATTGATTGATACAACTTTGCTTTTCACATATGATACAGCAATAGGTGGGCCTACTCGTAACCGGTATGCATTGAGGTTTTTCTTACATTGCATTGACTGGACAAATTTTTTGAATTCATGCGTGTCTTTGAAAGGCCCGAAAAAGAGTTCTAACTTCTCCAATGGCACTACCTCCTCTGCATTTATGCTTGTTTTTCCATTAAAGAGATTAAATCTCAAGTGTTGAAGGCGGGAGAGTTTCGGTAAGAGTCCAGTGGGTACCTCTTTCAGAGTCTGATTATCAAGATCAAGATACCTCAGATTCCTCAACATTTCCATGCCTTCAGGGACTTCCTCAATTGCAGAATCACTAAGATCCAACTTCTTCAACCTCTGAAGCTTTGAAAGAGAAGGCAAATGCTTTAATCTTCGACACTTATAGAGCAACAATGTGGTGAGATTCTTTAATTCAGAGATGGAAGTTGGTAAACACTCGATTTGTGTCCAGGACAAATTAAGAACACTCAAACAAGGCATGTTTGTAAAGAAAGAACTTGAGATCTTCTCTATAAGATTCCGTTGAAGTAACAAAGTTGTAAGCATCTGACATTTTGGAGCTGACAGATCTATGGGAATTTCTGATATGGAATTCCTCATAAGTGACACCTTTTCAAGATCCATTATCCATTCTTCCTCCTCTGGAAACCTTTCTAATTGCATGCCTGCTTTTACCATATACCGAGGCTTCATACTTGTGATGGATAATGCCATGTCTCTCACTGCATCATGCATCTTCACACACCCTGAATCAACACTTTCCAACAAACAGTTATATTTTAACTTTTTTAAGATAGCATGGCCCTTATCTTTCATTTGTTGTCTTGTATCCATTTCAACTATAAATTCCTCCTCAATCCAACATTCGATTAGCTTATACTCCCAAAGTTCAAAATCTTCAGGATATAATGCACAATATAAGAAGCATTGCTGCAAATTTTTATCTTTTAAGTGATCAAAACTAAATTTCAAACGCTCAATCACTTTAGCTTCCATATCCTCCACCTTCCCTATTCGACATTTCAAGTCATTCAGTGCATCATTCCAAATGTGAGGATCATCTTCATCTTTCAAGGTACCAGCTACCACAGTAATAGTGAGAGGCAAACCTGCACATTCCTTCACAACATCTCTCAAAGTTGATTCTGGAATTTGCAATATGTTTGGTCCAACTTTATTCAAGAATAAAGTCAATGCCTCTTCTTCTAAAAGGGTATTCACTTTAATCACCTTACAACCCATAAATTTACAGACTTCCTCTTTACGTGTTGTCAACAACAGCTTGCTTCCATTGCTTCCGTTCAGTTCAGGGATTCCAACTTCATCCAAAGAGATTTTATCCCACACATCATCTAGGATTAAAACATGCTTTTTTGTATTCTCCAACATGTTCATTAGCAGCACAGCTCGTCTGACTATATCTCTTTCTTTGTGCAAATCTCCATTCAATGCGCTTGCAATATCTCCATTCAATGCGCTTGCAATATCATCTTGTATCTTCAGAATATTGAATTCTTTTGATATAGTAAGCCAAATTACCTTATCAAATCTATTTGCTTTCAAAAGAGAATTATGGATGTTCTTCATGATGGTTGTTTTACCGACACCTCCCATCCCCCAAACTCCAATCTTGAATACCTCTTCTTGCATCAACCATGACCAAATTTGATCTCTCACGACTGTCTCACCAATTAATTCTGGTGTTGGTAGTGGAAACCCAACACTTGGACCATCAATTACCAGACCTTCGGAGACATTAGGACCTTTATTAAGAATGTCCTGCATTTCTTGAGTCTTTTCTTCAACACGTTTTGCACCGAAAGCACGAAAGATATATCTCCCATTATTGACTTCGTTTTCAACATGTTGTGCTTCTTCAATCATCTGTTTCCCATAATTCAACCAATTTTCAACTTCCTTCCTCGGTACCTTTCCCGGACGACGACGCTCTATTTCCAGTTGTTGCCGTACGTCTTCTATTTTGCTATTCAACTCATCTCTAGTTCTCTTTAAGCTTTTCACATAATCCTTCAGTTTCGCGTGATACTGTATGTGAGACTTTGCAATCTCTATGTATTCCATGGATATCCCTGCGTATGTATAGAGAAAGTCATATTTTCATGTAATTCTTGAGTTTTTATCAGTGTTTCAACTAAAGGGAGATTATTAAAAAACAAGCTATAGGAAAATTATAATGGAGGCAACAAAAAAAATACAGAAAGAGCAAGGATTACAATGGTAGTAAAGAGTTAAAGAAAAACTCAAAGGCAAGTTTTAAGCTGATAGCTAAGGGAGAGCCTAGAGAGAAGCGACAGCACACTGGGGGACCAAAAGGCAACATAACCACCATGGCAGTATGAGGGTCAGGCAAGAATGTTTTGGGAATCATGTGCCAAGCTATTTTTATTTTATTTTTTGCTTTTATGATGTTAGCAATAGTACACAGCACCTGCGTGTGCCTATACAAAAGGAAGAATTGTAACTTTTGGGATTATGAATGAATGAACACAATTCTCTCCATTTTTTTCTATTTCTATTTCTTTTCTATTCTGTTCTGCTTCTCCTTCTTCTATGTATTTCTTCTCCTAATGTGATCATTATACTAGTTGTCTGTAACAAATTTGGCATCAGAGCTTCTAAGATCCAAGCTGAACAAGCTGGGAAGACACACGAGACACAAGGCTCATTCATCATAAAAACAGACCATGAAGCTCTAAAATATTTACTAGAACAAAAGCTCACTACCACAATTCAAAAGAGGGGCCTAACAAAACTCTTGGGTTAAACTATACAATCCAATATAGGAGAGGAAAAATGAACCTGGTAGCAGATGCACTGTGTAGACAGCATAAGGAGGATGGTCATTGCAATAGTTTGCATGCTACCGTTATCATACCAGAGTGGGTGCAAGAAGTGGAGAAAAGTTATGAAGGAGACACTATGGTCCAAGAAAAAATAACAGCCTTAATTGTTGGACATTCTGTAGATGAGAACTTCTCATTCAGTAATGGTATTCTTAGATACCAGGGAAGGGTATATATTGGCAGTAATGGAACACTTAGAGATAAGGTGATCCAAGCTCTACATGATTCTCCTCAAGGTGGACACTCTGGTATACAAGGTACTTTCTACAGGGTGAGACTTTACTTCTTTTGGCCAGGTTTGAAGAAGCAAGTGCAAGAATTTGTACAGCAATGTGATAATTGTCAAAGAAATAAAGCTGAACATGTAGCCTATCCAGGGTTGTTGCAGCCATACCTATTCCCAAGCAAGCTTAGGAAGTGGTCACCATGGACTTTATTGATAGACTACCATCCTCACAAGGATTTAACAGCATACTAGTGGTTATAGATAAGTTCACAAAGTATGCTCACTTCATGGCATTGTCTCATCCTTATACAGCCTTAGAGGTAGCTAAAATCTACTTGAATCAAGTTCATAAGTTGCATGGAACTCCTAAGATTGCTATATCTGACAGGGACAGGATCTTCACAAGCTTAGTTTGGCAAGAACTCATGAAGTTACTAGGCACTACTGTCCACTTGAGCACAACTTATCATCCTGAAACAGACGGACAATCTGAAAGACTAAATCAATGTGTGGAGCAATATTTGAGAGGCATGTGTTTTTTGAAACCAAAGGCATGGTCCAAATGGATCTGCTTAACTGAGTGGTGGTATAATACCAACCACCACACTGCCTTAGGAATGTCACCTTTCCAGGCTTTATATGGCTATAAGCCCCCCAACTTTCATTGGGATGTCAGTGCAGCAACTAAAGTGTCTACTATTGAAGAGCTCTTGAAGGAAAGGGAACAATTAAGCAAATTGATGCTAGACCAGCTTGAAAAAGCTCAAAATAGGATGAAGTTTTATGCTGATCAAAGAAGAAGTGAAAGGGTGTTTCAAGTGGGTGATGAGGTTTACCTAAAGCTCCAACCATATAGGCAAACCTCATTGGCACTCAGAAGGAATCTCAAACTCTCTTCCAGGTACTATGGTCCATATATTGTTGAAGGGAGAATTGGATCAGTGGCTTACAGACTTAAATTACCTCCAGAATTAAAGATTCATCCAATTTTTCATGTCAGTTTGTTAAAAAGAAAAATTGGAAACAAGGTGGTTCCTAGCATAGCTCTTCCTAAAGAAGGTGATAATGGTGAGCCATTAGTATACCCTGCAGCAGTGCTTGATAAACGCATGGTTAAAAGGAACAACAAGGCCGTGACTCAATTGTTGGTAGTATGATCGAATTTGGGCCCTGAGAATGCCACCTGGGAGGATTTTTCTGTTTTGCAATCACAATTTCCAACATTTGATCCTTGGGGACAAGGATCAACTGAAGGGAAGGGCAATGCAAAGGAGGCAACAGAAAAATGCAAAAAGAGCAAGGATTGCAATGGCAATAAAGAGTTAAAGAAAAACTCAGAGGCAAGTTTTGAGCTGATAGCTAAGGGAGAGCCAAGAGAGGAGTGACAGCACACTAGGGGACCAAAAGGCAACATAACTACCATGGCAGTGTGAGGGTCAGGCAAGAATGTTTTGGGAATCACGTGCCAAGCTATTGTTATTTTATTTTTTGCTTTTATGATGTCAGCAATAGTACACAACACCTACATATGCTTATACAAAAGGAAGAATTGTAACTTTTCGCATTATGAATGAATGAACACAATTCTCTCCATTCTTTTCTATTTCTATATATTTCTTTTCTATTCTATTCTGCTTCTCCTTCTTCTCTGTATTTCTTCTCCTAATCTGATCATTATACTGGTTGTCTGTGACAAAAATAAACTCATTATTTAATCTTTTAATAACCTCAAAATTATTATTATTATTATTTTCTAGTAATTATTTTTAATAAATCACTTAAATACTGTTATCCAAAATCTAAAGCCAAAGTGATTAATTTTCATCAAATTCGGAGTCATGTATCTAAGTAACCACAAAATCAACAAAGTTTAAAATAAAATTATAAACAAAGAATTGTAAAGAAGGCAACATCAGTAGTGAAAGAGGAAAATCAGTAGCATCAGTCAAACAGAAAAGAGAAAACAAAATCATGGCAAGCATGAAAAAAGAAACAGAATGCTGGAAATTAAAAGTTGCCTGCCTTGATCTGAGCTCCTAGACTAGCTGCTGCTTCTGCAAGACCTTGAATAGAAAATAAAAACAAAAGCTGTGAAGCAAAGGCAAGAACGCAGGTAGAACAAGTGTGTAGAGCAAAAAAGCAGTGAATCAACTACTAGTAGAAGGCTATGTAAGTCTGTTTTAGCAGCTTGATTGATTTTCACTCCAGAAAAAAAAATCGGGGTGGGATTTAGGAAGAAGAGAGGAAAGTGCAAGGAAAAAACATGTACGTTCAAGAATGTGGATATATTCTTGTGCCACTTTCATGGTGGGTACCATGCACGTTCAAGAATGTGGATATATTCTTGTGAATATATTCTTGTGGCTTCCACTTTCAAGAATGTGGCCCAAGCACGTTCATACCGCACATGGTAGGTACTTCTGACGTCTACTATACTAGACCAAGTAGTGCAATGTCTTCATTTATCTTGTCAGAGAAGTGGACCAAGAAATGAACCAAAAATGTGAGTGAATTGATATAACGTTTGAATCTAATTAAATACATAAATTATCGTGCTAAATTTGAATTAATATGTCTATTATAAATATTATTTTAAATTTGTGAAATTTATATATTATTTTTGTGTTATTTTTTTATCGTGTTATTTTTGTCATGTTTAATACATCAAGTTTAGTTGTATATTAAATATTGATTGTTTTCACTCATTTTTTATTTTCAATTTTTTTTCGAAATTACTAGAAGCTTAAATTAAACATTTGAATTTTGATTATCCTTCGAAGAGAATACAAAGCTACTAGTAGAAGGCTATGTAAGTGTGTGCCAACTTCATTGATATTCACTCAAGAAAGTGGCGAGCAAAGTGCAAGGAAAGAGATGGCGGGTGCCAGAGAGGAATGTTCATAGAGAGGAACATTACTAAATAGAGGTTTTTTTTTTTTTCATTAGAGAGAATGTTCATATTTCGATTTTGCTCAAATTAATGATTAAATCAATTTAATTTGATTAATCAATCAATTTTCATATAACATAATTTTTGAACATAATTATTGTTTGTTATCGAAAAGTCAAGTGAACTTTGCTAGGAATTTTTATATCCATCCAACTTGTAATTGTGTTTATAAATAAATAAATGTTCAAGGTAACTTGAGCTGCAGACAAAGAATTTCACCAGATGCTTAGGTTGAATATATACAAAGGATCTATTTGTTTGTGAAAAGAAAAAGTTATCCTTAATATAATATATGTTTAATTATATAATAAGAAGGAAGGTATTTGGGGAAACATTATGATCAAAGAAATCCTATGATGATCAGATCAAGGAAGCCAAAAGAAACTTGGATCACAGAATTAGTCTTCTTTTCCAAGCTCGTCTATGCATGCTGTTACAGTCATGGAGCAAAATAAGCAGGAATATTGTAACCCAAAATATCTTTTTGGCCAACCAAAAAAAAGAACATTATTTTCATCTTAACCTGTTTTCCAAGGGCAACTCTTCTCGAAAACTCGAAGGTGCAGAGTTGAAGTCCAGTTCTAACCAAGGATTCTTCTGGTTCCGGAGGATATACAGCAAGATACTAACACAAACAGAAAGAAAAATGTATCCTGATGCATTACTCACTACCCCATGCAGCCATGCCTTTCTCCTATTAAGATAAGTGCTGCAGGGAGCCCGCTGCATTCACTTGATTGCTGTTAGACTATGTTGTCAAAATTTTTCTCTAAAAGAAAGACACTGATAAAATGCAATAAGGCTCAAGTTATATTCTTTGATAGATTAGAACAAATAGTGAAAAGAAAAAGAAAATTTGTACACTGACCTGAATGCCAAATTTTCCCAGTCAGAATTCCAGAATGAATCAAGCAAGGTAGCTACCATACCAGCAATTGAGCAGGAATAGCATATCAGTACCACTACTCTTAAACTTGGCCTTCACCCTCTAAACCATAAAAACAATGGCAGAGTAAGAGATATCAGCTTTAAGTAAGATGAAAGGAAAAATTAAAATATAAAAATTCAGTTTCAGGGTATATATGAAATGCAGTGTGGTGAGGAATCAGACTTGAAATCTAACCTCACAACTTTCACCAGTCCAGCAGCTTACTTCTTATGTTAAAGTGGAGACACGTAAGCATGTTGGCATGCCAAGATAATCCTTTTTTGTCCATATTAAGTAGAGAAGCATCTTTCAGATGTCCTTGAACCTACTCTGACTCAAAAGTAACCGCCATATAAGAATCCTCATTAAATCAACAAATGGCACATTGGTCAGTTCCTGACAAAGCTATCTGTAAGTTTATTATGCTTATTATAAACATGCAGGTATGATAAACAATCAATGAATTCGATATTTGATGAACAAACAACTATTCCCCTGCAATTATCCAGTTAGAGAATCACCATAACAGCTTCAGGTATCAAATACTTTGTTCTTTTGGTTAGTTTGTGATGTTGTTTAGCTTTAAGGAAACTTGTTGGTAGCATTCAGTTGATGTAAAATGACCAAATATTCTGCATTTATGGACAGATCAGGTAGATATGCAGCTGAAAAATTGAAGATGAAAGAAAACCATAGTCGTTTCAATAGTTTCCATAAAAACAGTGTGTTTATACATGTACAAGCATATGTGTAGCAAGAAAACATGAAACTTAAAACCCTGCTGCTAAATAACTGATAAATACAGAAAAACCCCACTAATAGAATAAAGATGGAAAATTAATCTGTCTTACCAAATTTCCCTTTATGATATCAGATGTTATAAATTGGAGAGATAGATTGGCACTCAGTAATGTTTTCCAAGAAGGTCTACATTCAGCAATGTAGTGTGAAGTTTATTACTAAATATATAGCTTACTGAATTAATTGCAGAATAGATTCCTGAGTTGTGATATTTAAGAATACAGGTTAAACTTGATGGCACTACTAAATTATACATTAGAAACATAAAAAACCAGCTCAACCACAGAATGTACAGCTAATAGATTTTGATGAAAAAAATCTTGTATTTAGATCATTCACAAGGATTAGCATAACTGCTATGGTTCAACATTCTAACTTTTAGGTTCTACAACAAGCTTTACCTCTTTAAACAGATCGGAAACAATCCAAGGGTACTGCAGATTAGCATAGCAAGTTTATTGCAATTGTACTTTTGAAGGTTTGACTAATAACAGAAGAAAGATAATCAGAATTTTTCCAGCTACAAAGAAACAGACTTCTTTGATTTGTCAACATACTAGTTTGCTGACCAAGGACAGCATGTATATAAAGAGCTTCAACTCCTTCGACAAAACGCACAAGATTCACTCTGGTCTTTGAAGGGTAAATTCGATTTCAAACATCATGTTGAGCTCTGAAAAAGTAAGTGTGAAATCTTAGGATGGTAAATCAACTTTCTGTGGACAAACATAAAATCTATAAACACATCGCATATCAATTCCCTACACAGTTAGAAAATATTCATATCAAGAGAAAGTACATATCTATTCTACGAAGATGAAACACTTAGGATTATCATGATGACATTATACATGTAAAATCTGATTTTATACTACTGTAAACCGAAATTTCATAAAATTTGATAAAGTAAATATTGCATATTGATTTTCACTTGGATGAAAGTTCCTTAACTTGAGATGTGCATGGAAGAATGTTGGTGTGATAATGTATGGGCGAGGACATCGAACAGCTCGCCAATGGGCGAGCCAGGAAGGCTGCTCGCCAATGGGCGAGCTAAACTGGCGAACAGAACGCCAGGATGCTGTTGAGGGCGAGTAGGGAGTTCGCCAACGGGCGAGGACTCCTGATCGCCCATGCTGAATGAGAAAAATTAAAAGCCTTAAAAGAATGTGTGAAAGGGATTAATGGCAATAAGACAAACAAGGGCCAACCGAAGTCTTGTGTTGAGAAATTCTTCAGAAATTAATATACTACAAGACAAAAGAAAAGAATAGATGGGAGTTAATCCTGATAAAATTTAATATATGGTATGAAAGCATTAAATGAAAGTGTGAAAGGCATTAAGTTGAGTGGTGGACAAATGATGAACAAAGGGAATAAAGGTCAATAACAGTAGATGAAAGTGGCGTGAAAAGGAAGGAGACAAGAAGAGAATTTAGTCAAATTGCAATAAGAAGCTTCCCCTTAGCTGCTCTTTTTGACTGGAATGGTCTTCACCATTTAATGAGAGAAGACATTTTGTACACGCTATCTCCATTAGATTTGCCATATTTTCTTCAACCATTAATGAACAAGGAAAATGGTGAGAAAAGGGATTGGAAGCTACGAGATCACCTAACCAGCTATAAAAGTTGAGTGAGCTAAACCAAATGTAATACAATCCTCTGCAAAATCAACATCACCGATTCCTCTTTTCTCAACATAGTTCGTTCTTTCTGATTTATTGGACAAGAACTGCTCTCTTACTATCTAAGTATTTAGCCTTCCTTCATAAACTTTCTTTCACTCACAAAACCATAAAGTGAATCAAGGAGATGAGGACTGAAGTGTGGAACACTAAGGCCAGTTGTGAGTTGTGTTGACTCAATCAAAACAGGTAAATAAATTCCCAGCCAACGTTGTATTTAATCTTTAGTTTATAGTGAAGATATGCTAGGTAGAAGATGTGTGGGTATGTTACTTGGCATGAAAGTATGTAGTAAGTTAATATGGCTAAATTCTTAATAGTTAGGAATGTTACTGGTTGAATATAAGCTACTGTGAATACATATGTAACGTGAGAAGAAGATGCATGTTGGGCAAATGTGAGTTCGCCAAACAGGCGAGCAAGGGTCCAGGTTACTTGCCCAAAGGCTATGGCGAGCTCAATAAATGTATGAGTCGACGACATGCATGTTCGCCAACTCTTTGGAAAAAGAGATAAATTGCCAAATGGACGATGGGCGAATGGCGAGGGCCGTGGTCGCCCAAAATGTATAGAATTGAGGATTTGCCAAAGGGGCGGGAATGATGTAATCGCCCGAGGTTGAATATTAGTGGTCGCCAATGAGGCGAGTAGGAAAAGAGGAGGTCGCCAAGGGTTAACTTAATTGATAGGCGAGCCCATTCCGGAATGAAAAGTCACGAATGGCAAACTGACATGGAAAAGCAGGGCGAGTTGAGTTGACGTGGCGAACTCCCAGAAATGAGCTAATAGTGAATGGCGTGCTCTTTGGGCGAATGGCGAACTTAGTCTCGCCAAAGTGCCACAATTATTAGAAAAAAATAAATAGTTTTGGAAAATATTCGAAAAAGAAATATTCATAGTTTAAATGCTTTTGCAGACCGGAATTGAGGCAGGCGGGCGAGAATCAAAGCTTCATCAGACGAGGTAAGGGAGTTGTATGTGAAGTCCATGCATGTCCTGTGGAGTAAAAATGTTGTGAAATATTGTGAAATTGTTTTGTTTTATGACATGCATTGGTTGGATAAAATATATACTGATTTGGGCGAACTGACCTGTTTTTCTGATAGACGAACTGGTATAGGTGGGCGACCCAATTCAGCGAGCTCACTTTTTATGACCTTTAATGTCTTGGGCGAGTAGCCTTGTTTTAGAAGAAACCCGGGCGAGCCAATTTGGCGAACCCCTTTTTATGTTGTTTTGGGTCGGGCGATCCCCATTTTTATGATATGGGCGAGTTGGCCATGCAATGCCATAATGGGCGAGCCACTGGGCGAGCCAGTTTTACGTTTTGTGTTAAAAGCAAGGCTGGCGGGCGAACACTAGTTCACCGTACCTGGCAAATTGCTCATGGGAACCCATTGGGCGAGTTGACCAATGGCCAAGCTAACCAATTGGCGAGTTGACCCTTGGGCGAGTTGACCAATTGGCGAGCTGACCATGGGCGAACAGAGTTCAATTTACATTTTCTATGAAAATGAGAATAATGTTTTTTTGAGACTTTAGGCCCTGAGTTCATGCTTTATTATTCATGTAATTGCGTGACCCACCTGGGGTGGTGGCTCTGGCCAATGGACCAATGAGTGCACCTCAGGGCGTCACAAGGCTGATAGACTCGCCAAGTCATCAGCGGTCTCGAAGTCACTTGGCAAGTGGACCCGATGACCATCTATAGATTATGGCCATAGATCTAGCTGAGATAGCCGTGAGGGGCGGTGGCCTACGGGTGCACCCTAACAGCGGACGACATATGTTCCTGGAGGAACAGAGCATGATTTATTTATTGCCTAGTCTCAACTTATTGGTTTTTGTTGAAGTTAATAATATTCATTGTTTTGCGTTGTTAAGGGTTGATGGTTAAGATAATTAAAATGTCTTTCAAGGGAAAATAGCTGTTATTTTATAAAGCAACATACACCTTCTTTACTGAGCACGTTATCGCTCACTCCCTATTTTCCACTCCACAGATTGATAGATTCGGGCTAAGAGAATTACCTTACAGAGATCTGATATCGAAGGTATGTTGTGTTCTTTTGTATATTCAGTAAAATAGTACAGTACTACTCTAAATTTAAAGGGAATGTATATACCTCTTAAGGTAATAATTTAATAATTCTTATAAAAGTGATGGGAGCTTATAAGCATCACAGACAGCCCAACCGGTAATTAAGTATAAGTTATGAGTAAGTATCAAGATATAAGGTAGCTTGGGATGTTACAGATTTAATGGTATCAGAGTAGGGTTGGTCGGATGTTTAGTTATGCTTAAAGTAAATAGTATACATTCCCTTTAGTACTGTACAATCTGAATATATAATTGATGTATTAATAAATGATCTCTGTGGTACAGATATGAGTGGAAGGAGGATACGCTTAGTAAGAGGCATAGGCCGAGGTAGGGCGGTACAGACTTCGGAACCACAGACACCGGAACCTGCCCCTAGACCTCCACGTCCTCTACAGTTAGAGAACATTGATACTCGAGTGAACCAAGTAGAGAGGATGGTAGCCGATTTTATGGCTATGTATCAGGCGGATAGAGCCGCAGATAGGGCGGAGAGGGAGAGAGCCACAGCTCCCGCAGCCCCAGTAGAGGCACCAGTACTGCCACAGCCGGCACCAGTTGTGCCTGAGCCTCAACCTATTCCACCACCGGCACCTCAGCCACCGGTAGCCCCACCACAGCCAGGGATTCAGCCGCCTCGAAATGCGGAGTCTTATTGTAATGTAGCATTGGTGAAATCATTTAAAAAGTTGGATCCACCCAAGTTTAAAGGTACTAGGGATCCATTGGCAGCGGAGCAATGGATTATTGAGATTGATAGATTACTTCAGATTATGAGATGTTCAGAAACAGAGAAGGTAGGCCTAGCAGTATTCCATTTGGCAGATGATGCGAGACATTGGTGGAAGGCCACTCAGACAGTATTATTTGCTCAGCATCAGGATCTGTCATGGGATGTTTTTGTGGAAGCTTTTAGGAGGCAGTATATTCCTGACATTGCTCAGGATAAATTACAGCAGGAATTCATGAGTTTAATTCAGGGCAGCATGTCAGTGGACGAGTATGAGGCCAAATTTACTACACTAAGCCGTTTTGATCCACAAACTAGTGCGAATACCCGGTATAAGATTTCGAGGTTTAGAGCTGGTTTGAGGCCATCCATCAGAATGAAGCTAGCCCCATTTGTTATACAGACTTATGATGAGATAGTTCAACGGGCTCAGCTTTGTGAGAGAGATTATGAGCAGTTCCAGCTCGATTTCAGTAGCAAGAGTAGAGGTAAAGCAAAGGGAAAGACTAGGAAGTTTATGGAGGACAGACCAGGTAGAGAGCAGTCTAAGAAGACTAAATCTACGGGCATACAGATTTCAGAGGGCAGATTTGATAGACCAGCAGTTTCTACTCCTGCCAGTGGCCCCACCACTACTCAGAGAAGTGTTGCACCCTTATGTAGACATTGTGGAAGGTCGCATGGGTCACGCCCTTGTCCTTTAATGTCTGGGGCATGTTTTAGATGTGGACAGACGGGGCACTTTATCAAGAATTGCTCGATGCTCAGAGAATCGACTGCTTCTACTATTCCTCCTGCAGCACCTCAGATAGCGGCCCCGGCAGCTCAACGTGAGCCAGAGAAAGCAACACCCTCACAGCATAGGCGGGCGACAGCAGCAGAGAAGGGTAAAAAGGTTGTGACTCAGGGTCGGGTGTACGCATTGGATCATGAGACTGCCGACGCCTCTATCGATATGATTAAAGGTAAGGTTTATCTTTTTGATATTCCCGTAATTGCCTTATTTGATCCGGGTTCTACCCATTCATTCTTATCGCCTGCATATGCCAACAGGACCCCAGTAGAGCCGGAGTTGTTAGAATATACTTTGCAAGTGAAAACTCCTTTTAATGACTTCCAGAGGACGGATATTATATATAGGAATTGTAAATTGACTATAGGAGAGAAGGTTATGACAGCTAACCTAATTTTGTTGGATATATATGATTTTGATATCATTTTAGGTATGGATTGGTTAGCTGCAAACCATGTTAGTTTGGATTGTAATACTAAGTTTATTACCTTCTCTCATCCCGAAAAGTACATTGTAAAGTTATTGTAAATTAATAAAAAGTATGTGAATTTTATGTCATGAGATGACATGTGTACTGAAATTGTGGTTGTGAATGAATGTTTATGAAGGATATATTGCTAGTGTGGAGGATGTAGAGAGGAAACATCCAGAGATTCAAGAGATCCCTGTGGTCAAGGACTTCTCGGATGTATTTCTAGAGGATTTACCAGGGTTACCACCGGATCGAGAGACGGAGTTTACTATCGAGTTGGTACCCGGTATGGAGCCGATTTCTAGACCCCCATATCGGATGGCACTGACAGAGTTGGATGAGCTCAAGAAGCAGCTCCAGGAGTTATTAGATAAGGGATTCATACGTCCCAGTGTGTCACCTTGGGGAGCTCCGGTATTGTTTGTTCGGAAGAAGGATGGTAGCCTCCGGTTGTGTATAGATTATCGGATGTTGAATCGGGCTACCGTTAAGAATAAGTATCCACTACCTCGAATTGATGATCTGTTTGACCAGCTCAGGGGTGCACAGGTGTTTTCCAAGATAAATCTCCGATCAGGCTACCACCAGTTGAAGATTAAGGAGTCGGATGTGCATAAGACAGCATTTCGGACTCGTTATGGTCATTATGAGTTCTTGGTAATGCCTTTTGGGTTGACAAATGCCCCTGCAGCTTTTATGAGTTTGATGAATGAGGTGTTTCACCCCTTTTTGGATAAGTTTGTCATAGTTTTTATTGATGACATCCTGATTTATTCTAAGACTACGGAGGAGCATGAGCAGCATTTGCAGATTGTTTTACAGACCCTCAGAGAGAGGAAGTTGTATGCTAAGCTTAGTAAATGCGAGTTCTGGCTTGACCACATCATATTTCTCGGACATGTAGTATCGAAGGACGGGGTGTCAGTTGATCCGTCCAAGATAGAGGCCATTGTTCAGTGGGAAAGGCCTAACACGGTTACTGAGATACGGAGTTTCTTGGGTCTTGCCGGATATTATCGCAGGTTTGTGGAGGGATTTTCTAGACTTGCTGCTCCATTGACACGACTCACACGTAAGGATGTGAAGTTTGAGTGGAATGATGCGTGTGAACGTAGTTTTCTCGAACTTAAGAAGAGATTGACTACTGCTCCCGTATTAGCCCTTCCTAGCGGATCAGGAGGATTTATGGTGTATACTGATGCATCCGCTCAAGGATTAGGGTGTGTGCTCATGCAGCATGGCCGGGTTATAGCCTATGGATCTCGACAGTTGAAGGATCATGAGAGGAATTACCCGACACATGACTTGGAGCTAGCCGCAGTAGTATTTGCACTGAAGATATGGCGACATTACTTGTACGGGGAGAAATTTCAGATATATACAGACCATAAGAGTCTGAAGTATATATTCTCTCAGAAAGAGTTGAACTTGAGGCAGCGACGGTGGATGGAACTATTAAAGGATTATGATTGTGAGATTTTGTATCACCCAGGTAAAGCTAATGTAGTAGCAGATGCACTGAGCCGTAAACATGTTGGCATGGTATCTTACCTGATGATTAGGGAGCATGATTTGATAGAGCAATTCTCTAACCTCGGTCTGACAGTTGTTTCCTCTGACCAGTATGGATTTACGGCTAGTTTTCGTATCGAGTCGGATTTGATGGATCGAATCAGGGAAGCTCAGAGGAGGGATGATTATTGCATCGAGGTTGCCAGTCAGATTCAGATGGGAGTTATGTCAGATTTTGAGATTGGCACCGATGGGATACTGAGGTTTAGAGGTCGGATATGTGTTCCCGGTGATCCGCAGATTAGAGATCTGATTTTATCAGAGGCCCATACCTCTAGATATACGTTACATCCGGGTAGTACTAAGATGTACCAGAATCTCCGGATAGTGTATTGGTGGCCTAAGATGAAGAAAGACATCGTTGAGTTTGTTGCTAGATGTCTGACATGCCAGCAGATTAAGATTGAGCATCAGAAGCCGGCAGGTATGCTTCGACCATTATCGATTCCTACGTGGAAATGGGAGCATGTAACTATGGATTTTATTATGGGATTACCACGGACCCGGAAGGGGTATGATGCTATTTGGGTGATAGTCGACAGATTGACTAAGTCTGCTCATTTCTTAGCCATGAGATCTACAGATTCAGTTAGTGCCTTGGCCGAATTGTATGTCAGGGAGATAGTGAAGTTACATGGTGTTCCAGTGAGTATTACCTCTGATAGGGACTCTCGCTTCACCTCTCATTTTTGGGAGAGATTTCAGGAGGCTATGGGATCCCAGCTGAGTTTTAGCACCGCTTTTCATCCACAGACTGATGGGCAGTCTGAGCGTACGATACAGACGCTCGAGGATATGTTGAGAGCGTGTGCATTGGATTTTAGAGGCTCATGGGACGATCATTTACCCCTGGCAGAGTTTGCTTATAATAATAGTTTTCATACGAGTATCGGCATGGCACCGTATGAGGCCTTGTATGGCAGACGATGCAGATCCCCGATAACATGGGAAGAAGTGGGAGACCGTAAATTATTAGCTCCCGATTTGGTTGAGCAGGCTTCTCGTGATGTACGGATGATTTGTGATAGGCTCAGAACGGCTCAAAGTCGGCAGAAGAGTTATGCAGATACTAGACGTCGACCATTGGAATTTGTAGCGGGTGATTATGTGTTTTTAAAAGTTTCACCGTCCAAGGGTATAATGAGATTCGGGAAGAGAGGAAAATTGAGTCCTCGATACATTGGGCCTTATGAGATCTTAGATCGCGTGGGAGATGTGGCATATCGGTTAGCACTACCACCAGAGTTGTCAGGAGTGCATAACGTATTCCATGTCTCGATGTTGAGAAAGTACCATCCAGATCCTTCTCACGTGATTCGACACGAGCCACTGGAGATCAGAGAGGACATGAGTTACGTTGAGAAACCAATACGGATCCTGGATAGGAAGGATAAGGTGTTGCGATCTAAGACGATTTCTTTGGTTAAAGTGCTCTGGCAGTATCATAACGAGGAGGAGGCTACTTGGGAATTAGAGAGCCTTATGCACGAGAAGTATCCAGAGCTTTTTCAATGATAGGTCCGAGTTAAATTTGGGGGACCAAATTTCTTAAGGTGGGGAGAAATGTAAAATCTGATTTTATACTACTGTAAGCTGAAATTTCATAAAATTTGATAAAGTAAATATTGCATATTGATTTTCACTTGGATGAAAGTTCCTTAACTTGAGATGTGCATGGAAGAATGTTGGTGTGATAATGTATGGGCGAGGACGTCGAACAGCTCGCCAATGGGCGAGCCAGGAAGGCTGCTCGCCAATGGGTGAGCTAAACTGGCGAACAGAACGCCAGGATGCTGTTGAGGGCGAGTAGGGAGTTCGCCAACGGGCGAGGACTCCTGATCGCCCATGCTGAATGAGAAAAATTAAAAGCCTTAAAAGAATGTGTGAAAGGGATTAATGGCAATAAGACAAACAAGGGCCAGCCGAAGTCTTGTGTTGAGAAATTCTTCAGAAATTAATATACTACAAGACAAAAGAAAAGAATAGATGGGAGTTAATCTTGATAAAATTTAATATATGGTATGAAAGCATTAAATGAAAGTGTGAAAGGCATTAAGTTGAGTGGTGGACAAATGATGAACAAAGGGAATAAAGGTCAATAACAGTAGATGAAAGTGGCGTGAAAAGGAAGGAGACAAGAAGAGAATTTAGTCAAATTGCAGTAAGAAGCTTCCCTTAGCTGCTCTTTTTGACTGGAATGGTCTTCACCATTTAATGAGAGAAGACATTTTGTACACGCTATCTCCATTAGATTTGCCATATTTTCTTCAACCATTAATGAACAAGGAAAATGGTGAGAAAAGGGATTGGAAGCTACGAGATCACCTAACCAGCTATAAAAGTTGAGTGAGCTAAACCAAATGTAATACAATCCTCTGCAAAATCAACATCACCGATTCCTCTTTTCTCAACATAGTTCGTTCTTTTTGATTTATTGGACAAGAACTGCTCTCTTACTATCTAAGTATTTATCCTTCCTTCATAAACTTTCTTTCACTCACAAAACCATACAAGTGAATCAAGGAGAGGAGGACTGAAGTGTGGAACACTAAGGCCAGTTGTGAGTTGTGTTGACTCAATCAAAACAGGTAAATAAATTCCCAGCCAACGTCGTATTTAATCTTTAGTTTATAGTGAAGATATGCTAGGTAGAAGATGTGTGGGTATGTTACTTGGCATGGAAGTATGTAGTAAGTTAATATGGCTAAATTCTTAATAGTTGGGAATGTTACTGGTTGAATATAAGCTACTGTGAATACATATGTAACGTGAGAAGAAGATGCATGTTGGGCAAATGTGAGTTCGCCAAACAGGCGAGCAAGGGTCCAGGTTACTCGCCCAAAGGCTATGGCGAGCTCAATAAATGTATGAGTCGGCGACATGCATGTTCGCCAACTCTTTGGAAAAAGAGATAAATTGCCAAATGGATGATGGCCGAATGGCGAGGGTCGTGGTCGCCCAAAATGTATAGAATTGAGGATTTGCCAAAGGGGCAGGAATGATGTAATCGCCCGAGGTTGAATATTAGTGGTCGCCAATGAGGCGAGTAGGAAAAGAGGAGGTCGCCAAGGGTTAACTTAATTGATAGGCGAGCCCATTCCGGAATGAAAAGCCACGAATGGCAAACTGACATGGAAGAGCAGGGCGAGTTGAGTTGACGTGGCGAACTCCCATTTTGGGCGAACTCCCAGAAATGAGCTAATAGTGAATGGCGTGCTCTTTGGGCGAATGGCGAACTTAGTCTCGCCAAAGTGCCACAATTATTAGAAAAAAATAAATAGTTTTGGAAAATATTCGAAAAAGAAATATTCATAGTTTAAATGCTTTTGCAGACCGGAATTGAGGCAGGCGGGCGAGAATCAAAGCTTCATCAGACGAGGTAAGGGAGTTGTATGTGAAGTCCATGTCCTGTGGAGTAAAAATGTTGTGAAATATTGTGAAATTGTTTTGTTTTATGACATGCATTGGTTGGATAAAATATATACTGATTTGGGCGAACTGACCTGTTTTTCTAATAGATGAACTGGTATAGGTGGGCGAGCCAATTCGGCGAGCTCACTTTTTATGACCTTTAATGTCTTGGGCGAGTAGCCTTGTTTTAGAAGAAACCCGGGCGAGCCAATTTGGCGAACTCCTTTTTATGTTGTTTTGGGTCGAGCGATCCCCATTTTTATGATATGGGCGAGTTGGCCATGCAATGCCATAATGGGCGAGCCAGTTTTACGTTTTGTGTTAAAAGCAAGGCTGGCGGGCGAACACTAGTTCACCGTACCTGGCGAATTGCTCATGGGAACCCATTGGGCGAGTTGACCAATGGCCAAGCTAACAAATTGGCGAGTTGACAAATTGGCGAGCTGACCAATTGGCGAGCTGACCATGGGCGAACAGAGTTCAATTTACATTTTCTATGAAAATGAGAATAATGTTTTTTTGAGACTTTAGGCCCTGAGTTCATGCTTTATTGTTCATGTAATTGCGTGACCCACCTGGGGCGGTGGCTCTGGCCAATGGACCAATGAGTGCACCTCAGGGCGTCACAAGGCTGATAGACCCGCCAAGTCATCAGCGGTCTCGAGGTCACTTGGCAAGTGGACCCGATGACCATCTATAGATTATGGCCATAGATCTAACTGAGATAGCCGTGAGGGGCGGTGGCCTACGGGTGCACCCTAACAGCGGACGACATATGTTCCTGGAGGAACAGAGCATGATTTATTTATTGCCTAGTCTCAACTTATTGGTTTTTGTTGAAGTTAATAATATTCATTGTTTTGCGTTGTTAAGGGTTGATGGTTAAGATAATTAAAATGTCTTTCAAGGGAAATTAGCTGTTATTTTATAAAGCAGCATACACCTTCTTTACTGAGCACGTTATCGCTCACTCCCTATTTTCCACTCCACAGATTGATAGATTCGGGCTAAGAGAATTACCTTACAGAGATCTGATATCGAAGGTATGTTGTGTTCTTTTGTATATTCAGTAAAATAGTACAGTACTACTCTAAATTTAAAGGGAATGTATATACCTCTTAAGGTAATAATTTAATAATTCTTATAAAAGTGATGGGAGCTTATAAGCATCACAGACAGCCCAACCGGTAATTAAGTATAAGTTATGAGTAAGTATCATGATATACGGTAGCTTGGGATGTTACAATACACATCAAATTATACTCAAGATTTGGCACTTGCTTAAGAGGATTGATATTATCATTAAGGATCTAAAATAAAGCCAATGCTAAAAACATCCTTGCTGGATTCTTTCTGATTAAAGCAGCCAAAACACTACCGCTATTATTGTTGTTACTATTACTAACATTATCATTGGTATCTTAAGTACCACCATCATAATCATCGATTTATTACAATGCATTAAGCATTGACATATCAGAGACTTTAAGCAAATTGTTCATGAATCATTTAACTGAGAACAATTAGACACCGGCAAATATTGCATTTATCCGGCATCATGATTTCACTGACACACTATAAAGATTAGTTAACTTAATTAGCATGCCATACCTTCTGATCTGATTTGCCGGCCTGAACCTTTCTGAATCCCATGACTAATTTTCCATCTGCTTCTCTTCTATAAAATGTAACTGAAAATTTCACCCTGTCACTACTTAGTAATATGTTGCTTGGAGCAGTTGCAAACTAAAATAGAAATTCTCCGTTGAGACAAAATAAATTGTAGAAGTTTTGAAATGTTTCCGACAAGTAAATTTTAGCAAGATAGATTATCTTTGAGGTGCATGAAGAACCTGAACTGTCATCAGTAAATTTAACACATGATTTTCCTCCATAAGTCTGTTGACATTGCAATATCTAAGAAGCACAAATATATGACTCAAATGCCAGTTCCACCAAAATGAAAAACCCAACTTATCAAAAAAAGGAAAAAAAATTACCTCTATCACCTGCTTGCCATTGCATTAAAATTATGTAATCTTTAAGCCCTTCAAGAACATACATCTTGCCATTAGTATTTGACCAGTAACGGTAGTAAAGTTCAAAGTCATTTCCTTTTATGTCTTGCACTACAATAAAGATTCCTTGTTGGCCCGAAATTTTTGGGAAATAAGCCTGTGATATTGTCTCATTCAGTACAGGAAATATATCTACTTTTTACCAGGAAAAGAATAAATAGAGAATGAATTTACCGTAAACCAGACTGATCTCACATCTTCATACATAAAGGAACTCATGAGGAAATTATCACTACCTGTTCCCCATTAAAATCAAGTGATTGTTTGCAAAAATCCATCATCATTTGATGGAACATCTTATGCTGTAACTGGATGATGTAAAAGAAAAAAAAGGAAGACAATGCCAGAGGCCTAATAGCCTCCAGCACACAATGAGTTTGGAAAGTTGAATGCTTTACCATATAAAGGCTGGTATTGCAGTTAATATCACTCAACAGTTTAGTGTTAGATATGCACAGAAAAATATAAAAAAAAATCAATAGAATATTAAAATTACACTAAAAGCAAATGCTGCACTAAAAGATTGTTCAATCACAATCAGGTGCATTATCTTCTCATTGGACAGTAAAAACTGCAAACACCTCCCAAGCCTCTTTGAGACTCATCCCGACTGTAGCACAATCTCCATTAAGAAACTTAAGTTACCTTCCAATGCAGACAACCTTAGAAACTTCAAAAAAATTTAGATTTGCAAAAACTTACCTCTGCACATCTCTTTGGTAACACAAGGCGCCCATTCCTGACGTCAGCATCACTGGCGGTCAATTCTTTCTGAAACAAAGGAATAAGGCTTGATTTTGATCTGAAATATGATTAAGGACTCGCAATTTTAAGAAGTCAAGTTTAATATGAGTAGGATATTGCATTAAAGTTATATCAAGCTGAAGTCAAGTTCAATATGAGCAGGATACTGCATTAAAGTTATATCAAGCCAAGTAAATAAATGCATACTTCTTCTAAAAATAAGGTAAACAGCACAATAATAAACTCAAGATTAGTGGATACAGTCTGCAGATTTCCTTTAGCTCTCCAAGCTGGTCTTCGGCAAGTATCTAGATTGTACTTGAGTCTGTTTATAGGCATCCTTTTGACGCTTGCAACCAGTCTTGCGATGAGATATATTGATTTCATCTGGTGAATTTACAGAGGACTCTTCCCCAATTTCTGCTGAAGGAGATTGTCCTTGAAGTACTGCTCCAAGAGTAGATGGAGTGACAATATTATTAGGTGAGACATTGCATACTACAGAATCAGGTGATGGAATTGGATCAACCCTCAAGTTAATTCCTGCAACAGGAGTGCAAGAGTCAATTTTCCTTCCAAACGGAAACCAGATAAATGACAAGCTATTGCTGAGTGCTGACGAAGAGGATTAAGATAAATATTATGCAACTCTCATATGCATTCCTTCTTTTATTGTGGATGAAAAGAGCAACAAAATACTCTTTCAATACAAAAACACTTCCCACAATCAGTTGAACTTTAGAATTGATTAGAACATCATTTTAGCCTAAATTACGGTTGCTTACCATGGGAGTTTTCCTCAATCAAGATTCATTTTAGCCCAAAAAACAAACTTTTGCATATCTGAGACCCTGAACTTCTATCCTTAAGAAAAAGAGAACCAAAAGTAAAAACTTTGTTTACTTTATCTTATCCGTGTCCTCATTGCTTCTCTTCCCTGCTTTCTTATTTTTTTTTATTTAGTTCCTAAGCAAAGCAAGCAACAGATGAGTGCTGAAAATCATTTCCTCTTCCTATGGGAAATTTATAAACAATGTCAGACCATATTTGCAAGCACACCAGTCCAACCCATTGTGAACAGACAAGAACACTTAAAAACTTGGAGATCAACAAAATGTATTTGCTTTTAAATTTCAGTTCATTCCAACGCTAAGTTGTATCGCAAATTACCCATTATAGCTTTCTGAGAGTCAATAGATTGTCTTTCAGCAGTGTCCCTTGCATGCAGCATAGCATCAGGGCTCCAGAATGTTGGCGAGCAACTGTGTGGTGCCTGAAATAGAAAATGTTTATTTAAAATTTGATAACTTCATTATTTTAGATTAAGGAGAAATAAGGACATGGCATTATAGACTAATGTTATTTGGCCATTATTAATATTACAAAAAGGGCATTAAAACTAGGATTGAAGGACCAGATAGTTGACTCCTACCAAGGCTTCATTTATGACACACTCTGCACATTTCACACCACCAAAGTCCAGTATTACATACGTATTGGATGCCATAATGCATCCACAGTGAATTTTCTGCAGGCAAGGGAAGAAAAATTAAGCATTAGAGAATGGCAATTTGCAGACTAGAATCAAAGGATAAATAACCTGGAGAGAAATTCTATATGATTACTTAGCTACCTGGGAAAGTAAAATGCAAAGTAAACAAGAATTTTCATCTTACCTTCTTACAAGAAGCACAATCTCTCCAACCACTGGCTCCAGGGTGAAAAGTAGCACAGAATGTTCCATCCATGTAAGAAGAACTGAATTTGCAACAGAATAAGTCAGTTTGTTTATGAACACTACGGAGGGTAAATAAACTTAAAATTGTTTTTCAGGCTTCCTGATATAACCTTCTAAGGAACACTATGCTAAAAGAAGAAGATTTGGTTCTTAATACCAAGTACTATCATCAATAGAACCTAGTACAATATAAAAAATTCTAAGAACCATGGATGCGTGCACCAAAAATTCAACATATCATGATGCCTAAAACACAGCCTAAGCACATGTTTTAATATGGCAAAAACATGAACGACCACAAGTATGTGTATATATATACACACACACATGCATACATACACACGTCAAGAAACAAACTGCCATCCAAAAATTAAAAGCAGCATTCAAGCAAAAGACATCCACATCAACCCAAGTAAACATTAACAATTTGTGCTGAAAAATAGACCAACTATTAATGTACAATTCATCGTTTTTACTGAAAATACCATAATTCTGAATCAAATTTATAAATGTTTTAGTGTCACTTAATAATAAATTGCTTATGCAACATGTTGCCAAAAGGAATTTAACACTTATGCTGATTGTGAACTTCTGTACTGAAACAATACGCAGATTTGAAGGCACCTGACATAGAAATCAAATTTATAGATCGTTTTTTACTTCCTGAGACTTATAAACCATACAATATTCATCTCTCCCATGCTTTACCCTCTAAGCCAAAGCATAAAAAACATTAAGGAAGAAAAGATGAACATCAGAGTCCTAATATTTGAGAAGTTGTTCTTCCTCTCCCTTCATTGACCAATCCCATTTTCTCCAAGCAAACCAAAACTTTCGGTGCTTTATATGGGAAGTTGTTCTTTTCATCCCAAAATTAGAATCAAGCTTCATTTCAAATCAGGTTGAAAATGCTACAAACTTAATCTTTTCAACATTGTACCCTTATCTACTAACATAACAATTTTCTACTTCTCACATAGTGGTATTATACTAACACCCAAACTTTAGTATTCAAAATTCCTTTCTTTTACTAAAAATTTATTAAAAAAAGAAAGAAAGAAAATGAGACAAACCCAATTTCAGCTGAGGATGTTTGGTTGGAAATCTAAATAGAAATTTTATGTTGAAGCCATAACAATCAAATTATCATATTGAAAAATGAAAATAATGGTTAAAAAAAATCCAACTTTATCGAATCCAAATGCCAAATGAAACCAAAAGAAAAAGCCTCACACAGACAAAAGGCAAAAAAAAAAAAGAAGCCACATTCAAAAAAGATTTTTTTAAAAAAGAAAGGAGAAGAAAACAACATGCATTGAAAAAAAAAACGTGAGATTTGCAGTGAGGAAAAAAAAGAGCAAAAAAGCTTACCCGCAGCGATGGCAGAGCATGGCGAAACCGCCATTACGAAGTGGCCAACCAGTGAAGAAATTATCAGAAGGAGATTTGCAGTGAAAACAAGTCCTGTTAATTGCTGGAGGAGAAGCCATTTCCCTTGTTAAACCAAAAAAAAACCAGACCAGTGCAGAGCTTCAATTTCTTTGCTGACTTTTTTTTAGGAGACTTGGAATTGATATGACAGTGAAAAGAGTGAACAAAAAGTACAGAGATAAGGACAGTTTTTAAGGTTGGAAATAGATGTCAGATTTTTAGTCACACTGTCATCGAGATAGATACGGCCCAGCAATGCTACTGTGTAGCTGTTCTCATCCTTTTAGGGAGGCTTTCAGGGCTTTCTGACCGTTGGATTGATCTGACGGTTGATAATTTTTTATACTAAAGATTTGAGAAAATAATATTTAACTTTGAAATGGTTTAATTTAAGGGAAGAGTTAGTAATTACTAATTGAATTATATTTTTCATTTTAATGATGATACAATTATCTTACTTGATTCACAGAACAGTTAAATCTTTGAATATTGTTAGAATTTAATTGTGAATCTTAGGCATGCATAAAATTATTGTTAATGAAAATGACAAAATTGTCATTTAAGAAAATCAAATGTATTGAATTTAATCAATTATGTACAAGCCCTATAAGTATATAAATGATACATTAGACGAGGCAAAACTCATTAAAAAAATTCAAAATTTACTTATTTTCCTTAGAATAAACAAAGAAAATTCATATATCACCAATTAGATCAATCTTGGCGAATATTCGAATATTTATGTGTTTTTTAAGCCGAGTTCGAATCTCCTTTCTTTAAATTAAAAAAAAATATATAATGCAACTATGTGTCAAGAATGGAAATAAATCTATATTCCCATCTTCCACAATTAATTTGGGTATAAATAATTTTGGCAACTCAAGCGATCTTTTTATAGTTATGATGAACTCAAGTAGGCAAGTTTGCAGTGAATTCAATCTGTAGAGATGAACTTGAGAGAAAGATTCCTCTTACTCTTTCAAACAGGTAGTCTTACAGTCTCATGCAAAGTACCTCATGCCTGCTAGCCACGTAATCACTCTCCTTTGACTTGATTTTCAGCAAATATAAGAGCAATGAAAGTTCTAACTCGGTTTGGTGACTCAGAAACTTAGAGTAATAATCTGTACAAAAAATTACAAATGAAGTTCTTGGAGAGGCAGCTGCTCCATTCAAAATCCATCTCTGCGTGGAAAGAAAAGCTCAAGCATGATTTCAGAACAATTTAGAGGATTTTCCAACTCAAACTCGATTCCTCTTACAATTCAAACAAATCCAAGCTTGAACTCAAGCTACTGGGTATAATAAAACTCTGTGTATCACAGTATGTACATGTGCAGTTCCAAAATTTCTTCTATTGTAATTTATCGTACCCCAATCCTCAATATGCTTTCAGCTACAAATAGCAGTGTAACCAGTTGTAATTGCAAAGATTGAACTGAGAAATTATACATGAACCTAAGCTCAGCTAAATTAACAAAAATACATCTGAGTAGCAGGGACTTGGGTTAAAATGGACAGCTTAAGTTCCATTTGCAACAAAATTCTTTAAAATAATTAGTCATATAGCAATTTAGCTGATTGAGTTCTTGATTTCTTGTTTTCGTACTTTGAGGTTTTCTCGGTGTACTTCTCACTCTTAGCAATAGCTTTTGCCACAGCCTTCATCTTTCGAACATTTTTTGACCCCTTCATTGGTCTTCCCTTCTTCATCTTTCTGTTTCAAAATAGGTATACTGTTAGGGGTTTGTTGAAAAAGAACAGAAAGGCAACTAAAAAAGACAACAGGATACAATACCAAAACAGAATGAAGTTTGATAACAGCTGCATTTTGACAAGAGCTATTTAAACAGGTATGTTCAGAAACAGTGACAGCCTTGGGGTCATTCGGAAATGTCACTAACTGATGTTCCATTCTTAGATATTGAATAAAAATCCTTTCACAATCGCCATGAAGAAGATCATTTCAAAGATCAAAATCTGATTCACTTTGTGTAGGCAATGTGGGCAGAATCTTTTCTATGTGAACAACCTATGTTATAGTTTCATTATCTATAAAAACAATAAGACTAATAACAAAACTATAGAGCAAAGCCTAGAACTCCCAGAGTTGCAATACAGCAAAACCAGCTTCCAAAATGAGAGGACGACATATAACTAACGCCATTAACAAACTAACAATCCCTGACACATTCAAAATTGCTACAATCCTGACTTTTGCATAAGCATAGACACAACACTTACCCGAAATTAAATGCAAGCTTAAAAAAATTCAAGAGCCACGTTTCAATCGATTCATCCACTAGTTCGAAATACTAAAAAATTCTCACTACCAATAAGACTGCAGAGATCATTAATTAAAATGATTTAGGAAGACTCATCAAACAACTCAACAAAAAGGTATTCAACATGGAATTTCGACACAATCTTGTTTTTAGCGCTGGTTTGTGCTCAAAAATAGCATTTACCCTTAAATAATACTACCTGAATGTGCTAAGGGAGTAAATTCATAGATCATTAACAACAATTAAACTTCCCAAATGCTATGATTTCCCTAAAACTTTCAGTCAAGTACAACGAAAAAAGTCCACTTAGAAATCAAACTCACATATAAATAAGCATATGCCTAAATTATGTATGTATGAAAAAATAAATAAAGTAATGATCCTTACATTTTAGCAGCAGCAGAATCAGGCTTTTGTACTCCAGTCTCCGAAGTGTCCATTGCTACAAATAAACCAATATTTAAACAAAATTACAACTTTTTCCAATGGCATATGTGAAACAGTTTTACGAATTAAACTTATTTTTGGTTCTTTTTAACTTTTCAAAGATTGAATTTTTAATACAAAAACAAAAGGAATAAAACAAAAAATGCTGAAAGCTACCTTGAGGAAGATCAGGAAGAGTTCCTTCGCTGACGTCCATTGAAGCAACGCCGTTCCGCTTCTTCTTGTTTCTGTTTTTCGCCATGACTTCGTGTTTAGAGATCAGAGAACAGAAAAGAGGGAGTAAACAGAAATTGCAAGGTTAAACTTAAACCCTAGAATTTTTCTTTAAAAAGAAGCAGAGGCAAAGTAAGAGACCCACCGAACCCATCTTCGAATTGATAGGCCAACCGGTCCAGTTTTAAGCCGGTTTTTGGGTCTAGAACAAAACTTGCATATTTAGCCCATGCTTAAAGAGTGGCTATAATCCATTGGGCCCTCCGGCCCATATTTAACAATGTGATCGATAATTTTCTTTTTTTTTTTTTGAAAAGAAATAGATATTTCCATTAATTATCAATCAAGCTATCAGGGTTGCTAAACGGATGTGGTGGTATCCCCGGCCACTCCTTTAGTTCACCTGTAGCACAGTCAAGTTTTGCCACATCATGGGCAAATTTATTTGCAGATCTACAAGCATAAACAATAGAAATATAAGTAAAAGACTTCATAATATGGTGAATGTCAGTAATTATGTTGGCTCCAATCCAGAAGGAACACTCGGCCTTGTTAGTTTCCTGTACTGCTAGCAAACAATCGGATTCCAAGATGATGTGAGTCAGACCGTAATCCCTTGCCTTAGCCAAACCAAACCCAATAGCCATCATCTCCGCATGGAGTGAGTGGGGTATTTGTTCCAATTTAGTCACCGCACTATAAGACACCTGACCCATAGAGTCACGAACAACCAAACCCAATTTAGCAGCAAACGGTGAAAACCCTGCATCCACATTCATTTTCAAAACTGCCCCCTCTGGTGGTTGCCATGCTGTGTCGGAAGCCATACCTCTAGTGGAACATGAAGGCTCCAAGTCTCTTGTAATCATGGTACTTTGTATCTGCAAAACCTGATAGTAAATTGTAGAAGCAAGCCTACAGCACTTATTATGCAGACAATGATTTCGGTTTTGCCATAACAGCCAAAATCCTAGCGCCACAACTTCCAAATCACCAAGTGAAACAGATTTAGGCACCAAGAATTCCCAAAAGCTCAACTCTGTTTCTATTGAAACAGGAACACTCAGCACCCATGGTCTTAATAACCGCCACATGTCCCTACTCACCCTGCACGTGAATAAACTATGAAGCCACGTCTCCCCCTCTTGCCCACACATTGGACACTCGTCCCCGCCCATAATTCCTCTCTGACGAAGCACCGCTGTAGTAGGGAGAATATTATGGATTAATCTCCACATAAAAAATTGAACCTTGGCATAGCATTCATGTGCCATATCATCTTCCAGACCGAGGAACTACTATTTCCATCCCTTTCTGGTTTGCCAAGAATCTTCTTTGCAACATAGTACGCTGATCTAACTGTGAACATTCCCAGCAGCGAGTGTCTCCAGATTATCTTGTCCGATGGCCTTAGCTTACTCAAAGGGATTCGCCTGATCATATCAATATCCTCATCCTGAAACAACTCTCCCATGATATCTAATCTCCATGAAGCTGTAGCAGCATCAATAAGCATATGAACCTTCATCGCTGTTGGGATGCCCATGACCCTTGGAATTGGTTTAAAAAATGGAGGTTTTGGAATCCACTTATCTTTCCACATATCAATACTCAATCCATCTCCCACCCTCCAATAAGAACCATCATCCACAAGATTCTTTCCATGTATTAGACTCTGCCAAAGAAAGGAAGAATCTTGTACAGGACCCGCGTCCATCATTGAAGATTGATGAAAATAACGGCCTTTTAAAACATCAAAGCACAAAGAGGATTCTGCATGGAGGAGTCTCCACCATTGCTTAGCAAGCAGTGTAAGATTGAACGATTCCAAATACAGGTAACTTAACCCGCCCGCATATTTCGAACAGCATAGAAGCTCAAATCTCTTCCAGTGAAGTTTCTTACAATCAGAGGTTGATCCCTACCAGAATTTGGCAATTAGTTGAGTGACCTCCATCACCAGATTGTGTGGTAGTTTGAAACAACTCATGAAGTATTGTGGAATGGCCATAGCAACCGACTTGATTAATACACACTTACCTGCAAAAGACAATAATTTACCTTTCCAACCTTGCAACTTATACCAGACCTTCTCCTTTAGCAAATGAAAAGCTCTCTTCTTTGAATACCCAACCAGGATGGGCAAACCAAGGTGGCTACCCGATCCAAAGAACCTCCGAACACCAAGTGTCTCCATTATGGAGGCTTTAATTCCCGCTGCCACATTAGGACTGAAGAGAATTTCAGATTTGTCCATATTGACCTGTTGCCCCGACTCTGCCTCATACAAAGCCAAAACGTTTTGAATGACATAACAGTCCCGCATGTTAGCTCTGAAGAAGAATAGACTGTCGTCTGCAAACAGCAAATGGGAAACAATCGGGGCAGTTCTTGCCACACACACTCCTCGTAAGCTCCCTTCCCAAACAGCCTGCTGAATGAGTGAAGATAACCCCTCAACACCGATGAGGAACAAATAAGGGGATAAAGGATCACCCTAACGCAATCCTCTAGTCGGAGAAAACTTCCTACTCAACCTCCCATTGACTTTTACCGAATAAGATACTGTACGAACACACGTCATTATCAATGAGATCCAATGTTCATTAAACCCCAATGCCCACATCATGTCTTCAAGATAACCCCACTCTACGCGATCATACGCCTTACTCATGTCAACCTTCAAAGCTACTTCGCCAGAATGACCAGTATATTTTTGCTTCATGTGATGGACAGTCTCATAAGCCACAATAAAATTATCAAAAATGTGCCTTCCAGGCACAAAAGCACTTTGTTCCCTCCCAATTAATTTTGGTAACACCATTTTCAGCCTATTAACCAGAACTTTGGAGAGAAGCTTATACACAACATTACACAAACTGATCGGACGATAATCCGTGACCTTCTCTGGAGTCCTAGACTTTGGTACTAGTACAATAGTGGTATCATTGATGGCACCCATATCCCGATCTCCATGTAAGAAATTCAGGATAATGCGTCTAATTTTAGGACCCACTATGTGCCAATGCGATTGGAAGAAAGCAGCAGTCATTCCGTCTGGGCCTGGTGACTTTCCCGGATCCATCTGCTGTAAGGTTATATCAATCTCATTTTCAGTAAACCGTGAGCAAAGCCTTTTATTATCCTCAGCAATGAGTCTCGTCCCAATCTGTGAACAAATTTGTCCCCTTCTCAAAGGATTGCTTGTTGAGTAGATAGTTACGAAATACTCAACAAACTCATTTTGAATGGAAATGTGATCTGTTAAACACTCCCCTTCGTCCGTGATCAACTTCCGGATAGCATTATTACGGCGTCGCCTGGAGGCTGTTGCATGGAAGAATTTAGTGTTTCGATCGCCTTCTTTCAACCATAAAGCCTTCGACCTTTGCCGCCATTTAATCTCTTCAAGATGAAGCAAGTCAGATAGCAACTTTTGATTGGAGCTATAGTGGATGGAACAAACCCGTGAATCTGCTTTACTAAGTTCCAATTGCAAATCATGAATTTTCTGATGCAACTTCCCAAAGACCTCTCTGTCCCACTCCGATAAGCTCCTCCCACAAGCAGCCAACTTAGAAGCCAACTCCGATAGTGAATTTGCATGTTGTGATCCCAAGCAGTAGTTATTGTTTGCGCACAGCCTGGATGCTTCACCCACATGTTCTCGAAGATGAAGCGCCTTCTATGTTTGCCCATCCTATATCCACCGG
The DNA here is from genome assembly GCA_031772115.1 of Heritiera littoralis. Classification (NCBI taxonomy): domain Eukaryota; kingdom Viridiplantae; phylum Streptophyta; class Magnoliopsida; order Malvales; family Malvaceae; genus Heritiera; species Heritiera littoralis. Next base: position 197,931 of record JAPDPK010000065.1, read on the forward strand.
TCAAATCGAATAGAAGGAAACAATGGTCGGATGTCGACGAGTACACATGATGTTCTACAGTCTTTGGAAAGGTATTCCACCATGCACAATTTCCAAAGCCACGATCAAGTCTCTCCTCTATCCTCCCTTCACCACTGCCTCTCCCCCATGTAAACTCAGACCCTTGAACAGGGCATTCGATGAAGCCACATGCATCTACAACAGCCTGGAAAGCAGCCATTTGCCAATGAGGACGCATGACTCCCCCGCGTTTCTCTGCCTGGCTAAGAATTTCATTATAATCTCCTGCACAAAGCTAGGGGAGATCACAACCATCCTGCAATCTCTGTAAGATAGCCCATGACTCATGTCTCAGATGACCCACTGGGTTTCCATAAAAACCCGTAAACCGCCACGGGTGATCAACTATAAAGGGCTTACAATGTACATCCACATGAAACTTAGAATATGATTTAATTTCAATACCAATTTCATCATTCCATAATAACGTCAATCCTCCTGCCCGTCCAATACAATCTACTACAAACATCCTATGATATCCCCATCGAGAGCGCAACCAATCCATTTCTACCTTTGTTCGCCTTGTTTCACTCAAGAAGAGGATTTGGGGTTTGTACGTCTTGACCATGTTGGTCAGTTCATGAACTGCTCGAGGGGCCCAACCCTCGACAGTTCCACACCAACAGCCTCATTTGCCCAGGCAGGGTTGGCTAGTAATGCCAACCTCTGCCGATATAGTAGAACCAACAAGATGGTCATCCAAACCAGAATTTGTGTCACGTACCCGTTTAAAGCCACCATCATCAGTCTGATTACTCTGGGTACCCGGACCACGCTTTTTCCCTCCAATTCGTGCTACACGGAACAACCCCCTGGCGCCCATCTCCGAGACATCAATAGCTATGCCCATACTAGCCTTCTGCCCCTGACTCTTGGAAGTGGAAGCCAACCCAGCTTGACCCAAATGCACCACACGAGGATCGTCATAACTGCCTATCTGCCCAGTCTCTCCCACATTCGGGGTTTGGTGAAGCACTTGTTTATGACTCCCCACTGGAGACCTCAACAATGCAGCCCCACCAGGCAATGTAGAACCATCTCCCTGAATCCGGCCTAGTGCCACGGTAATTTCCCCATCCATCGAAGAAAGTCTAGCAGGAGAGGTTGCCTGAAGATTACCAAAGTTTGTAGGTGTTTCTGCCTTCATCCATGCCCCATACCCTCTGACAATCGTCCCCTTCTCCTTACGTTGTTGGATCGCCACCATGCAGTCAATTTCATGATGATCCGAGCAACTGCAAACAAAGCAAAAATCAGGAAGTCTTTCATAATGAAAAGAAGCCAACACCGTCCCACCATCTTCCGGTAGAACAACTCGTGTCCCTCGAATAAGTGGCTTACGAATATCAATCAATACTCGGACTCGAAGCCACTTTCCCCATGCCACAACGTCACCCTGCAAATCAACTTCCTTTACGTCTCCTATCATTGCACCGAGCATGGTACCCATAGTGGGATTCATTAGTCCCAGAGGAAGGCCGTGGATTTGCACCCAAAAAGGACGGTGGAGAAGATGAATGTCGGCTGGGGCAAGTCGGCCATCAAATTCTTTCAACACCAACAGTGCCTTGTTAAAAGACCAAGGTTGATTGCGAAGGACCCTCTCCTTCTCCAATAGGTCACCGAAAGAGAACAGAAACCTTCTGTTACCAAGTTCTCGTATCAGGAAACTACCAATCAGTTGCCACACTTTGTAGAACACTGTGCGCATGGCATCTAGATTAACAGGGCGGCGGGAGAAAAGTTGTCCCAGCAAACAACACTCTTCTTTTTCCTTTGTCGAAACCACCCACTCCTTGTCAATAACCAACGGTTGCTGCTCCGTCTCAGTCAATGATAGTTTAGACCAAATATCTTCCAATGTCTCAGCCATGGAACAAGAATCACTATCAATCTTATACAGCAAATCACGGACACAAACAAGAATTCAAACCAGAAAACAGAAGAAGAAAGGTAACAAGACTTGTAAGGAACAAGACAGAACTCTCATGGACGAAACAGTTACGTAGTGTTGTAACCGCCAGAGAGAAAAAAGAATATTTTTTTTTTCTATCCTACAAATCTTTTATATGTTATAAATAAATTTTTTATTTTTTATTTTCAAAAATTTTGTTCAGTCAAATTCACGAGGTTTGTTTTAAGTTAATTTTTTTTATAAATTTAAATTTTCATAAATAATCTATCAATAAAAAATATTATTTATCCAATAGCTTTATCTTTTTTTATATATATAAAAGAAACCAAAATCTTAGAATAAGGGACTTTTGTAGATTGTAAAATTTAAATGTCTCACTTGTTGGATGCCATCTTTTAATAATAATTGTATTTATTATTTGAACTCAATCCAATCCATACAGTAAGTGAAGTAACAATATCTTATTTATGAATTAATTAATTAATCAATAAACAAATCAATAAACTTAGTATATGAATTTAATTTCATATCAAGAACCAAGAAAACTAATATTTGGGACTAGAATGGTGGGCAAATAGCATGAATCAATCATCCGTACTAAAGCTTTGGACAATGAAGATTTTAATTAGGATGAGGAAGCATTGTTTCTTGGTGTCTGGCCTGGCCAATGACCCCAAAAGAAGCATTTTTCCTTTCCTCAAACATTTGATATTTCCCGGCCAATCATTAGTAAATGAGAAAACTGACCAAAAGCAGAAATTTAGAAAGGAAAAACATTAAGCCAACTGATGGATCCTTTGTACATGGATTATTAGTCAGATTTTAGTTTTAGTTGGCTAAGCTTTCATTTTTATGCACAAAAAGGAAACATGCTCAAATAATCATGTTCTTATTTATAGATGTAAGTGTTTTGTAAATCTAAAGTTCGGATCTAAACACCTGCAATTTTTTTTGTTATAAAAAAGTTGTTTCATCTTCAAGGTTAGAGTAAACTGTCATTTCATTATTAAAATTTACAGATTCATTGAACTTTTAACTATGAAAGTTTTGAATTTTACAACTCACTTATTAATAACAAATCGTGAGAACTCGAACCCAAATAATTTACATTCAAGATTTAAACCTTAGCCACTTTTGTCGTCTCCTGTTGCCAAACTACTGCATTTTTGCTTCTCTTTGAACATGATTTATTGTCTTGTCTGTCTCAGATAACTAGTTAAATGTATATTCATTCCTTTTCCAGCCCTGGGCTACCCAACAAACCAAACCCAAAGCTTAAAAAAAACCAGAATCAAGTACATTGAGAAATGATAATACCAGGCCCAGCAGTTGCTGGAAACAAAACATCTTTGTGCCATGAAAATCATTGTTGTTCACACGCACCTGATTTGGATTATGCTTCTGTTCTGACTCCAGTAGTGCAATGTTAGTAACTAGCCAAGCCAGAGGATCCTGTCCAAGCTGACAAAATTATTGCTGTGCATAAAGAGCAATTACTTCAGCTACTTCAACTATCACCAATCAGACATAATAAACAAACAGATTACTTTGGATTTTCTTTTTGGCAACAACAGGTAGATCGGTTTTAAAACGGGCCCAAGCATCCTAGTTAGGCATGGCGATAATCATTGTAGGATGCCACCATCAATCTGGCCAACTCATGTTCCAGAGAAAATTTTACAAGTTTATTCATATCCATGGATTTGTTTATATGTGTTAAGCCATTCGTACCTACAAATAATAATTTTACTTTTAACTCAATCATCTAATTCAAAGAAGATGAAAGGTGACACATCAAGTTTAAAAAAGAGTAGTAAGTTGTAACCTTGAACTTTGTAACCTTGAACTTGAAGTTTAGTTAAAATAGTTATGCAATCACTTTTAAAGAGCATCATTCAGTTTGAGATTCAAATTTTAGCATCTGCAATGTCTTCTCTTATTATTAGGTTTCAATCTCTTTTTTAAAAGAAAAAATAACCTTTAGTTGTATAAAAGTTTAGGAATAGGGGAAGTTACTCCATCTGCAATGTTAGGGCATCAACCCATTTTGAGATTTAAAGATCTATTAAACTCTTCCTGTGAATTTTTTAAATTTATAAATTGCTTACTCATGAAAAACCATGAAAATTAAAATCCTATAACTCTACATGTAAATTCAAATCTTAATCACTTACGCCAACTTTCACTGACAAAAAAAAAACCTTGCAAGCTGAATTTGATTTGAATCCTAATATCGCTTTAATCCTAATATATGTTCAAATAAGATATTTTAATTTAAAATAAAAATAAAAATATAGAATGCTACTAGTCCATTAACAGGAGATCCTTTAACTTGGCAACTACTCAATCTTAGGGAAATTGGATGGGAGGAGGGAGAAAGAAACAAAGAAGCAGAGAAACATTGGCTGATACTTTCGAAAACCACTTGGATTGAACACAGCTATTATAGAACTCCTTTTGTGGACATACCCCTGTTGTTGTCAGAAGTTTCATATTGCCTTCCATTATGCTCAATGATTAAAGGGTGTGCAGGCACATGACTAGAAAAGGGTATAACCCAACTAGCTTGGCCTAGTGCACGCAATGTTCAAAGGCCACTCCCAATCCGAGGGTCTACCTAATGGAGTGGGGCCATTGGAGATATGAAAGGGAAGCAAGCACATTACACATGCATGGCAATTAGGCATCCATCATAGTACACCCCTTTCTTTTGTTTAGATGAAATCTAGAGTGGGTGGTTTACTTGCCCCTTTAGATTAAGACTAGAAAATGGTAAAATAAAACAGAATCCAAAAACTTAGTTTGGCTAAAATATTGAGGTTCGAACACGAGAACATCTGAGTTAAAATGAATTGAACTTAAAGTAATTTGAATCTAGGGGTCCGTTTGGTTCGTGTATTTTTTTTTCTGAAAATATTTTTCACATTTTTTAGTGTTTGGTACGCGCAAAACATTTTCAGTCAATGAAAAATGAAATTCAGTCAATAGAAAATTTTTAAGGATTTTGAGAAATTGTCTTCCCATTTTCAAAAGGAGAAGACAATTTTTAAACCTATGTCACTTTTAAGAAAAAAACTCATACTAAAACTCAACCTAATCTATATTGGATTAAAATAATGAACAACAAAAAATATTTTTCAGCATATCAACAAACAACAGAAAATATTAGTCTTTCCAAAAAATCAAATTTTCAGAAATTATTTTACAAAAATTATTTTTTAAAAATCATTTTACGCGAACCAAACAGAGCGTAAAAAAATTAAACTCAAACTAAAAAAAAGGTTGAAATGATTACTTTATCTATATTATTGTCAGAGTTTATTTCAATACTTCTGTATACATAAATTAATACATGAACTTCTGATAAGTCAATAGTATGAATTTTTAGCTTTTTCACTCATTCTTATCTAAGATAATATATTTATTTAATTTTAATACAATCATATTTTTATGACTGAAATGATTACATTTTGCATAAAACTTAAAAAATGATAGTTCCAATCTGAATTCGAACCATACACAAAATAGTTAAAGCTTGCTTGTTTGTCACCTTTAATCAAGACAAAATCCGCAATCTCGTAACATACTAAAGGTACATTTGATGTTAGCATCAACAAAATTCTATTAGTAAAATTCATTCTTAAAATTACTTATACATGAACGAACACATTTACCATTTAAAATAACTTGCCCTTTAAATAAGATAGTTAATTGTGATCGAACAATAAAAGTGATTTTTACTGATTTATCAAAGATCTAACTAAATAAGAAAAAAAAAATTTAAGCATGCGTTATGCCTTTTGAAGAATATTAATATTATCATTTTATATTTAACCTTTTAAATAGTAAGAAAAGTCATTTTTCTCTTAAAAGTGAAAGAAAAGATTTATCACTTAAAAAACTCTCTAAAACACTCTACGTGTCATTAAGCAGACAACAAATCATTATCCTATTATTTAATTATTCTAATGTGTCGAGATTAGTTTAATCACTTAATTAATAACTCAAATTGATGATTAGTGTACGTGAGATCAATTTGTTTATTATATAATGAACCCAAGCCAAACTTTATTATAGTATAATTTTTTCCCTTCTAGGCTCTAGTCCTAGACAATACAATGCAATCGAACTTTACGACCAATAGATGGCTATGATTGCCAAAAAACTATTTTTATTGACATGAGATTCTGAGAATTCCCAAAAGAACTTTTTTAATGAAAGAACATGAAACAATCATTGAATTGCTGCTTGAAAAGGTAAATAATAACGTTTAATGCAAAATAAATATAAAATAATTTTTTTATTTTATCTTGCCCCGGGAATAATGGTAAACCTTAATTATCATATTCCAGACAAACTTTAGAGTGCATGGTCATGGACTCAATTCAGGAGACATCTTCATGAAAATGCTTTCTTTTTTTTTTTTTTATTAATGATGTTGCTAAATGCTAATCTAGAGACTCATTGGGAGGATAATTCAACAGAGTTGTATAAATAATAAAAGGCAGCCATCATTCATGATTTTTATATAATAATTTATTTTTATTCGTGATTTTAAAATTTAATTTTTAAATTCATAATTTAAAAAATGTTTTGAACCCATCTATTTCATTATTTGTAGTTAAAATTTATCAAAATATTAGACTTGACAATTAGTGTATAAAATTCGTGTGTGTTATGAAAAATCGATTTGTGTAATGTAAAATACAAAAAATTTGTATCGAAATTCATATTGATGCACCAAACTTATTTTTTAACTTTTTAATATATTAATATACAATTTTTACTAACTTTTAACTCGACTCACATTGGTATTGTTTTTGTATCGTATCTAAAATTGCTCTATTTTTATAAAGTTTAGGAATAGGGAATATCATCTCATCTCTAAGGTTAAAGCATATTGCCAACACATTATTAAAATTTACAAATCCATTAAACTTTCACTTATAAATTTTTTGAAATTCACAATTCACCTAAAACAAAAAAATCGTGAAAATTCTAATTTAAGTACATTACATTCAACATATGACTTAACCCTTATAAAATATGAATTGTGAAATTTACGTGTGACTCTAAAATAATAAATTTCATCGAATTTGATATTGATTGTTGAAATTGATGAATATAAATCTCGAATAACAAATTTCGTCAACTTTGTAAGACACTGATTTGATAGTAGAATAATATCTAAAATATAAACACTAATGCTTTCTAATTGTTTTGATTTTATAAATCTTTTTCGACATGTATGATATAATATCTATGGATAAGATTCAGATGTATGGGATTAGTTTAGAATGATTTTTTTACGTATTAAAATGTCAAGGAAATTTTGATTTCAATAAAAGTTTTAATACAGGTAAAATGATTTTTCATGCATCAGAAATGAGAAAGATTTAAACAATTTATCTTCAAAATAATATAAAAATAAATAATTTTTTTAATCTTTTATATTTCTATTACTTAAACCAAAAGCTATTACTTGATTCATATAAAATAAGTTTATCTTTTAAAGGATTGACTTTTTTTTCAGATGAAAATATATAAAATAACTTAAGGATTTATTTATATATATATATGACACACTGACAGTATATAGTATTTATACTTTGTTAATACATCAAAAATTTACACTTCATCAATAAGTCATTATAAGCAAATTGAAAAAAATTTATATGCAAGGATTTGACATTTTTTTAATTTGTTTATTGATGAGATGTTAATATTTAATATATTGATAGTGTATAAAAATTATACTGTTAGTGTATCATAGATATACATAAATTATTATCCTATCCACTGCCAGTGGAGTCTTTTAGCTCTAAAAGCAGAGTTAGAATGATGACATGTGTCATTTAAAAATATTTAAAAAACAAATAATAAATAAAAGAGTTGTGGTATACAAGTCGTGAGTTCAAATCGAAGCAATTCCCCTCTCCAATCTGCAATTATAAAATAAAAAAATTGAGGCCTCTAACTATCTTAAGGAAATAAAAAATACAAGTACTGAGTCTTGAATCTTGCATCTACAAAACTCTCATATTTTAAAAGTGTGGACATGATCATTTGAATTAATATTTAAGGTCAAAGTTAATTATTTAACCTTAATATTAACTCAAATGGTCAAATTTCCACTATTGATGTGTGATCATGTGAAAATTTTACATATTTAATATTCAAAACTTAGCACTTGAGTTTTTCCTTTGCCCATGCCAAAAGCCTTCATTGTACCAAAAAAAAAACTATTTTTTATTGCAAATTATGACTTACTACATTGTTGGGAATCAGATTTTAATAGAAAATATTTAGTTTTAGATATAAGCAGTAATATAGACTGTTTTTTAATCTAGTCATACATTTTAGTCAATGATATTGCTTTGTCATATAGCACTAGGAAAAGGAAATTTAAATTTAACCTGTGATAAGAAACTATTTTCTACTAGTAAAAAGAACACTTTACTTGCTAATCCTTGAACTTTCTTAGTAACGGTTGATGATGACAATTAACTACTAATTATTGGAACTTCCCTGCAATATTCCAAGACCAAATTAACAAACTTTGACTTCCAAATACTTAATCATGCCACAATTTGTAGTCATGCACATAATAAATTTAAATTCAAGAACAAGCTTTGATCATTCAAACTAGAAAAAGTTAAAATTAAAATTAAAAAAAAAGAACAAAAAAGGCTTAAATGACAAAATTTGTTTGCATATCTTTTTCAATTCCATTATTTTCCTATCAAGTCAAGAAACATACCTTTCATATAATAAACGTACCGTTTAGGGCAAATGAAAGCATGTATGAAACTTAATGTGTAAAGTATTTATTTCAAATTTCATAAAAAAGGTATTTATTGCAAAAGCATTACAAATATCCAATACTTCATGGGACATCGAATTTTTGCCCTTTTTTAAGTTTTATTTGTTTTGGGAATTCGATGGGAATTGTCTTCGAATTTTATTCATGTGTAATTTTTTTTGAATGTTTTTAACTGTAGATACTCTTGATTATTATTATGATTTGATTCATTAAATTGTGATCACACTATCAAATTTAGCTAATTAAATCTCATTATTAATTTGATCAAATCAATGCTAAAATGAGTAAGTAATTAAGTGTTCTTGATTTGATTTAGAAAATGTTTGGAAAGTTAGGATTATACTTGGGTTATAAGTTAAAATAATTATGATAAAAATAAAAGGAAAGAAACATGAAGCATCTTTTGAAAATGAAAAATTAGTTAAAGTATAGGCATGACTTAATGAATTTAGATTTACCTACCAACCAAAGAGTATTCCAATGACAGTATTGATAGCTAAGCCTTTATTCATTGGATGCAATGGTTTATATTGTAAAACAAACCAAAAAATAATAAAATAGTGAATAATGAATTGGACATCACAAAATGTGTTTGATAAACTTTGCATACTAGTAATGTCAAGCTAGTTTCTAGAAATTTTTGGTATTAGGTGAATAGAAAATGATCATCTTTTTAACACTTTTCATCGTCTAATTCTGGTCTTACACGATTTGACATTTATTAGTATTTGTAGTATATCTATCAAGAAATAACCTTTCACTAACATTGCCATTGTGGCAGGGAAAAGCCTATCCAAGAAAGTATATACACGCCCACCTAGTAAGAGTGCGCCGCTGCGAAAGAAATAAAATTTTAACAATGTGTCAGGGGAAACTCTGCAAACGTAAGAGAATTTACGGTGAAGATATAAGAGGCGGATGCTTATTGCCACATTGATGCATGAAGGCCTAATTCAGCAAGCAACATGAGCCATGGTAAAAGCTATTACAGAATTTAAATGCCTAATAGTAGAAATATAGATAGTGAATGATTAGAAGATTTTTTAGAGTACCTCACTGGGTTGATTCATGTTGAGGACTTCCTGAATGACAGCAGACTCTGCCAGTGTATATATATATAATCAGTACAATTTCTGATAAACATTATTTTAAGTATATTTGCTGCAAAGGAGGGAGTAATTTGGCAGTGACAATGATTTTGCGTACTTTGGTCAAGGGGTGCATGTGAACTTGATAAAAAAATGGATTTCATCCAAAACAACAGGATTCAGTTCTAAACAAATAACTTTGAGCATACCTGCAAAGCTCCAGCAAAGGAAGCAGCAAGAAGTAGAGGAGCAACATAGCCAGTTGTATATGTCAAGAGCAAGTTGCCTCCTATTAGTGGATCCTGTTATACAGTCTTAACACATTACTTATAATAGCCTTAGTTTCACTAAGTTAATATACATATCACACTTATGCCAAATAAAGACAGATATCATTCTTCTATAGACTCAAATGTGTATTCACATTCACAGCTGCACTGCCTCTTTATCTATTATGCAGTTTACCTTTGATGTGGCTACGTATCCTAGCAAAGTGGCCAGCACTGGTGTGCTGCAAGGTGAGGCAGCTAGTGCAAATGTAAGCCCAGCTACATGTGCTTGCACACCTAAAATATCAAAAAAATTCAATATTAACACCTTTAAAACGTTTTATAGTTTCATTCGTATAATTAACTTTTGTTGGGTAGGGGAAAATAATCTAGTTACTTGATGGGAAATTAGCAGCTACCACACGAAGGTCAAAATTGTTAAAGAATGAGGGAAGTTGTAATTCAATAACTTGCAATGGTAGTTCACAGCAAAAGAAGAATAATTAAATCAGAGATATCTAAGTACAACAAACTCTGGTACATGATTGATTAATAGACTACTAATCTGTTAGCAGTTCTATATAAAATTAGTAGCCATAGTAAAAGTTGAACACTTGTAGTTCTGACCTTGACCACTTGAATGACAGGAAATTCTAATGCGTAAAATTAACTTGTAACATCCCATTCCAATCCCCCTAGAAATAGATGGCAATAGAAAAACTTTAAAAACACAACACAAGCACAAATGGCAATATCAGGGGAAAAGACATTCATATGCCTAATAAGCCTCTTCCAATCCCTAATAAGCCTCTCCACAGCTCTCTCCCTTCTCGAACCCGAAGCCTTTCTTCTTATCTTTCTAACAGGATAAAAACACTAATCCAAAATATGAACAGGTGATGAACCTATTTTGTCAGAGGTAGGTTCTACTTTATAACTTTTTCAGAAACCCAAAAAAATAAAAATAAAAAATAAACCTTAAATCTCCCCTTGTATAAGTCTTTTTTTCTGTTAGAAGATAAAAATAAACAATAAATTGTAAGAAATGCATAAATCAAACAACAACAATAGTAGCTTGATTCAATACCTCAAGTAGATTAAGACCCATAATAATAGCCAAACCAGAAGCAGCCAATGGCAACCCTTGCCCCATCTGTCCATATGCCTTCCCAGCATAGGAGGCTCCTGCACCCAGGAGTGCTAGTGTAGTCACTAATCCTAATGAGAAAGCCATAGAATTCATGATGATCTGCCCAGCAAAGAACCTCAAAGTCATTTGAGAATAAACTCTCTTTACTTTTATGATTGCATTTGTATGTCTCAACTCTCATGCATAAGGGAGGGACTATCCATATATATTTCAATTAAATTTAGCTACATAGACATAGTAGATAGTACATATGCTATACTGACAACTAAGAAACAAGTTTAGAAGATACAAAAGTTTTGCTAGAATAAGAAAAAAGAAAGGTAAAAGAAATACAGAATAACAGGCTGCATCAGCCTTGCTGAGAATTGAAAAGTCAGACCTGAACTAAGGTATGTAACTTCCGGCTTTTAAGTTATCCATGAGCCAAAATGTTTTTGATTATTCTATTAGTTTCAATTTTCTAATAAGGAGGCCTGTCAATTGCAATGCTTATAACCACAATTCCATGCAAGTTCAAATGCTTTGCTGAAGACCAAAAGTTTCTATAGGAAAATCTAATAGAGGCAGTAATGAAGATGAATCACATAGCAAGATATTACCTCAGTTTTGCCTTTGCCAGAGCCAAATGCACCTGCAAGGTTCGAATCACTCAAAAGATCAGTATCAAACATGACAGGACATGCAAGAAAGTAGCAGCATCATTTTAAATGATCCATTGATCTTTAGGCAAAGTATGTGTGTTACTTACCAACGTAACCAAGCATCAATGGCAGAACACTTAGTGTACATGGAGAAAGACTTGTTACAAGACCAGCCCAAAAAATAACAGCCAAACTACAAAAACAAAAACGGACATAATACTGTCTCTCAACCTCATAAATTGCAATGCATTTAAAGGGAAAAGAAAAGAAAGAACCTAGTGAAACTCACAGCCGATAATTGGCCCTGAACAGCTTCATTAGCCTGCTGGCCACCTGAATATAGCAGGCCTCCAAACCAATCTTCAGGACCTCTATCAGCCAAAGTGTAAAGAGTAGCGCCTTCCTACCTCTAAGGAAAACGATTCAAGATCCTAAGATTATCCGACGGATATATAACTTGTAATTCATACCAAAAATCAGATGGTAATCATGGTACACTAAAGAAGACCAGTTTAATCTAAAGAAATATTAGCCTATGAAGGTAAACTTCAAGACACTAGATCGACAAAATTGAACTCGACAAGACAAACAAAAGACATAAACATTGAACTCACCAAGATCTTGCCTTCAGTTAAAGCCTTTGCAGAGCCAATAGCAACCAAATTTGCCACTAAAAAAGAAATTAAAACTTAAAACATGAGAGAAAAATAACCATCACTCATAAAGTAACTCACAACTTAAACAAATTATTAGAACAATCATAACATATAATTAAAAACATTTCTGTTAGCGATTACCTGCTATAGTATTTACAAGAGTAGTAAATTTCAAAGATTCAAAATCTTTGCAAAGACCCTTATTTGCTATCGGCTTATTAATGGCCATCGTATATTTACCTGAAATAAATGTTTTTAGTGCTTAAAATTCGTTAGTTTCAATAAATTAAATTGGCTAATTAAAATTAACTTACCACAGCTGGTTCTTTGGTGACTTTTAAGGCTAGAGACTCAATTTGTATAAAAATGGAGAAATGAGAATAAACTAACAAATTGAGAAAGGAAGGAAAGGAAGGAGGCTTACTTGTTGTAGCAATTGTATCCAACTCTAAAAGAGGTTGAAAGAACATTTTTGATGTTAGGATGAGGCCACTCCAGTGAATCCCACCATTCTCTGGACGAGCAGATCGTAAGAGAAGGTGGAGCATATGCATATGGCTGCCCGTCGCCAAGAAAAGAAAGAAATGGTGGAATTCTCTTCAGCTTAGAACAATAGTAAACATCGATCTGTTCGAGAGAATCGCAGATCATTACCCCACTTTTACTGCAGATGCCCTTCAATTTTGGTAGAAGGTGATTTTAATTTAGACTTCAATTCAAGCTGGATACAAATAGAGTAGTCGGAACAGAAGGTGATTTAAACATAGATTTCAAGACTTCAATTCAAGCTGGAGCAGAGAAGCTTCACAAATCAAGATCAAGTTACAGTTGAGGTAACTTTAAGATATCAATAAAATCAAAGTGGCGGATGGATTTAAACAGAGCATTGCAAGTTTTGTAACCAAAAAACAATAATACAGGTTCGGTCCTTATATGGATTTTACCAAATTACATAAAAAAATAAATTAATTAAGTGATACAACAGCATGGGTAAAAGATATCTAAAATTGAGACTTTAAGACTTCAAGTGGAATCAGTTTTGTCGATATCGGAGGTATCTTCTTCATCACCTTAAAAAAAGATAAATTAGTTTGTATAAAAATAGAGAAATGAGAATAAACTAACAAATTGAGAACGGAAGGAGGCTTACTTGATTTATTAATTGTATCCAACTCTAAAAGAGAGAACATTTTTGAAGTTACGATGAGGCCACTCCAGTGAATCCCACCATTCTCTGGGCGAGCGGATCGTAAGAGAAGGTGGAGCATATGCATATGGCTGTTCATTCCCAAGAAGGGAAACAAATGGAGGAATTCTCTTCAGCTTAGGACAGGATGTAACAAAGATCCTTTCGAGAGAATCGCAAACCATTACCCCACATTTATTGCAGATGCTCTTCAATTCTGGTAATGACTTCAATTCCAATTTTCTCAATTTGGGAAGATTGACTTTGATTTTATCACTACCTCTCTCTTCATCATCATCTTCCATTACCCCACTTTTACTGCAGATGCTCTTCAATTTTGGTAATGACTTCAGTACCAATTTTCTCAATTTGGGAAGAATGACTTTGATTTTGTCACTACCTTTTTCTTTATCATCATCTTCTGATGTTGCTACTGCAAATATTTCCACTAGTTGCTTACAACCTGTCACATAAAGTGCTTCTAGGTTTTGGAGGTTGGTAAGCAACCAATGCGGAAACAACTGCCTTATATTTGAGCACCCACTTATACTGATATAATTGAGATGGGAAAAGATGCCAGGTGGAGCCAATATAGGTGATCCTGAAGTAAATCCTTCAGTTCTGATAAGTTCACTTAACCGGGGCAAATCCTGAAGCATCAAACTCTCGAGGCTTTGAAATGGAGTACAAGAAGTGGAAGAAGATGAGAAGGAAAGAACGAACTCCATCCCTTGACAATTCCGAATACGGCAATTCCTCAAGTCATTTGCATATTTGAGGGAAGAAATATCGCTTAAGCTTCTCAATAAGTTGCGGTTTGAAACGTGGAAAGTTTGAACATCAATTGGGAGCAGAACATCATCTCCACAAGATTCATGTGCATCAATTGATACAACTTTGCTTTCCGCGTATGATACAACAGCAGGTGAGCCCACTTGTAACCAGTATGCATTTAGGCTTTTCTTACATCGCATTGATTGGACAAATTTTTTGAATCCATGCGTGTCTTTGAAACGCCCGAAAAAGCCTTCCAACTTCTCTAATGGCACCACCTCCTTTGCGTTTATGCTTGTTTTTCCATTGTAGGGATCAAATCTCAAGTGTTGAAGGTGGGAGAGTTTCGGTAAAAGTCCAGTGGGTACCTCTTTCAGTTCCCAATTATCAAGATTAAGATACCTCAGACTCACCAACATTTCCATGCCTTCAGGGACTTCCTCAATTGCAGAAGAACAAAGATCCAACTTCTTCAATCTTTGAAGCTTTGAAAGAGAAGGCAAATGCTTTAATCTTTGACAACCTTGAAGCAACAATGCAGTGAGATTCTTTAATTTAGAGAAGGAAGTTGGTAAACACTCGATCTCAGTATGGGACAAATTAAGAACACTCAAACAAGGCATGTTTGCAAAGAAAGAATTTGAGATCTTCTTTATAGGATTCTCTTGAAGTAACAAGGTTGTAAGCAGGTGACATTTAGGGGCTGACAGATCTATGGGAATTTTTGATATGGAATTCCTCATAAGCGACACCTTTTCAAGATCCGTTGTCCATTCTTCCTCTTCTGGAAACCATGTTAATTGCATGCCTGCTTTTACCATATACCGAGGCTTCATACTTGTGATGGATAATGCCATGTCTCTCACTGCATCATGCATCTTCACACCACCTCTTCTTTCAACACTTTCCAACAAACAATTGTCTTCTAACTTTTTCAAGATAGCATGGCCCTTATCTTTCATTTGTTGTCTTGTATCCATTTCAGCTATAAATTCCTCCTCAATCCAACGTTCGATTAGCTCATACTCCCTAATTACAGAATCTTTAGGATATAAGGCACAATATAAGAAGCAACGCTGCACTTTTTTGTCTTCTAACTGATCAAAACTATATTTCAAACACCCAATCACTTTAGCTTCCACACCCTCTACATCTCCTATTTGCCGTTTCAACTTAGTCAGTGTATTGTTCCAAAAGGGGAGGTCATTTTCTCCTTTCAAGGTACCAGCTACGACAGTAATAGTGAGAGGCAAACCTGCACATTCCTTCACAACATCTCTCAAAGTTGATTCTGGAATTTGCGATATGTTTGGTCCAACTTTATTCAAGAATAAAGTCAATGCCTCTTCTTCTGAAAGGGGATTCACTTTAATCACCTTACAACCCATAAATTTACAGACTTCCTCTTTACGCGTTGTCAACACCAGCTTGCTTCCATTGCTTCCATTCAGTTCAGGGATTCCAACTTCATCCAGAGAGATTTTATCCCACACATCATCTAAAATTAAAACATGATTTTTTGCTTTCTCCAACATGTTCATTAGCAGTGCAGCTCGTCTGACTCTATCTCCTTCTTTGGGCAAATCTACATTCAATGCACTTACAATATCATCTTGTATCTTCGGAATATTGAATTCTTTAGATATAGTAACCCAAATTACTTTATCAAATCTATTTGCTTTCAAAAGATCATTGTGGATGTTCTTCATGATGGTCGTTTTACCGACACCTCCCATCCCCCAAACTCCAATCTTAAATACCTCCTCTTCCATCAAACATGACCAAATTTGATCTTTCACAACTGTCTCACCAATTAGTTCTGATGTTGGTAGTCGAACTGGAAGCCCAACACTTGGATCATCAATTACCATACTTTCAGAGACACTAGGACCTCTATCAAGAATGTTCTGCATTTCATTAGTCGTTTTTTCAACAAGTTGCAAGGCAAGCACGCAAGACATATCTCCCATTATTAACTTTGTTTTCAACATGTTCTGCTTCAGTAATCTTCATTCTCCCTACTTCCAACCAATTTTTAACTTTCTGCCTCGATATCTTGCCCCCTGAACGAAGCTCTGTTGCTAGTTGTTGATTTATATCTTCCACTTTGGCATTCAACTCATTTCTAATGCACGTGAAGTTTTTCATATAATCATTCAGCTTTCTGTGATACTGCAAGTATTTACAAATTGGAGCTCCGAGACACTTTGTAACCTCAACTGTTGGCCCTACCGTGTCTATTGATATGTCCCTGCATAAATATATAATATATATATTGTCATATTTTCATGTAATCCTTTACGAATTTCCCTTAAGTAGAATATATACTTCTAAAATCTCCATAAACTATAACAATACATGTACAAAAAGAAAAGAACACTTAAACTATTCTATATATGAAAATGATTGACCTATTTATTACATATATTAGGTCATCAAGATACCAAATTATTTACTTGATTTTCAACTTGTAGTTCTTTAATTTCTTTTCAGAAACACATAATAATTTATTATTTTGTCCATTTATTTTCATTGAAGTTATATTTACAAATAAAAAAAAAATTACAATCACAATCAACTGTATTACATATTATATAAATCATTTAAATAAATTGACCCCATATATATATATAAATATAAAGTCTCCCATTAATATTAGTTTGACATGTGTCCTTCTTTATTTTTTTTTTGAGTTTTTTTTATAAATATTATGTTTATATATTTTTTACAATTTTAATATTGTTTTGTTTGATAAAAACTATGGACTATGGTACAACATAGGTTAAAATATTAGTAGATATAAAAATTATTTACTTGAGGAGTTCAAGTATACTATTTAGTTAAACTCAAGCTTCAAAAACTAAATTCAATCGAATTTCAAATCGAAATTCGAATAATAAATTTTCAAATTGAACCAAAACCATATCATTTATTGAATCACATCAACTCAGTTAGATTAAACCCGTAGGCTTAATAGTTAAATTCACTTGTTGTCCAAGTTTAATTTGCTAAGAAGTATGGCAATGTTTAAAATGAAAAAAATATAAATTATACATTAAAAAATACGTCAATTTTTCTAAACAATTTCAACAAGGAAGAGGGAAGCCTTGGATTTCAACAAGAGAGTAAAAATTTGTATCAAGCATTAGAATTACACGATATTAGAATTTACGTATGAAATCAAGTAAGCCCATGGCAATATTACAACATTCTTGATATTAGATATGTAACAATGGGGTATAGAAACAAAAAGCATAATTACCCTTGATGTGTACATTAAATATGAAAAATAAGCAATGAGGCATTCCATTGCATCCCTTCTCTCTCTCTCTTTTTTTTCTCTGTGTTTTAATTATTTTTAAAGCTGAGTTATTTTTTTATTTATTCTATTATCCAATAGATAGAGGTTTTTCTTTTGGATTCATTGGATGGTGCATGAAAAAAAAAAGAAAATTCGAACATTATATCTAATATTTTTTTAAGGAAAGATAACAATCATTAAGTTAAATTTTGATAATTGATAGATGTTTTTCATTAGATAAGAATGTTCATATTTTGAGTTTACTCAAATTAATCGGTAAAATCAATTTAATTTAATTGATCAATTAATTTTCATATAACATAATTATTGAATATTATTATTGTTTGTTATCGAAAACTCAAGTGAACCTTGCTAAGAAATTTTATATTCATCCAACTTGTAATCATGTTTATAAATAAATAAATAGTAGTAAATAAATAAATTAAGAAAACTGTTATTTGGTGTCTGTCTAGTAACACTAATTAAGATGATAATTAATAAAAAATAATAATAAAATGTAATTAATTCATTAATATTTTAAATTTAGAGAAAAATACATTAAATATAAAAAAATAGAGAAAAATATTAATCAGTGCCTAGCGACACAGATTAAGGTGATATTTTAAAAAATACAAATAATTTATTGTTTCGCCTGAAATTTAATGTAAACAATACACGAAATGCATAAATATTTTTAAAAATTAATCATCTTTAATCATTTTTTATAGGCATTTGCTGATCAGATTTTTTTAAAATAATAGTTTAACTATTTTTAATTAATGTCCGTAAAATAAAGTGGGACATAAAATTTTTAGATAAGTAAAGGGGAAGAGATGGCTTTCTTCGAGGCGAAGCACGGGGCATGGAGATAGGTGAGGCGATTGTTACAACAGATGTAAATGATTACTTTATAAACAATATTTTATATTATTCGATCTGGTTAAATAAAATTAAAATAGTTAATAATCAGATTAAGATAAGATTTGAAGTTTGGACAATAATTTTACTACTTATTATTTGTTTAAGCAGAGTTCGGATAATGATTTTAAAATAACTTATTACGTGAATTTAATTATAAATAATAATTTTTTAAAAATTATTATATATTTTTATTAATAAAATATTTATTATTAATATAATACTAAATTCAAATAAAAGTATTTTAATTTTGATTTTTAACATTAATTTAATTTTATGAGTTAATTTAAATTTATTAATTTAATTTTTCTTAATAATATGTATTAAAAATTGATTTTAAATTTAAATTTAAATTTAAAAATCAAACTTTAACTTAATAAACAAATATTTAGCAGATTAGAGTAGTAAAAATAAAAAATATTTTATATTTTGATTCAGATAATTAACATATATTTTTTATATTATATTAGTAAAATTTAGATAGTAAAAATCAAAATATTTAGTTAATTAATTAGTTTTGAATATTGTAAAATAAAATTAAATTTGAGTTCGAATATCTTAAATTAATAGGTACCTACCCCGTTAACGTTTCTACGGCAGATTTTGAAAAGTTCAACATTGGGAATGGAAATGAAGAAATCACTTTGCAATTTAAAAAAAAAAATATTGAAGAATGGTATTAATATTCATCTCTTCCTTTTTTTCCTATTTCTAATTTTTAATTTTTATTGAATGGATAGAGATTTTTTTATCATTGTGTGCATATTTCGATTTGAATCAAATTAATCGATTGGATCTATTTAATTCGATTAATTAGTTGATAGTCAAAGTAATTTTGATCGATTATTTGAAAATGATTTTGAAAATTTTTGATTCTCGATTAATTTGATTTTCACTGAATTAATCATAATTTTTATGAAACTATAAAAAAAATCCAAATTTTGAAAGAAAAGAAGAGCAATGAGGGGCGTCTACATGGCACTCCCTTTAGTCTCTCTCTTCCTCAAATTTGTTTTTCTTTTATTCTATTTTAATGTAAGGCTACTTCCGTCTTTCCCTTTTTTTGTTATATTTTTTTTTATCTAATGGGTAAAAGGGTGTTTATATTTGGATTTTAATCGACTTAATTATGTTACAAAGTTAAAATGAAAATCTCAAAGAAAGAATTGTAAAAGAGCAACATCAGTAGTGAGAGAAGAAAAGTGACAGCATGAATGAAACAAAAAAGAGAACAAAATCATGACAAGCAAGAAAAAAAACAGAGTACCGGAAATTGCCTACCTTGAGTTGAGCTCCTAGATTGGCTGCTGCTTTTGCAAGAGCTTGAATAGAAAAGAAAAATAGAAGCAGTGAAGCAAAGACGAGAGCCCAGGGAGAACAAGTGCTTAGAGCAAAGAAACAGTGAATCAACTACTTGTAGAGCGATTTCAACAAGGAAGAGGGAAGCCTTGGATTTCAGCCATAGATTGAAAACCTGTATCAAGCAGTAGGGTTACATGATATCAGAATTTACGTGGAATCAAGTAAACCAACGGCGATATCACAGCACTCTTTGGATATGTAACAGTGGGGTATAAAAAAAGCACAGCATAACTCATGGTAGTAATCTTTATAATTTTAAGACCTTACTATAGAATTCTTCATAATTCTAATTTAATTTATACTACATTAATATCATCTTGCTAGACACAACTACAGTTGAGCTTAAATGGTTTTAATTAGTCAACTATTAAATTCTGTTAAATGGCACTTGATTAAGATTCTGTTGTGTGAGAGGTCTATTTTTTTTAAATGATTGAATGATAAAAAAAATAATTAAAAAATAATTTACTTTTAATTTTAAATAAAATTATATCATCACTATAACACTTAATTAAATTACATATAAAATTTCTAAATTTTTTGAAGAAAAAAACTACTCTACTTGTTCTACACTTTTTATCAGAGTTTTAACCAAGAGAAGATTATTCAAAAACTAGCAATAATAAAATAAACTCATTATGGAAAATTTTTATAACCTCAAAATTATTATTATTATTATTATTCGTAGTAAATATTTTTAATAAATCACTTAAATACTGTTATCCAAAACCTAAAGCCAAAGTGATTAATTTTCATCATATTCGGAATCATGTATCCAAGTAACCACAAAATGTACAAAGATTAAAATAAAATTATAAACAAAGAATTGTAAAAAAGGCAACATCAGTAGTGAAAGAGGAAAAACAATAGCATTAGTAAAACAGAAAAGAGAAAACAAAATCATGGCAAGCATGAAAAAGAAACAGAATGCTGGAAATTAAAAGTTGCCTGCCTTGATCTGAGCTCCTAGACTAGCTGCTGCTTCTGCAAGACCTTGAATAGAAAAGAAAAACAAAAGCAGTGCAGCAAGGACAAGAACACAGGTAGAACAAGCGTGTAGAGCAAAGAAGCAGTGAATCAACTAATGGTAGAAGGCTACGTAAATCTGTTTTAGCAACTTGATTGATGTTCACTCGAGAAAAAAAAATCAGGGTGGGATTTAGGAAGAAGAGAAGAAAGTGCAAGGCAAAAACAAAAGAAATGAACCAAAATTATCAGTCAACTCTTATGGTCTTGGCGCCACTTTCGTGGTGGGTGCCATGCCACAGAACATGATTAAAGCAAATAGTACTCTTACTGTACTTTTTTGGCTGAACATTTGCAGGTAGAGTATTAGATGTTTTCACATTGACTTTCTATTTCCAGAGTCTTTTTTTTTTTTTGAAATTTCTAATACCCTAAAATAAACATTTGATAATAATCATTTTTAGAAAGAAAAAGAAATAGAAAAAGCTGAGATTAGAGAATTTCTAGATGAACTTCACTTTCTACTCTTTGCACCCATTTTCCTTGCAACGATCAGTAAATTTCATTTAGAAAATGGGTGCAAAGAGTAAAAGCTGAAGTTCATTTAGCATCTTTCCTGAGATTACAATGGGAAAAAGTTCTAATGATGATAAAATGTGTAAAATAAATGTAATATTGCAATATCTTGTGAATTCCACTTTCAAGGATGTGGCCCAAGCATGTTCACATGGTAGGTCCTTTTGATGTCTACCAAGCTTGGACCAAGTGCCAAGAACCAGACGGTGCTTCAATGTCTTCATTTATCATGTCAGAGAAGTGGTCCAAGAAATGAACCAAAATTACGAGTGAATTGATATAACGTTTGAATCTAATCAAACACGCAAATTATCGTACTAAATTTGCATTAAAATGTCTATTATAAATATTATTTTTAATTTTGTCAAATTTATCTATTATTTTATTATTTTTGTGTTATTTTTTTATCATGTTTAATACATCAAGTTTATTTATAGATTAAATGTTAAGTGTTTTCACAATCATTTTTCTATTTTCAATTTTTTCCAAATTACTAAAAGCTTAAATTAAACATTCGAATTTTTAATAAGCTTTGAAGGGAGTACTAAGCTATTTATGTAATCCTTGAGTTTCCCTTAAGTAGAATACATATTTCTAAAATCTCCTAAACTCTAACATTACATGTACAAAAACAAAAGAACACCTAAAACTATCCTATATAGAATATGAATGACTCATTTATTACGTATATTAGGTCATCAAGATACCAAATTATTTACTTGATTTTCAACTTTTAGTTCTTTAATTTCTTTTCAGAAACACATAATAATTTATTATTTTGTTCATTTATTTTCATTGAATTTATATTTACACGTTAAAATTACAATTACAATAAAGAGTATTACATATCACACAAGATCTTAAATTATATTACAAAGTGAAATAAAAATCTCAAAGAAAGAATTGAAAAAAGCAACATCAGTAGTGAAAGAGGAAAAGTAACAGCATGAATGAAAGAGAAAAGAGAAAACAAAAGCATGACAAGCATGAAAAAAAAAGGCCAGAAAATACCAGAAATTAAAATTTGCCTACCTTGAGCCGAGCTCCAAAACTGGCTGCTGCTTCTGAAGACCTTGAATAGAAAGGAAAAACAAAAGCAGTGAAGCAAAGACAAGAACCCAGATAGAACAAGTGTGTAGAGCAAAGAAGCAATGAATCAACTACTGGTAGAAGCCCATGTAGATCTGTTTTAGCAACTTCACTGATATTCACTCAAGAAAGTGGCGAGGAAAGTGCAAGGAAAATATAAGACAAATGAACAAAATTATCAGTCAACTCTTACGGTCTTGGCGCCACTTTCATGGTGGGTGCCATGCCACAGAAATGATTAAAGCAAATAGTAGTCTTATCGTACTTTTTCGGCTGAACATTTGGTGAGCCTCTGCATGTAAGTATTAGATGTTTTCACACTGACTTTCTATTTCCAAAGTCTTTTTTTTATTAAGAAAAATAAAGACAGAAAATATTGAGATTACAAAGTTCTAATGGTGGTAAAAATGTGAAAAATAAATGTAATATTGCGATAGTGACTTCCACCCTCAAGAACCTGGCCCAAGCACGTTCACATGCATGGTAGGTCCTTCTGATGTCATACTAGACCAAGTGCCAAGAACCAGACACTACTTCTATGTCTTCAGTCATCATGTCGGGAAGTGGTCCAAGAAATGAACCAAAATTATGAGTGAATTGATATAACGTTTGAATCTAATCAAACACGTAAAATATCGTGCTAAATTTGTATTAATATGTTAAATCAAAAAAAAATTTGTATTAATATGTCTGTTTAAATATTATTTTAATTTTATCAAATTTATATATTATTTTATTAATTTTGTTTTATTTTTTTCTTGTTCAATACATCAAGTTTATTTGTAGATTAAATATAAAGTGTTTTCACACTCATTTTTCTATTTTTTAATTTTTTTTGAAATTACTAAAAACTTAAATTAACCATTTGAATTTTGATTACCTTTTGAAGGGAGTGCAAAATTATCCGAGTAACAAGTGAAATCGAATTTGAGTATATTAATATTTGATTTGAGCATTAAGTCTATCAAATCGAATTCAAGTAGCTTGAGTATTTTGTCAAATCAAACTCGAACTTCAAAAACTAAACTTGATTGAGTTCAAATCGAAATTCGAGTCTCAAATTTTCAGATCAAATTGAACTCTAATTTAATATCGAATCGTCCTCACTCAACTCATTTACATCCCTAATTTTAATAGTTAAGTTCACTAGTTTTCCAAGTTCAATTTGCTGATAAGTACAGCAACGTGTGTGTATATATATTCATTTTTAGACGTTATATATAAACGTCAATTTTTTTTAAACAATTTCAGCAACGAAGATGGAAGCTGTGTGAACTTTGCCAGGAAATTTTATATTCATCCAACTTGTAATGTTCATAAATAAATAAATGTTCAAGGTAACTTGATCTGCAGACAAAGAATTTCACCAGATACTTGGGTTGAATATATACAAAGAATACAGAGAAGGACTAAATCTACCCCTTTTTTTAACTATTCATACCCCCTCACTGCCTAAATGAACAGTAACACAGTGAAGGAAGGTATTTGGGAAAACATTATGAACAAAGAAATCCTGTGATGATCAGATCACGGAAGCCAAAAGAAACTGAGAACACAGAATTAGCCTTCTTTTCCAAGCTTGTCTATGCATGCAATTTCAGTCATGGACCAAAATAAGCAGGAATATTGTAACCCAATATATCTTTTTGGGATATTTTCATCATAACCTGTTTTACTGAAGGCAGCTCTTCTCGAAAACTCAAAGGTACCGAGTTGAAGTCCAATTCTAACCAAGGATTCTTCTCGCTTCGGAGGATATAGAGCAAGATACTAACACAAACAGAAAGAAAAATGTATAGTAATGCATTACTCACTATCCCATATGCCTTTCTCTTGTTAAGATGAGTGCTGCATGGAGCCTGCAGCATTCACTTGATTACTGTTGCACTGTGTCGTCAAAAATTCTCTAAAGCAAAGGCACTGAAAAAATGCATTAAGGCTCAAGCTATATTGTTTGATAGATTAGAACAAATAGTGAAAGGAAAGATAAAATTTGTACATCTGACCTGAATGCCAAAGTGTTCCCAGTCAGAATTCCAGAAAGGATCAAGCAAGGTAGCTATCATACCAGCAATTGAGCAAGCATAGCATATCAGTACCACTACTCTTAAAGTTGGCCTAAACACTATAGTTCCTTAAACCATATTTGTAAGAACAATGGCAGAACAAGAGATATCATCTTTAAGAAAGATCGAAAGAAAAATTAAAATATAAAAACTCAGTTTTCAGGGTATATATGAAATGCAGTGTGGTGAGGAATCAGACTTGAAATCTAACCTGAGAACTCGAGCAGCATACTTTCTTATGTCAAAGTGGATACACGTAAGCATGTTAGCATGCCAAGGATAATCCCTTTTTGTCCATATTAAGAAGAGAAGCATCTTTCAGACTTCCTTGAACCTCCTCTGGCACAAATGTAACCGCCGTATAAGAATCCTCATTAAATCAACAAATGATACATTGGTAAGTTCCTGTCAAAGCTATCTGTAAATTTATTATGCTTATTATAAACATGCAAGTATGATAAACAATCAACGAATTTGATATTTGATGATCAAACAACTATTCCCCTGCAGTTATCCAGTTGGAGAATCACCACAACAGCTTTAGATATCAAATACTTTGTTTTTTTGGTTAGTTTGTGATGTTGTTTAGGTATAAGGATACCTCTTGGTAGCATTCAGTTGATGTAAAATGACCAAATATTCTGCATGTATGGAGAGATTAGGTAGATTGGCAGCTGAAAAATTGAACCAGATCGAAAATTATAGTTATTTCAATAGTTTCCATATTAGAATTAGTGTGTTTGTCCATGTACAAGCATATGTCTAGCAAAGAAACATGGAACTTAACCCCTGTTGCTAAACAACTGATAAATACAGAAAAAATCCCACCGATAGAATAAAGAGAAAATTAATCTGTCTTACCAAATTTCCATTTATCATATCGAATGTTATAAATTGGCTAGACAGATTGGCACTCAATAGTGTTTTCTAAGAAGGTCTATATTCAGCAATGCAGTGTGAAGTTTATTACTAAATATAGCTTTCTTAATTAATTGCCGAATAGATTCCTGAGTTGTGACATTTAAGTATAATGGTTAAACTGGATGACTTTACTACATTATACTTTAGAAACATAGAAAACCAACTCAACCACAAAATTTGCAGCTAATAGATTTTGATGGAAAAAAACTTGTATTTAGATCATTCACAAGCATTAGCATAACTGCTATGGTTCAACATTCTAACTTTTAGGTTCTACAACAGGCTTCACCTCTTTGAACAGATCGGAAGCAATCCTAGGGTACTGCAGATTAGCATAGCAAGTTTATTGCAATTGTACTTTTGAGGTTTGACTAATAACAGAAGAAAGATAATCAGAAGTATTCCAGCTACAAAGAAACGGACTTCTTTGATTTATCAACATACTAGTTTGCTGACCGATGACAGCATGTATAAACAGAACCTCAACACCTTCGACGAAATGCACAAGATTCACACTGGTCTTTGAAGGGTAAATTTGATTTCAAACGTCATGTTGAGCTCTGGAAAAGAAAGTGTGAATCTTAGGATGGTAAATCAACTTTCTGTGGACAAACATAAAATCTATAAACACATCACATATCTATTCCCTACACAGCAATTGTTCATATCAACAGAAAGTACATATCTATTCTACGAAGATGAAAGACTAAGGATTATCATGATGACATTACACACATCAAATTGTACTCAAGATTTGGCACTAGCTTAAGAGGATTGATATCATCATTAAGGATCTACAATAAAGCCAATGCTAAAAACATCCTTGCTGGATTCTTTCTGATTTAAGCGGCCAAAACACTACCATTATTATTGTTGTTACTATTACTGACATTATCATTGGTATCTTAAGTACCACCATCATAATCATCATTTTATTACAATGCATCAAGCATTGACATATCAGAGACTTTAAGCAGATTGTTCATGAGTCACTTAACGGAGAATAAATAGACACCAGCAAATATTGCACTTATCTGGCATCATGATTTCACTGACACACTATAAAGATTAGTTAACTTAATTAGCACGCCATACCTTCTAATCTGATTTGCCGGCCTGAACCTTTCTGAATCCCATGACTAATTTTCCATCTGCTTCTCTTCTATAAAATGTAACTGAAAATTTCACCCTGTCACTACTTAGTTATATGTTGCTTGCAGCAGGCGCAAACTAAAATTGAAATTCTCAGGTGAAACAAAATAAATCGTAGAAGTTTTGAAGTGTTTCTGATAAGTAAATTTTAGCTAGATATATTATCTTTGAGGTGCATGAAGAACACGAACTGTCATTAGTAAATTTAACACATGATTTTCCTCCATAAGTCCGACAATATTGAAATATCTAAGAAGTACAAATATATTACTCAAATGCCAGTTCCACCAAAAAAAAAAACCCAACTTATCAAAAAAAGGAAAGCAAATTACCTCTATGAGCTGCTTGCCATTGCATTAAAATTATGTAATCTTTAAGCCCTTCAAGAACATACATCTTGCCATTAGTATTTGACCAGTAACGGTAGTAGAGTTCCCAATAATTTCCTTTTGTGTCTTGCACTACAATAAAGATTCCTTGTTGCCCCGAAATTTTCGGGAAATAAGCCTGTGATACTGTCTCATTCAGTACAGGAATAATATCTATTTTTTACCAGGAAAAATATATAAATACAGAATGAATTTGCTGTAAACCAGATTGATCTCGCATCTTCATACATAAAGGAACTCATGAGGACAGTAAAAAAATTGTTCAATCACAATCAGTTGCATTATCTTCTCTTTGGACGGTAAAAAGTGCAAACACCTTCCAAGCCTCTTTGAGACTCATCCCAAGTGCAGCACAATCTCCATCAAGAAACTTAAGTTACCTTCCAATGCACACAAACTTAAGAACTTAAAAAAATTTTAAATCTGCATAAACTTACCGCTACACATCTCTTTGGTAACTGTGAAATTTGCTAATTGATTCTCATTGAGTAAATGGAAGAATACAAGATCAGTTTATATAGAAGCTCATCAGCTTCTCGGGTGTAAGTCAGTTAACTAACTAACTAACTACCAACGACTAACTAACTAACTAACTTACATCTGATAAGCTATTAACTGGAAAAGGAAAAATACAAAGAAAATTATATTTCTTTATGTCATATACTCCGTTAGCCCCCCTCAAGCTGGAGTGTAGAGGCTGTGGATTCCAAGCTGAGTGATGAAGGAATGAAAGCTTGAAACAGAGTGAGCGTTGGTGAACACATCTGCCAACTGTGAAGAAGAAGATACATGTAGAAGCCGAATCACTCCAGCTTTAAGCTTCTCACGTATGAGATGACAATCAATCTCGATGTGTTTGGTACGCTCATGGAAGACAGGGTTTTCAGCAATAGCAATGGCATATTTGTTGTCAGAAAAGAGTAGTGCTGGAGAGTGATGGTGAACTTGAAGATCAGCAAGCAAATAGAGGAGCCATTGTAGCTCACAAGTCAGGGAAGCAATAGCCCTATACTCTGCTTCAGATGAAGATCTGGAGATTGTTTGTTGTTTCTTGGATTTCCAGGAAATGAGACAATCACCAAGGAACACACAGAACCCTGTAACTGATTTTCTGGTATCGGGACATGAAGCCCAGTCAGAGTCACAAAAGGCCTTGAGCTGTAAGGTAGAGGAGGCAGAGAAGAATAAGCCTTGGCCTGGATTACCCTTTATATACCTCAATATTCTGTGAGCAGCAGCCAAATGGATGTCAGTAGGGTGATATAGGAACTGAGAAAGCTGCTGAACAGCAAAGGAAATATCAGGTCTAGTTGTGATGAGGTATAGAAGCCTGCCAATTAATCTTCTATACGGAAGTGGGTCTGCAAGTGCAATGCCAGAAGACTTAGAAAGTTTGATAGAGGTAACCATTGGAGTGGAAGCTGGTTTACAGCCTAGGAGACCAGCGTCTTGTAATATCTCTAAGGCATACTTTCTTTGGCATAAATTGATTCCTTTAGAAGACCTAGCAACTTCAAAACCAAGAAAGTATTTAAGAATGCCTAGATCTTTGATTCTGAAGGCTGTATCAAGATAGGACTTGATGTCTTGAATGGAGTTTTCATCATTGCTTGCCAATATCACATCATCTACATAAACCAGTAGCATAATGAAAGAAGAACCAGAATGTTTGATGAACAAGGAGTGATCTGAATTTGCTTGGCGAAAACCCTTGTCCAATAAGGCTGAAGCAAGCTTGGAATACCATTGTCTGCTAGCTTGCTTCAGGCCATAAAGAGACTTGAGTAGCTTGCAAACCTGTCCTAGTTTAGCGCCTTGGAGGCCTGGTGGAAGTTCCATGTATACTTCCTCATTAAGATCACCATGGAGGAATGCGTTATTTATATCCAACTAGTGTAGATGCCATTGCTTGATGGCTGACACAGCTAAAAGGGTCCTGATAGTGGTCATTTTAGCTACTGGAGGAAAGGTGTCTAGGTAGTCAATTCCAGCTTGCTGTGTGTAGCCTTTGGCTACCAACCTAGCCTTAAACCTTTCAATTTGACCATCTGCTTTGTATTTGATTTTGTAGACCCATTTACAACCTACTGCTCTCTTTGATGGTGGTAAATCAGTAATTTGCCAGGTGTTATTTGCTTTCAGAGCTTCTAATTTAGCCTCCATGGCCTTCCTCCAACACTCATGCTTTATTGCTTGACTATAAGTATGAGGCTCAGTGGTGGTGGAAATGTTAATGGCAAAAGCTCGATGAAGGGAATTACATTTGGAATAGTTAAGAATAGAAGACAAAGGATAAGGAATACCTGAAGCTGCTGCACATGGAGATAAAGGCTGAGTATGATGGAGTTTGGCTAGATTGTAGTGGTATTCCTGCAAATAAGTTGGAGTATGTCTGAGTCTGCTTGACTTTCTTAGATTTGTTGATTGTTCAGCATGTGGTAGAGTAGAATGTATTATATTTTGAGTATTACAATTTTGTTCTGATGCAGAAATGGAAGAATCAGGAGTAGTAGTTGGTCTGGTAAAGTGAGAGGGGACAGGATCTAAGTTTTGTTGATTGGTAAAAGCAGGAAGAGAAATATCATTGGAAAATATAGTTGAAGTAACATCAGAACTTTCAGTATAGGAGAATGGAAAGATATTTTCATAGAAATGAACATCTCGAGAGATGAAAACTTGTTGTGTATTCATGTTATAAACTTTGTAGCCTTTGGTTCCAAAAGAGAAGCCTATAGAGATACATTTTACAGCTCTAGGATCAAATTTGCCTCTAGGGTGTGCCAGTGTTGATGCATAGCAGAGACAGCCAAACACTATGAGATTAGACAGATCAGGAATTTTGTTATGCAAGATTTCAAAAGGAGTTTTACTGTTTAGAACTGGGGTAGGTATTCTGTTTATGATATGAACAGCATGACTCACACAATCTGCCCAAAATTTGTCTGGTAAGCCAGCTTGAAATTTTAAGACTCGGGCTACACTTAGAATGTTTTGGTGTTTTCTCTCAACAATACTGTTTTGTTGAAGGGTTTGCACACAAGATGTTTGGTGGATTATACCTTTAGAGGAATAAAATGAATCCATGTTAAACTCTTGGGCATTATCTGTTCTAATAACTTTGACTTTAGAAGCAAATTGTGTTTCAGCAAAGAGACAAAAATTTTGTAATAGAGACCTAGCTTCTGACTTGAATCTCATGAGATATAACCAGGTGTTTCTGCTATGATCATCAACTATTGTTAAAAAATAGTGGTGTCTATATAGTGATGGAATAGGATATGGTCCCCAAATGTCAGCATGAATAAGATCAAAGCATTTTGGAGAAACAGAAGTGCTTATGGGAAAAGGAATTCTTCTTTGTTTAGCAAAATGACATACATCACAAGGGATGTATTGTTCTGTACATATTTCAGAATCTATGTTATTCAGAAGTTTCATTCGAGCATGAGAAATGTGTCCTAACCTATAATACCATATTTGACTCTTAGAAACAGAATTTGAAAGAGATACAATTTTGTGTTGTGAACAATCAATAGAACCAAGTTTGTCAAGTTGATATAGACCTTTGACTTGTCTAGCTAACCTAATCATCCTCCAAGCCTTGATATCCTGTACAATACAAACATCAGATTTAAAGATCAAAAGACAATTAAGTGTTTCTGTTAACTTGCTCACAGATATTAGATTGAAACTAAAACTGGGAACAAACAAGGCATCTTTAAGGATTAATTGAGGAGATAAATGAACATCACCAATATGTGTAACAGACATATATTGGTTATTGGGCAATTTCACAAAGGAATTTGAAACTGGTTTGTAATGGCTAAAAAACTGAAGGGAAGAAACAATATGGTCAGTAGCCCCAGTGTCAAAAATAAAATTTGAAGAAAATGGATATTGACTGTTGGTACAAGAATAAACAAAGATACCTGGTTTGAGAGAATTCGAATGACTTATATCAGTTACTGCATTCGCATGGTGAGTTGAGGAAGATGTCGTGTTAGATGAATGAAGCAGTTCAAGCAACTTTGCATACTGATCTTTAGTAAAATTCATTGAAAAAGAGGCAGAATCAGACTCAATCTTCTGAGTTTCTGAGTCAATCTTGCAATTCTCATGATGATCCAAGTTTGCATTAACATGATTCACAGATCCAGATACAGAACCTCCCTTGGATCGTGATCTGAAGCCTGGTGGATATCCATGCTTCTTGTAACACTTTTCCACCGAATGGCCAACATAGCCACAATAGGTACAGACCACCTTCTTGTTGTTTGTACCAAACTTTCTTGAAAAATTTCCAATATTGGAATTGGAGACAAATTTCCCAGCAAATGCACTGGAATCTATCTTCTGAGGAACAGAAACAGATGAATTGAATTGCCTTTCTTGTTGAATGACTAAGGCAAACACTTTATTAATGTTTGGCAAAGGCTCCATCAACATAATCTGAGATCTTACAGTAGAGAAATGATCATTAAGACCCTTGAGGAACCTGATAACGTAATCATTCTCTTGATATTTTCTTACAGCTTCCAATGCTCCACATTTGCAAGAAGGATCACATCTACAATTAGGAATGGATCTCAGGTTCATTATCTCATCCCACAGAACCTTCAATTTAGTAAAATAGTCTATAACAGAAAATGAATCTTGACGAAAAGAATAAATCTCTTCTTGTAGCTCAGATATTCTGAAGTAGTCCCCTTAAGAGAACCTATCCTTCAAATCTTTCCACACGTCCACTGCATTGTCCAACCAAATAACACTCTGTGTAATTGAAGGTGATAGAGAATGCAAGATCCAAGATAGGACCATAGTGTTGCACCTTTCCCAGGCTGAATGAAGAGGATCATCGTTTGAAGGAATTGCAATCGAACCATCAATAAACTGGAGTTTGTTCTTCGACATTAGGGCCATACGCATTGCTCGAGACCATGTGTGGTAGTTAGAGCCATTCAATAATGAAGAAACAAGAATCAATGCTGGGTTTTCATTTGGATGAATGAAGTAAGGATTGGAGGCAGATTCTTCAGGCCTCATTGTCAAGAAAAGAAAAGAAAAGAAGTCTGCGTAGAAGAAACAGAGTGAAATAGAATTTGTTTGGTAAGTGAGAAAATCAGCAAGAAAACCAAAAGATTTTCGAGAAAGAAGAAAGAAATTACTGTTGCTCTGGTACCATGTGAAATTTGCTGATTGATTCTCATTGAGTAAATGGAAGAATACAATATCAGTTTATATAGAAGCTCATCAGCTTCTCGGGTGTAAGTCAGTTAACTAACTAACTAACTACCAACGACTAACTAACTAACTTACATCTGATAAGCTATTAACTGGAAAAGGAAAAATACAAAGAAAATTATATTTCTTTATGTCATATACTCCGTTAGTAACACAAGGAGCCCATTCATGACGTCATCATCACTGGCAGTCAATTCTTTCTCAAACAAAGGAATAAGGCTTGATTTGGACCTGAATTTATGATTAAAGAATTACAATTTTAAGAAATCAAGTTCAATATGAATAGGATATTGTATTAAAGTTTTATCAAGCTGAGTTCAGTAAGGTAAACAACACAATAATAAACTCAAGATTAGTGGACACAATCTGCAGATTTCCTTTAGCCCCTCCGACCTTGTCTTTGGCGAGTATCTAGATTGTACTTGAGTCTGTTTATAGGCATCCTTTCGACGCTTGACACCAGTCTTGCAATGAGATATATTGGTTTCATCAGGTGAATTTACAGAGGACTCCTCTCCAATTTCTGCTGAAGCAGATTGTCCTTGAATTACTGCTCCAAGAACAGATGGAGTGACTATCTTTTTAGGTGAGACATTGCATACTACAGAATCAGGTGATGGAATTGGATCAACTCTTAAGCTAATTCCTGCAATAGGGTAACAGGAGTGCAGGAGTCAATTTTCCTTACTAATGGAAACCAGATAAATGACAAGCTATCACTGTGAGTGCGTAAGAATAGGATTTAGATAAAAATTATGTAACTTTCATATGCACTAGAATGAACCCGGTGCATTGCTACCGGACCGAGATTAATAAAATCAAATAACCATATTTTTCAATGCAATCATGCTAAAAACATCAGATCTCACCATTCGATTTTTTTTTAAAATATTTATTTCAAGGCAAGAAATTCTCTTGCCATGAATGAAAAGATTTAACAATTAAATGTATATCAATTATAGAGAAAATGGAGTAAAAAAATTAACAAAAAAAATTATAAATGCATCCATTGAGTGAAAAATGTGTTTGAAAACCAACACAACTTAAATGAGTATAAGAAAATCACAAAACATAGGAACCAAATGAGATAAGAATATACACATGTTAGAAACATGGATAATTTGTTCAAAGGTAACAAAAAGTTACAAAATTTAAAATCACATACATCCAATGCAAGTAACAATTAATGTTTATGAGAGCTAACTTACTATTAAACTACATCAAAAAGTTACAAAATATAAAATCAAATACATCCAATGCAAGTAACATCTAATGTTTATGAGAGTTGACTTATGAGTTATGATTAAACTACCATCTTTGTGTATATATTTTTTTAAAAAAAGAATATTATGAATGATACCTTAAATATACTATTTTTACAAAATTCACAATAGCATAAATGCTAATACAAATCAAATCACGTTACTCCCTGAAGCTAAAATAATGTGCTAAGAAACAAATAAAAGTTTTGTCACTTGTAAAATTCCTACTTACCACTTTACTCAGAGAAGAACACATTAGAAAATTGAGTTATCTTTTGCCATACCAAAAATTTTTTGATCATTAGGAATAGATTACATTAGGTATTAATAAAAGCTTAAAGCATCAACAAACATGCAAACATCATCTAAACCAATAATCTAAAAAAAAATAACCACTAACACAGATAAAATCTATTAGATTCTCTCTACCAAAACAAAATAAGCAGCCAAACTACCACTATGTCGCAAAATTCTCCGTTCTATACACCCTTGCTTAAGCCAAGACACTCAATGCTCCTTTGCTTCTTTAAAAATTTTACAAAACTTGACCTCACCAATCGCATAGCATACATAATATTAGCAAAAATATAGTTCCATCTCCAAGGTCTCATATCAGCAAAAATAAAATTGAGCTATCAATTCTTCTTTGTCTTCAATCTTCTGACACTTTTTTCCTTCTAATAATTAAAATATAAACAACTTCAACACCAGGAAACAACATATTCATTCCATTTATATTCACCTCTTCAATTCTCAAAGACAAAAAGAATATCAATGACTAATGCTCAACTACACATTTTTCATTAGTTGCAAGTAAACCCTACTTAAATTAAGGCATAAGAAACCTCCCTCTACAACCAAAATCCTCTATTTTTCAACATAAAACTCAAATTACCATAGAACTATGCTTGACTTCTTAAAAGCATTTCTAGTGAATATGGTAAGATAATTTACCTTAGATAGCCCTTGCTAGCTCTGGATGCATCTGGCTTCTCAATACCATTTCTAGCTGCTTCATGCTGGTAATGCATTGGTAATCATAAATATAACAGAATACAACAATAAAAAATGATAAGATCTATGACATGCTCTCATAAATTATTGATTCAAGTCAAGTATTTGATGTGCCTATGAAATTCCATCAATAAAGCAGTTAAATAAGTTGTTGTCTTATCATCACTTTCTATTAAAGATTTTATGTCTTCTGCAAAGTTATATCCTATTCTAGCTGCATCTTCATATCTCACATCAAAATAATTAAATTTAATCAAAATTTTTTGAAACTAAGAATCAAATAGAGAACAGAATTATGACCTACTATCCACAAAAATATCATGATAACTATAGAACTTGAGGGCACCTTCTTATTGTAGTTCGTTTCAAGGGTTGCCTGATGTTCAAGTGTGTTTAAAAAAGAAGGTAGACATCAGTTGTAGTCTGAATTGATCATGATCATAGAATAGACACACACACACCTTGGTAGGCCATAAAAAGGAGAATCGCAATGATTTTATTTTCAACACATCAAATTTTAGGGCTCTCTTTTCATGTCCATGGCTCAACTTCCTATCCCAAATCTTGGTCATCTTAGAATTTGATGATTTCAGGTTAAAGATAGCATAAATCTTTTAGCAGTACAAAAGAGACCAATGAAAATTTTAAAGTTATCAAATATTGAAGCAAAAGAGAATTTCAAATATTCTTACACTACTGACAGTTTGTTCCTTAGAAAGGCAATCTTCCGGTCAACATAAGATGCACTGCTATATCAAGAACTTCTAGAAATAGAAAAATATTGCACCGTCTATCATTCTATCAGTGTTTGATCTTTTGCATCCTAAATGAAAATATACCAAAAAGCAAATCTAAGTAATTTACATCAGTCCAAACTCCAAGATTCTATAAAAGTATATAGAAGTTCAAACTTGAGCAATATGGTTAGAGCATAACGTGAAATTGTTAACATATACTAATCAAAAGAAGCACAACAAAAAAACTCATATGGAAGATATGTGGGCAAAGCATTTTAGAAATCCTCGGGCATAAATGATATTTACTTGCACTCCTCATTCGAAAGCAACTTCAAATATGACTCCAGCATAATAGTTAAGAGCTCTAGCAAGACAAATCAAAACCACTTTATCAGAGTCAAATTTCATTTCCACTTCCTTTATATCCAAAATTCTACTTAAAAGTTTGACTTTGAATTCAACTTGAAATCACTTCTTTATAACCATTTCGTTTCTACTCATTTAACAGCTAAATTACCAAAAGCAAAAAAATTAAAAATAAAAAACCCTAACCAGAGCCATGTCTTGATTGAAAACGGGGCACTCTGATTTCATATCTAGAAACAAAAAATAAAAACAAAATATATAGCCTAAGTGTCAGTTAACATGATTAAATGAGCCAAAATAATACAGATTAAATGGTTAATTAAAAGAGCTTGCTCATTGTGTGAATTCTATTTTGTAATTGAGACTTCTGAAATGGGCTGAAAAGTTGTCCAAGGAAAGTTTGGTGTAAAACCAAGAATTTATGATTATGGCAATTAAGAAAACAAAGAATAAAGGAATCAATGAGAAGAACCTGAAATCATCAGTGTTCAAGCTATCCTTTATTGCATATACATATATATGTATATATTAATTTATGAGAAAAATTTATAACACATTATGTAAAAAACAACATTTCATTGTAAATATCATATAATGAAAAGGAAAATGGAACCTAGACTAAAGATTTCCTAAAATATAGCCTTGAATCAATTAATTTAATACCTCAGCAAATTAATTAATTGAAGAAGAAGTAAGATAGACATTAAAAAGAAACCCACTGGGAGATGGTGATTCTCATCTGCACATGCGCTAAGAAAGAGAACTAAGAAAAAAATTAAATAAAAAATGTGCAAGATGATAAGTAAAGATTAAAACAAAAAAAATCTAATAAGAGGAATGGTCTAATTAAGTTTAAACTATAAATTCTATAGGCTAGGAACAGACCATTAGAACAGAGAATCTCTTTTGAGCTGCTCATAAATTGTAAAATATACCTACAGAGTGAATGAATTGCATCAATTCAAGCAAGCACCAATAGAGAGTAAGAGAAAGAGCAGGGAAAAAAGACCTAAACTCAAAAATGGAGGCATGTGAAACACATTTACATTTAGAAGAATAATTTAATACAAAATGACAAAAACATCCATGGAAATCTGACCAAGTAGGTAATAGGCTTCCTGTTTGATTTACTTCAACCGTAAAATCTTCAAATATTGAATCTAAACTTCTAGAGAAAAGTATTATGCATAGTTGGGATAAGAAATAGCAACGATATAATTATTTGAAAAAAGTAACACCCCAACTTGATAGAATTTAGTTACTGGTACTTTTGGCTTCTAAAGACAACCAAATATATTTTTAAATCAATTTATATTAAAAAAGAGTTAGATAAAAAAATTTTCAAACTATAAATCTGATTATGACACAAATATAAATGCAAGATGAAATCAATTCAAATCTATAATTATCATGTGAATATGAATTCAATTTAAATCTTTTAATTAAAATTGTGAAAACATCCTCTATAGTAATAGCATTGAAGATGAATCAAAAGTAAAGTTAGATTAGCATATAATCCATATTTATGCTATGTGTGCCTTTAATTTGTAATGCAAATGAAGAAACTGAATTTAAATATCATAAAAAAATATTTTTCAAGTATCAGTCACTAACAATATTGATATATTTCTATTCTAAATTATTTCTTTCAATTACTTGGACAAAGAAGACTTCAATAACTCAACAGTAGAAACAATATAGGCCTTTGAAACAACAAAACTCTTCTTGAACTTCTTTAAAATTAAATTCTATTTATAGTTTGGTTATCCCAAAATCAAAAAATTCATAAATAAAGAAATAAATACCAATAAAAGAATATTAATGTTGACATCAATAGATAATTGTTCATTTTAAACAATAAAAACTAACCTTGAACGTTACAGACTTCGCAAAACATCTTTTAATTTATGCAGCCCTTTTTGATCATGTGAAAAAGTCAAAGACTCAGCCTTTAGTATAGAAGAGAAGACATCTATAATACAAACATTGAATAAAAGGATTGATTCATCAAAATAAAGAAACAATAAAAAGCGATAGGGGAGGAAAAACCTCAAAAAAGTTGAGCTATGAATAAAATTATGAGAATAATATAACATATACTTTAGAAAAAAACACATAAGAATATAGGGAGAAAAAGTTCTAGCCAGAAATTGTTAATGATACACTTAGCCTATCAAGACATTAACAAAGAAGGCCAAGAAAGAAAACATACCATTTGTTTCTTCCATGACGAAAAAGAGAAGAAAAATGTAGAATTTAAGATAAGGTAATCTTGCTCGAAGCAACTGAAAAGCTTTACTTGATGATTGAGCATAGATTTGCAGATTCAGTGATTGAGTGAAAGAGCTCATGTTAATGATCTACATAAACATTAATATAAAGTTACTTTAGTTTACTTTAATTTATGAAATTAACAAATTCAAAAGAAATAATAAATATCTAAATAATACAACAATTCAACAATAATAAGAAAGGAATAATATATTAATTAAGCAAACTCATTGATTTGCCATCTCCATAGATTGAATATCTTATTTCCTATGAAAAGTCATAAGGAAATGATCATTTTCAACTTCTACAATGCCTTAAAAAACAAATCTACATTAAAAAAGATAATTAACAACATAAAACTTGTTACCAATATAACTTTTTGGTTCGATCCCATTCAAAGTAAGGATTATAGATGAGTCAAAAACTAATAAATCTACTCATAGTCAGATATGACGATGACACATTTAAAAATAATAGGAATAGAAAAAAGAATAAATTTAAGAAACATATAAACAATTACAAAAGTGAAAAGCATTACATGAATTTTAGGTAGAATGCATCCCGACATTGCAAAGGATTGAATAAAAAAAACAGAAAAAGCTAATAAAACATTTAAATTGAGAATTTACACAACAATAAGATCTAATAAAAAAAGATCATGAAATACTAAAATATAACATTTTCTTTCTATACCTTCAATGTACTCTATTCATGTTGAATGGAACTTGTATAAAAATAAAAAAACCTAAAATCCACGTTAAAAATTTATATATAAAGGAACAGTAAAACTATACCTTGATGACAGAGAAACTTTCAGTGTAAAGCATTTTCAAAACTTCAAATAGGTCTTGTAAATATTTCATTACCTCAGAAACACTTTGTTTCTCTTTTGAACCTTTTCTATCTGCGAACGTTAAATATACACATGAATATGTAAATATGCTTTGAGCTATTTTAAGGAACATCATCTTAAGTGTCAATTAGTAGATTAAAACAGAACTATAAAGAAATTAAAAAAAAACCACAATTGCTAAACACACAGGAATCAAATAAAGAATCATCGAAATGAAAAAATTAGTTATACCGATGCTTGGCCCCTCCATGGCTTTTTCCAACAAAGCTAAAGTAAGTTGTTTTTTACGTCCATGGACAATCGCCATGAAATCTTAAGCACGATGCTGAAATATAGGACAATAGAGAAAATTTAAAGGAGATACTGAAAATGGGTTAGATACAAAAAAAAAAGAAATTGGACCAAAAATGCGCATTGCAAGAAAAGTGTTGGTCCAGCTAAGCCATCAAAAATTGCAAGTAGTCATTTAATGTTAAAATCCTCTCAATACTCACTTTTTCATTAATTTCCAAGAACACCAACAAATAAACACACATACAGAACAATAATTAAGATGATAAACCACCAAATTCACAAAGTTTAACACAAAAAAATATAAGATTGATCTAAAGAAATTTAAGTAAATTGGTTGAAGTCTACTACTTGACTCAAACTGTAATCAATATAAAAGAACATCAACAAAACCCAAAAAAAGGGAAAAAATGAACCATTGGAACAAAAATTAAAAAAACCCACCTCAAATTTCTCGAGTTTTAACTAAAGAAGATCAAATTAAGAACATGTATCTTTCTTTTCTATAAAGATACCAATAAG
This sequence comes from Heritiera littoralis, assembly GCA_031772115.1. NCBI lineage: Eukaryota > Viridiplantae > Streptophyta > Magnoliopsida > Malvales > Malvaceae > Heritiera > Heritiera littoralis. The sequence goes on from JAPDPK010000065.1 coordinate 237,790, forward strand.
CTTTGTCTCAGAAGATACCAACGGCGTAAATCTCGACAAAAACAGCAGAGGTTTTGCCAAAAAGGAAGGCGGGAGAGACTCCAAAGAGAAACTTGTCGTTTTAGGTTGGGTTTCACCGCCGACACGATTTACTCAAGTGCGAAGCTTGGTGGATGAATCAACCCAAAGAACAGCATAAGTTTTCCTATGAGATGGCGCTTAACCGATCGCTGTATAAGCCTTGTGCAGAAATCAAGTTGATCTCTAAAACGTGATGAGATTTTGTCTCCATTGTTGTCTTTTTGATGTCTGCTGAAATGTTTCTGTCTTGTTGCTCAAGAGTAGAGGCTAAGATCATCCTCAGGTGAAAGAAAGAAATCAATATTCAATCAGTTGATGGATGAATTGAAGGTGTATATGGCATTTAGATTGGCTGCATCGTACTCTCCAAAATAGAAGAGGTGAAGCATTCATCACCCAAAGGAGAAGTAGATACAGCAAAAGGGAATATGGCGACAGCTCAGGTGCAACACCAAAGACACACAGAGTAGGTTCCAGGGAACGATAAAACCAAATGCAAAGAGAGGACAAAAATGGACGGAAGGCTACCATCTTTAAAATATCTGTCCTTTTGGGACATGTGTCACATAGAGAGAGAATCTGCAACTAAGGGAAATTCCCGAACAAACCAAAACAAATCTTTTTTTCCTTGCAAGGCAATGCAGAATGAACCAAAACCAAAGGGCAACATATGTAAAAAATGAAGGGGGCGACGTGGCCTCATGAAATCACAAAATTTTCTACAACTTTTATTATATTGATATAGGAAAAGTAGAAGAATGCATCCCAAGTCTCTTCACATGTAGAGTAAGTTCTAGTCATTAGCATTTGAAGGGACCAGTTACCATTGTAGACCTCAGTTTTTTACTTTGAATGTGTGTTTGTAGAATAAAGCATCAGAAGTTTCTGTTTATACATGTTCTTCCAAAAGCTTCATTGGAGTTCAAGTTAAAATGATTAAGAGAAGACTATAAGATATCTGATGCCTCATGTCTCAATAGTTTGCAATCAGATATATAAATTCCAATAATTCTCAGCAACTTTAAACTTGGAAGAAGCCGTACCAATAAAATGTCATTCAATTTTAGTACATTAGATATTACATGTTCACTGCTTAAAACCCTATTTAAGCCAACTCTATCATCCTCCTATAAATCAGAATATTTAATCTTAAAAAAGAAAAAAAATTGCAATGGTCCGAGCTCAATCATGTAATCAAACAATGAATGCAGTGAGGCATACCTTTAAATATGATATGTGTAAATCAACAATTCTATTTCATTTGCAATTACAATGCATATTGTTAAAACCCTAACAAAAATTCAAGCAGTATATGCATCCCAAAAGTACATTACATAATATAGTGGCATCCCAAAAAACGTCACACTTTTGATCATCTCTCATACTTGTTCTCTTAGAATTGGAGTGGCAAAAGTTGTATAATTGACATCACAATTTAATAATCCAATATTAGCATACACCATTGTTTTCTTACTTTTTCGAAACCAAATCTAAATTGTAAAGTACCAATAACATGTGAATAAGTAGAATAATCACAAAATAGTTTTGCTAAAGAAAATTTTGTTAAAGAAAGCGTAGGATTGCAGAATCTTGACAATCCTTTTTAACTAAAGATCAAACAACCTCAAATGCTTAGAAGAATAAAAATATAATGATAAAATTATCCCAAACTTTATAATCAAGGTCAATAAAAAAATAACATCATGTGATCTTGAAGTTTAGCTGTGGCATTAGCACTCCACCTTCAGTTTCACTTGATTTCCTAACCTTTTAATATCCCACCATAAAAATATATACATCAAAAAGGGAAAACCTCAAAATTTTCACATTAAAAAGATTCAGTTTTTTCATCTCCAAACCCATCCAACAATTAATCAAGAAAAAAAATCTTTCTGAAATCAAGATTTTTTTTAAAATAGTTTGGAAAAAAAATATCTTAAATAGAAATTACATCGTAAATCCTAGTCATAGAAAACATATGTTAATATAAGCATAAATTACTTTCCAAATATACGCAAAATTTTTCATAGGCATATATATATATTAAAATAAAATGTATAAATTAAAAGTGTATCTGGTAGAACCCAAAGAAGTTGGGAAATATCAGTCTTAAAATAAATTTATCATTATTTATAAGAATTATTTATAAATTGATTTTCCTGAAATTCTTAATGATAAATAAAGTAATAAATAACAATGTATAAAATGATCTAGACATCAACTTTAATATATATTTAACTTCAATGTAATTAGTTAAAAGAATACCATTTGATAAAAGAGAATGCAAAGTGATCTTAAAACATGAGTTTAAACAATATCTACTTATCTTGAATTTATCATCTCAAAGAAAAGAATAATGAATTGATTTTCTTGGCTCATCCATGTCATGGAGAAGTTGGTTGATAGGCCCTCTTAACTCACAAATCAATTCCATTTCCTAGCACAAAATCTTTAAATGAACTTTTTTTTTCTTCCATATCAAAGGATGCTCACGTTATGAAGTCACTCCAAATAGAAAATCAAAACAAAGACAATAACATTAAAAATAATTATAGTTCTACTATCACTTACCTGCAAGCAAGATAACATTGCCCCAGAAAAAGAGTAAAGGGTGTTTCCATTTGAAAGCAGACAGATATAATCAGAGAGACCAAACACTTCTGTATGCTATGGAAAATGATAAAAATGAGAGTGCAGCCTCTGCTTGCATGTTTCTTCAGTGTCAAAAAGGGCAGAGACACCGAAGAAGCTGAAGACATGATACCGTAGAAGAGAACCTTTAGACCACAACTCAATCCAATCACCTACTTTAATTCAGTCCCACTCAAATCCCACCCTAGGTCTGAAAACCCGAAAGAAAATTGATTCGAATCCTGATCCTACTTCAGATTTGCCGCCCCAATCGGTAGTGGATGGGTATGAGAGAAGGTTGGGAGAAGATGCAAAACAAAATAAAGAGTTGTCCGCATAATGGGTATGAGAGAGGGGTAGAAGAAGATGGCAATTCGCCATGGTTTTGGGCTGAATCTCTGGTTTTTCTCCAAGGAAATGGAGAAGAAAAAGAAAGAGACTCGATGAGTGAAAGTAGAAGAAGCTAAGTCGGGTGAGTCGTGAGTGAAGAAAAAAGGTGCATCCCCACGCGCCAAAGTTCAAGTCAAAGTTAAAAACCAAACAAAATTACGGTTATGCCCAGAAACAAATGATAAACAGATATCAAAACATAAGATGAATAGTGTCTAAACGGTGTAGAAAATCGTGGCTGAAGGTGAGCGCACGTAGTTCTACAACTTTTATTATACTAGAATATCATCCGCGCGATGCTGCGGGACTGACACTTATATTTTTTAAATTTTAAATTTATAAATAAAACTTTTCTTACATTAGGTATGTTTGTAACTTCGTATAATAATGAAATTAATAATCTAACCTTTTAAATTACTAAACAACATGGTATTGAAATGGGTATCTTGACAGAAGACTTTGTGCTTTTAAACTCAAAATATGTCATATATAAAGCATAACCTTGTAGGTTTCTGAAAAACAACAAACAGAGATAAACATTCTTAACATATCAATTAAAATTTGCAAATTACTAGACAATAGGCATTTTCAGAAATGCATGTAAGCCTTAAACTTTAACTACAAAATATATGCAATATATAAAGCATAGGCCCCTAAAAATAACAAAGAGAATTGAATAACATCCTAAAGATAGAGTATTTAATTATATCTAGGATCATTGAAGCATTGAAGTATATCAATGAATAACATTGAGGTGCTCCAGCTAGATACCATTATCTAAAGAATCAACCAAGATAACACACTTCTCAACTAAATCAATTGGACAAATAATCATATAATTTTAACAAATATACGGTCCAACACAATTTAAACAAAAAATTATCTGCAGGAGTACAAACCTTGGCTGAAAGTGGAACTGTAATCAAAGCTTGTTTGCTACTTTTGCCACCTGCCACCACCAATTATGCTATTGCCTTGCTCACTTCTCAGTCTTGACAAAAAAGGAAAAATGTGAAATGAGGTGCTTCACTACTGCTACCTCCCCTCGGTCACTGCTCAATGATCGCCGCTAGTCGGTAAAAGGGACCAAAGGCTAAAAGATTGTGAGAAGAGTTGAAGATAGGAAGAGAGACAGATTGGAGGCAGCAAATGAGGACCAGATGGCAACTTAAATTATCAACAAATCACAACCTCCTAACATGTTATTTGGAAAAAAATGTTTTTCAAATTATATTGGGAGCTAGTGCATCCATCTAAATCAATCTACCTTTCTCAACTTGTCATCAGTAGAACACTAATAGAAGAAAGCTAGAATTAACCTCACAGATTGGATTATGTATAAATTAAAAAATCAATTAAATACTTAATTGAAAAGGTTACTCATTTCTTACCCATTTTAACCACTTAATATCATGAGTCAATTTGCAACTTGATTCAAATTATATGAAAATGAATCTTAAGTGTCAAATAAAATCATTTGGCAGAAGAATGCCTACAACCAAAATTCAATGAAAAATCTGATATTTTCAACATAATTGCATATCAACATTCAGCAATGAAAAATATCATCAAGGGAATAATGTCTTAGAGGCCACTTTATAAGTTTGCTACTAATTGCCATATATAACTATGTTTGGATATAGTGATTAAAGATGTAAGTGGTGGATGAAGCACTGCAGTAAAATATCTAGTCACCAAATTACTACAAAAATCATAGTAAGCTAAAGCAAAAAACACTGTGTTCTCAATGAGACTTTCTAAAAAAAAAAACTATTTATACTATATTGAAATTTTGTTAGCAACAAAATGACCAATTTTATACTTGCTTACAGTTTAGTCTCTTGCAAACACAGTACATCGATGCTCTTAGCCCATTGACATTCCAGGGCAGAACCTTGACAATCAAAGGCAGGAAGACAAATTTAAAGTCCAAATATACCACATGGAATGATTCCAGCATTTCATTGTTACAACTTCGAAGTAAAGATATTCAAAACATTTAACATATCCTAAAACATTCATTGTATTTTAATGCCCAAACTTAAAGTCTTTCTTACAAAAAGCATGCCTAACAGAAGAAAAAGATAGGCCTTTGAAAAATCAAGACCTTAATGCCACCATAGAAAGCATCATACAACAAAACTGTATGTTGATTTGCCAAATTTTCTCAATCATATCTGTTATGTAGGTAAGTAACACTCAAGGATTTTTGAAGACTTGATTCTTCTAAAGTTTTTTAAATGTATAATTTGTAGCCCTAACATTTAAGATACACACTGATTCATTTTATACTACTTAAATATAAATCCTTGTTGATTTTATTTTGTTTCTAGTTCAAACAATGAAGAACTAACAAAAAATAGTTCTTATTCTCGACCATGAAAGATTCTTATTTTCATCTTTACATTATTCTTTTGTTCTTAAATTTTTAAGTTCTTGTTCACAGTATGGATGTTGCATGCCCTTAACTGAATATAGGTACACTTAAAGACCCAACGTATTGGCTTACTCTCAGTAACACAGCAGCAAGTATGGATTGCTTGCAGTGGAGCAAAGAATGAAAAAAAATTCAAACAAATAGTTCTTGAAAATATCGAAACTAATTTCTTAAAAATAAACCAAAAAAAAAAAGAAATAAGAAAGCAGAAAAGACAAATATCAAATTTTATGTTGGTAATTTATTTAATAAACCACAAAACAAAACAAAAAGTTTTTTTAGTTAAATAAATAAACAATTCAAATAAAAAAATTAAAAGTCCAAATCGAGCCTTATTTCTAACACAGCTTTCTCCCAAAATTGAAGAAGAGAAGAGGACTAAACTAAGAAATTCTTGGAAATATAGGAGGGAAAAAGGGGACAAACCTTGATTGGGCACTTTTTGTGGTGGAAATGCTGGCAGCATTTTGGAAGAAGACAATAGCTTTCATGACAACAGAGTCAAGTTCAAGGTATAAAATAAGATTTTTTTTCCTTTTCCTCCATGTCTTTCCTTTCCTTTGTCGAGGAGCTTCTCTTGACCATGGGCAAGAAAACCAAAGCAAGAGCTTCAAAAACTTCTTTTGACCGGTAAAGAAATTGGGAATGAGAGAGTAGGTGGACCCCATGGGTCAGAAAGGTAGAGAAAATCCCAATTTAACCAAGTCAATATTTCTTTTTCTTACAACAAAACACACAATGAATGAAGCAACCTAGGTCAGGAGGTGGAAATAGGGAAGGGGACAACGTGGCTGCATGAGGAGGCAGCATTTTCTACAACTTTTATTATACTGATGATTTCTTGTTTGTTTGTGGATGAAAAGAGTAACAAAATACTCTTCCAATCCAAAAGCACTTCCCACAATCAATTGAACTTCAACTTTAGGACTGATTAGCACATCATTTTAGCCTAAATTACAATTACTTAACATGGGAGTTTTCCACAATCAAGATTCCTTTTCTTGCATAAACAAAGAGAAAAAAAACAAACTTGTGCATATCTAAGACCCTGACGTTTTACAACTTTTATCTGCCACCACTCCTTAAGAAAAAGAGAAGCAAAACTTTGTTTCCTTCATCTTATCCATGTCCTCATTGCTTCTCTTCCCTTCTTTCTTATCTTGTTATTTAGTTCCCTAAGCAAAGCAACAGATGAGTGTTGAAAATCATTATGGGAAATTTATAAACAATATTAGAACATATTTGCATGCATACCAGTCCAACCCATTGTGAACAAACAAGAACACTTAATAACCTGGAGATCAACAAAATGTAATTGCTTTTAATTCAGATCCTTTCAAAGCTAAGATGTATTGCAAATCACCCGTTATAACTTTCTCAGCTTCAATAGATAGTCTTTCAGTTGTGTCCCTTGGATGCAGCATAGCCTCAGGGCCCCAGAAGGCTGGGGAGCATCAGTGTGGTGCCTGAAATAAAAAATCACCATCATTATCATCCAAGCCTTTATCCCAATACGAGTAGAAACATGCTCAATATATACTCATTTCAATTTTAAGGACATGGCAGCATTATACACTTATGTTATTTGGCTTTTAGTAATATTACAAAATGTGAGTAAAATACAAAAAAGGGCATGGAAACTTGAAGGACCAGATAGTTGACTCCTACCAAAGCTTCATATATGGCACACTCTGCACATTTCACACTACCAAAGTCCAGTATTGTATATGTATGGGATGCCATAATGCATCCACGGTGAAGTTTTTGCAGGCAATGGAAGAAAAATTAAGCATTAGAGAATGGCAATTTGCAGACTAGAATCAAAGGATAAATAACTTGGAGAGAAATTCTACATAATTACCTAGCTACCTGGGAAAAGAAAATGCAAAATAAATAAGATTTTTCATCTTACCTTCTTACAAGAAGCACAATGTAACACCCTCGGAAGCTAGGATTTTCGGGCTAACTTTTTCCTTTACTATGTTTGCCACTCGCATCAATGTAGCTAAAACTTAACAAGTAAAGTACTACTTGTTTATTTTTTTAAGACTAATTGTCTAAGGTCTCATTCAATTGCCTCGTAATGCGTGTCAAAAATCGAAATTGAAAAAATCTATCCTTTATATATATTGTCCAACCACACTCTGTAACACAACAATAATCCAACCTATGGCACATTTATGATCTTAAGAAACCATCTAGAGTATCACATTTTCATCAAGATATCCTATTGAGATACTATTCATTACCAGGCACAATTATATATAATTCTCGATACAGTCCTAGTACTTACATCTCAATCCATGTATACTGTGTATACCGAAAATAATCTTATCGTCTGGAATATAAACAAAAATAATGAAAGGTTATACCTCAATATAAAAAACAGTAACTTAGCAACATGTAAGTCGAGCTCTTAGTGCAGCAGTCGAGCCTATCTGAATTAACCTATGAGGTGGTAGAGGGGGGGTGAGTTAATGCCCAGTAAGAAAATATACGCTAAATGATGTTAAGTTCCTACTATGTTTAATGCATGTGTATGCGTAAATAAATGCACTAAAACTCATGCTTAGATATGTTTTATTGAAAATAATACAAAGTTGATAAGACATTGTTCATAAGCTATAAAACGCTATATCAAGTAATTTCCAAACATATTAGTACTCACGCATTCACAAAATCAAGATACAGTAGAAATAGAAATGATGCATTCGTTCATCTTTGTAACAGTATCGAGACATACATTTAAAAACATTTTCATGAGACGAGCATTATGAGATTCGGTAACGTAACCGGGATATTTGGAAATATAACCAAGAAGCTTTCCATGAAAGCATCCACTGTAGTTAGCAATGGTCACAGTCCCATATCAGGGCCTTATCCATGATCATGAATCATCCCAGCACCAATGATCATCTAGTAGTTGAGGTACAAGTCACGACTAGTTGTCGGACAATTATACGTAATTACCGCTACCCATTTGCCACACAAGCGAGATCCATGACGCAATTACGTATATGGCGCCTCAATGCCACACAGGCTCAATAATTACCATACAGGCTTACTAAATGCCACAGAGGCAGAATTAAACGCGCTGAAATACAAGTCACGACTTATTGTCGGACAATATACGTAACTACCGCTACCCATTTGCCACACTGGCGGGATCCATGACGCAATTACGTATACAACGCTTCAATACCACACAGGCTTAATACTTGCCACACGGCATAATAAACACCACACAGGCGAGTGCCACACAGGCATTTCCAAGTGCCACACAGGCATTATACATCATCACGTATCTCATGAGTCAAAACTCGTTTAGAAATAGAACTTACAATATGGGTTGAGTACTAAAAGCATGAATAGTTTCACATAATTATAGTTTTGAAAATCCCATCATACGAAGTCAAGCTTAAAAACCATTTTCTCGATAACAAGTAACAATGCTTAATATGCATGAGGTTTTAAAGGCATTTTATAAATCTAATTTAATACCAAGAAATTTACTTAAATAATTTCTAACGAAATTTCGACATTATGACGGCATAGGTAGAACACTACCTAGTGTCATAACCACAATCAAATACCTGTGGAAAACACAATCAAGCAATATATTTTTTAATACACCAATTCCAACACAAATCCAAATCTCCACTTTAAGCTCAATCCAACATACTTTGAAATTTAACCTAAATGCATTTAAATCCATAAATATTAAATAACATTAATTTAGACATGCATAAACATAGCAGACTAACAAGCATTTATCGTATATTCTCTTACCTAGATAATGTCACTTTTTGCACTCCTTAGCCAATTGTTCAACTTCACCTCCTTGGAAGTTTTTCTCTATAATTTTAGTACATAAATCCCATTCAATAATTATTCATACTATAATTTCAGAACTATATCTCACTCAAATATTAGTTTATGCAATATCATTCTCATAATTTAGTTCACCCACATAAATTCTTTACCTTTGAAGGTTCTTACTCTACCTCTTCCTTGATATTACTCAAGGCCCCAACATAATCCTACACCATACACACGTTCAAGTTATTATTTCATATCTCATATAATAAGCTCATTACTACAACTAATTTCTCATTAGTTGTGCAACTCGATATATATATATATATATACACACACACACACACACATATATTCTTAATCAAATTATAATATCCTTATCTTTTAAATTACCTTGACAAGCTTCCCTTCTTCTTCTTAAATCTCTCTCTCTGGGTTTCGACCCTTAGAGTTGCTGTTTTGAATAGCTAGCAAATGGAGACCAACAGCCCCTGTCAACACCTTGTTTTCCTAAGTAAAAGGAACATAAAGTTCTAGCTGTAGACACTTAATTTTGTCCGGAATAATAAACCTATTTAATCATATATTTGAATTTGTTAAAAATATTAGAAATAAAATAAAAAAAGAGAAAAAAAATCGGTATTTTTAAAAAAATAATAATAATAATAACATAAAAAGAAAATAAATAAATAAATAAATAAATTCATAAAAATAGGTGTTCGCCAGCCTTGAGGTCGCCAGTTCGCCGATTGGTGTTCGCCAGCATGAGGTCGCCAGTTCGCCAATGGTGTTCGCCAGCCATGAGGTCACCTGGCCCTGCTGTTTCACCAACTTCACCGACACCGACTGCGTAAAGCAATCATAATCTCTTCATCTTAGAGATTTGATCCGCTTTTGTTGACTAAGGAATTCATAAAAAGCTGCTCGAGGAAAAGAAAAAAAAAGAAAGAACAATGTCAACAACACCGACGTGAAGGCTGTCAGATAGCCACCCTACCTGAGCTTAGCTCTGCTATCCTCGCCGACCTCTAGACAAACCTCATTTGGAGTGAAAGTCTCCTGAAAATTAATTTGCTCCGATTTTATTGACTAAAAGTTGCTCGGAAAAGATGAAGAAGAAAGGAAGATCAGTTCCAAGACCTCTGCAACTCTACATTCACAAGAAAAAACCAAGATTTTCAAGCAAGCATTTAAGAATGCTCAGAAAAAACCAGCGGAATAATGGAAACCAGCGGAACAATGGATTATAATCCCAGGTTTCAAAGATTTCGTCTGATTTTCTTTGACTAAGAATGCTTATAAATAGTCTAAAGGAGATCAGAGATAGAGAGAGGGAAGAACACAGAAACACAGAAGAGAAACACAGAAAAACGGAGAGACAGAGAGAAAAGAAAGAAAGATATACAGAGACAAGAAAATATTGAGAGAGACAGAGAAAAAGAGAGAACTCGACAGCAAAAATCTCAATTTCAGTTGTAGTGTGATTGGGATGGTGACTGGAGCAGCATAGAGGAAGTGTGGACAACGGTGAGCAGTACCTTCGTTTGTTACTGGGAAGAAGAAAGTGTAGTGGCGAGAGGCGAGCTTAACAAAACTTCAACGAGCCAAACATTGTAAGTGTACTCTGCCTTCCTTATTTAAGAAATTTTAAATAAATCCTATATTTAGCTAAACCTACTTCACCCAAATAAGTACAAAACACTATAAAATCTTCTTCGTCGGGCGAACTCTCAACGATGGTTTAGTTGAATGGGCGAGCTCGCTACTTGCCAGTTCACTTGCATGGGTGATTTATAATGGGCGGGCGAGTAGATCTTTAGGAAAAAGGTAAGTTCCTGGCGAATTAGTAAAAGGCGATATCTCCTGCATGACGAACTGTTCGGGCGGGCGAGTAAATCTTTAGGAAAAGGGTAAATGCCTGGCGAATTAGCAAAAGGCGATATCTCGTGCATGGCGAGCTGTTCAGGCGGGCGAGTAGATTAAAAATAAATCCTTGGGAAAAAGGTAATAAAAATAATAATAATTTCCAAATAGAGTCAAGCTGTTAAGTGGCGAGCTCTAGTATAAAAGTTATTTGTGTGAGACGAACTGTTCCAGGTGAGCTAGTAAATTGAAAATAAATCTATGAATATAAAAAAATAAAAATAATTTTTTTTTCCAATTTCACCAAAGTGTTGGAAAAATTTGGAATAAAAATTAATAATTCCGATTCTTTACATTCGATCAAAGTATTGAAGGATGTAGGAATTTGTCTAATTCAAGAATAAATTATTATAATAATGAATGATCTTTTAATAAAAATGTATATTTTTTTTATAATAGTAGTAAATGAAAACCTAACCGATGATGAAATTTCAGAATTTCGCGAGTGTGCGATATTTAGAAAATTCTTAAGCGAAAAGATATTTCTTCTAAATTTAACCAAAGTGTTGGAAAATTTAGGGAAAATAATTTCAATATTAAAGATTTTCGTTATAATTTCAATAAATTTTACAAGAGAATTAAAAATATAAAACCGACGACGGAGCCTCTTCACAAGGATGAGTTTGTCCTGTGAGTACTCTTGAGGTAACAAATTTTCCTTGGGAATTCGATCAAAGTGTTGGAGAATATCCTAAGAAAAATAATAAAAAAAATTTAATTAAGAATAAAAGACCATTTAAATTAAGATTGCTAAAAATAAAACATGATTAATTGGTACCGTTCATTGGACGGGCGTTGTGGGGGTGCTAATACCTTCCTCGCACGTAACCGTACTCCCGAACCCAAATTTTGGAACATAGATCAATGCACTTATCTTTAGTTTTAAATAGGTGACCAATCACACTTAGGTTAAAATTGATTGGTGGCGACTCCACGACGTTATGTCTAGCGATTAGATCCCCGGACAAAAATCGTTACGACAGCTTGGCGACTCCACTGGGGACCCGAGAGTCGAACCATTAATTAATCATGTGATATTTCAAGCCTTGGTTTAATGGTCTTAATTGGTGTTTAAATTCTTTAAGTTCTAAATAATGTTGTTTGAATTTTATTAGTTGTGTTATTTTTATACTTGATATATTATCGTTCATGAATTATTGGGGCATCCAGGATGAGGGTTATATATGTTCCTTCACACACACAACACGTGCATTTGCATGCATAAGCTCTAAGTCCCGAGCTCTATCCTCTGTAAGAGGGAGTGAGTAGCTACATTCTCGTGAGGTAGTAACCTCCGCATGGACTAGCGAATAACTCCCACTCAAATTGAACCCTTTCCGTTTGAGCCTGATGGGCGAGGATCGGGGTGCTTACTAGTCTTATGTGGACGTCAGTGAGGAACAATTTGGGAACCTACTAGCCAAATGATAAAACCTGAACCATGCATATAGAAAAACCTAAGGTACCGACCTTAAGTTAGAATTATGCCAAAAACCTTTAAGAACCTGAAGTTAGAAACACATGAAGGAGAGTGGTATTCGCATGTATGGGTGTTCATTTTCTTTTTAATAATATATTCATATACTTTACATACTTTAATTCATTTCATATGCATTCATGTTAATAGATATTGTCACGGGAAGTAGTTGTTACATGGCTAACTCTACATCCATAGAAAGTCAACCATCTCTCGAGTCCCTAGAGGAACCTTGCATCAGTCTGAAAACTAGATCAAAAGTAGCTCAGCATAAGAATGGAGACTGTCTTCCAGCAAATTACATGTCTACTCTCCCAGAAAAAGTCTACCTCGACCTCAAGTAGAACAATTTAGAAGACTTGGGAAATATCTGGAAACAATGGGATTACCCAAGGAGGGAAGCTTTCCAAAGGAAATATGGGCACCTAGCACTCCTCTTGCCAGTGGTCATTGTTAGCCACCTCCTCAAAGCCATGGCACAGTTCTGTGACCCTTCTTATAGGTGCTTTGTCTTTAATGAAGTGGACATGGTACCAACAATAGAGGAGTACTCTGCATTGCTTTGCTTTAATATTTCAAAGACGAATCAAGATAAAGTTTACTGGAAAAACAAGAAGACTGGCTACCGTAAAAAGCTTGCCATGATGATGGGATTAGAGGTACAAGTCATTGATGCTCAAATTAGAACTAAAGGTGAAAATACTTGTTTTCCTTGGACTTTCTTACGGGATTTCATTTGCAAGCATCTTGATGATGACCAGGGTATGAGATTATTTGCCTTAGCCCTCTATGGTATGATGGTATTCCCAAAGGTCATAGGTAGCATTGATGTCGCTATAGTAGACTTCTTTGAGCAAGTCGAACATAATGTCAATCCTACTCCAGCAATCTTAGCTGAAACTATCAGATCCTTAAGTTTTTGTAGGCGAAAAGGAGAAGGATGCTTCATTGGATGTGCGCAACTATTAACCATCTGGGCAAAAAGTCATTTTGAATGCAACGGGGGCAAGTTCTGTAAGCCGTTCATGTCTTTTCGGGCCCCTATTAAGGAGTTTTGTGAGAATAGTTGGCCTCAGCAAAAAACTAGAGACGAGTGGGTACCATTCTTCCGAAGCCTCACTAGTAGTGGGTTAATATGGAGAGCTCTTTGGATGCCGTTTGATTCAGTGTTATATAGTTGTGGAGATGAATTCTGGGTACCTCTTGGGTTATGGGGAGCAGTTAGCTACTCTCCTGTCATGGTGAGGCGTCAGTTTGGATATGAGCAGTTTGTCCCAGCAACCTTCGGCCTTAATAAAATAGAGTTCTCATACACAGAGGCCGATGCATCAATGAAGATTGCAAAAGCTATTCAAGCATGGAAGCATACCAATAGGTTGGATGGAGGGAGACGTACTGATATTTCATCCCCAGAATACTTCGTGTGGCATGCAAGGCGAGGAAAGGATGTGGTCATTCCTCAAGTGAGCATACCCACTTGTCCTATGAAACCGTGTTTCAAGATCCAGTAATAGAGATAGAAAGGGCAAAGCGAAAACTTCAGGAAGAGAAAAACAAGCTGGAATGTGAAAACAAAAGACTCAAGCATGAGATGCAAAGTAATTCAGAGCATTGGAGCAAGAGGATCCAAGAAGAGCGCAATGAATGGAGGACACTATTAAAGGATATGAATAGTACAATCTCATCCACCACTGCTGAATTGGGTCGTATACAAAGGGAAAATGAACAACTCCAAGCAAAGAGTCAAAACAATCTTGAGTACAAGCAACTTGAAAGTGAAAGGGCCCATATGCAAGCTCAAATGCAAATGATGGGAAAAACGCTATCAGAATCTCAAAGCCATGTCATAGCACTCCAAGAAGAAGTTGACGACCTGCGAGTCTTGGCTGATGAACGCGAGGAATGGATACGTGCTCATTTTTTGCAACAACAGCATCTGAAGCATTTATTCGAGCAAATTAGCATGGCTGCCAGGAAAGCTGAGGAAATGGAGGAAAGGGTGCGAGAGCTAAAGCCAGGAGTGAGTCCAATTACTGAGCATGGTCATCGTTTGTCAGAATTCCTAGATGAAGCACAAGACCATTATCTGCAGGTTATGACTTCTTGAGGAAACCAAGGGCTTAGAGATTAGACTTTTCATGGATGTAGTTTGGACTTTTGTTGTAAAATAACTTCTAAAGTCTAATAAAAGAACCTTTTGTTAGTTATGTGGCAAATACTTCCCCATTTCATTCATTCATACATTCTTTAGTAAAACATTAGCATGCATAAATGACTTTGTTTAAAAATAAAATAAACATGCCCTAATTCCAGAAGTTTTGGGTAATAAAGGTGTAAAGATAGCTCAACCAGCGAGAATTGCTATCATCCATACAACACTCGTCTACAATCTAGGAATATGGAAAACGAACAACAAATGAGGATAGACAGAATGGAGAAAGCACAAGAAGAAATGAGAGGGAAAATAGTTGAGATGCAAGAAGATATGAGGAAACAAATGGTTGAAATGATGGAATTAATGAGAGGGATGACCAAAGGCAAAAATGTGGAGGAAACTTCTACAGCTAGAGAAGATGTGCATAATCAAGGAGATGGGCAAGAGGAGCCATTGTACCCTCCAGGATTTACCCCAACACATGTTCAACCTGGCCAAGAAGGCTATCAACGAGTGATGCCGCCCCAGGGTGGTCGTCCTTATGCTTTTAGTGGGGTAAACCCACCAATGGGCCAATCTAATCAAGGGCAACTGGGATCAGGCCCTGGAGGCAATCCTGCAGATCCTATTTTTGTTCCAAATCTTGATGACCCTAATGAACAAGAAAAATTGAGAAAGGCAATCCCCGAAGTTGGTTCTGGAGTGGGGATAGAACATAAATATGACTTCCTAGAAGAAAGGCTTAGAGCAGTAGAAGGAAAGGACACATTTGGTAGAATTGATGCAGGAGAACTCAGCCTAGTGTCTGACCTAGTGTTCCCCCCAAAATTTAAGACTCCTGACTTTGAAAAGTATGGTGGAACAACATGTCCATCAGCCCACATCACAATGTTCGTTCGAAAGATGGCGGGGTATACTCACAATGATAAGTTGTTGATCCATTGTTTTCAGGACAGCCTTACTGGATCCGCTGCAAGGTGGTATGTCCAGTTAGACGGGAACCATATACATTCATGGAAAGATCTCGCTAGGGCATTTATGGCTCAGTATCAGCATGTGGTGGATACAGCTCCCGATAGGATGACACTCCAAAATATGGAAAAGAAGCCAATGAACCTTTCAAAGAATACGCCCGGCGATGGAGAGATGTAGCTTCTCAAGTGCAACCACCTATTACTGAAAAGGAGACAACTATGTTGTTTATTAGTACCCTCGGGAACCCTATTATGGTAAGTTGATTGGAAGTGCCACAAAAAGTTTTGCTGACATGGTAATTCTGGGGAAATGATTGAAAATGCCATAAAGAATGGTAAGATAGAGGTACCGATAGTGGAGGATCCAAGAAGGGTGCAACATTCAAAAGAAAAGAAGGTGATGTCCACGCTATGACTGTTGGAGGCCAACCGCCTAGAAACCCTACCCCCTATTCTCCTTACCCGATTTATCCACCTTATTACCCACCTGCAAACAATGTCACAGTAGGACCATACCCATACCAATCAATTTCAAGACCAACATATACCCCAATTATCGGCCGAGAGCTCCCAATTCACCAATCACATCCACATTAGCTCAACGACCTCCTGCCAACCAGCTAGATGACAATCAGAGAAGGCAAAAATCAGTCGAGATAGGCAACATTTTGATCCAATCCCTATGACCTACACAGACCTTTTACCTCAATTAATCGAAAACCACTTCCTTGCACCAGTTTATATAGAACCTCTTAAACCTCCCTACCCTGCGTGGTATGATTCAAATGCCCACTGTGATTATCACTACGGGATTCCAGGTCATTCAACAGAAAATTGCACTGCTTTGAAACACAAAGTTCAAACTCTTATTAAGGCAGGAATATTGAATTTTGGGAAGAAGGGAGAACCAAGTGTAAAAAAACCCACTCCCCGATCATGAGGAGGGTAAAGTAAATGCCATAATTGAAGAGGTAGATCGTTGGGTCAAGAAAAGCATGTTTATGAGGTGAAAACGCCAATGAAGGTGGTGTTCGACGCAATGGTCAAGGCAAAACTAATCCAGTAGATAATGAAAAGATGCCTAAAGAGGGAAAGTTTTGTGAGTTCCACAAGAATGTGGGCATGAAATCCAAATTGTCAAGAGTTTCGCCAAAAGGTGCAAGGCTTGATGGATGAGGGTATTGCAGAATTTTACGAAGAAGTGGAAATAGAATCAGTCAATGTCATCGGAAAAGAAACAGGTGTTCGGTGGAAACCATTGACTATCTATTATGAGGATAAGAATGAGCCTATAATTGATTCCAAGCCTAAATTTCAACTGCCAAAGATAACCATTGAGGTTCCAAGTCCTTTTCCATACAAGGATAGTCAGGCAGTCCCATGGAACTACAATTGCAATATCGCTACTCAAGGGTCAGTCAGTATCCCTTTGGCCACCACAACAAACACTACAGCTGCAGTGGATATAACAGGCACAGGAGGAATCACTCGAAGTGGGAGATGTTACACGCCTGAAATGTTGAAGAGAATTCAAAAAGGAAAGGCTAAAGAGGGAGAAGATGAAGAAAGTAATAGAGAAATCCCTTTCGAAGGTGAAGAAAAAGAACTCTGGGAGCAACGAAGCAAACCGGTATCTGAGAAAGAAGCTTCAGAGTTCTTGAAATTCATTAAGCACAGTGAGTTCAATATAGTAGATCAGTTGAATCGTACGCCAGCGCGCATCACTCTGCTTTCTCTATTACTGAATTCAGAACCCCACCGGGAAGCTCTTCTACGAGTGCTCAATCAAGCATATGTACCTCATGATGTGTCAGTAGAAAAGATAGATCGACTTGTTGGAAATATCGTGGCAGACAATTTTATATCCTTCAGTGATGATGAGATCCGCCTGATGGAAGAGGCAGTTACAAAGCCTTGCATATTACTACCACTTGCAAAGACTACATCCTACCTAGAGTCCTAATCGACAATGGCTCAGCTCTAAATGTTATGCCTCTAAGAACTCTGTCAAAATTACCTGTGGATGAGTCGCACATGAGGAAAAGTCATATGGTAGTAAAAGCATTCGATGGTACACGTCGAGAGTAACAGGGACTATAGAAATTCCAATTCAAATTGGCCCCAGTGTCTACAATATGGAATTTCAAGTCATGGACATTAACCCTGCATATAATTGCCTCTTGGGCGTCCATGGATACATTCAGCTGGAGCAGTCCCCTCGACTTTACACCAAATAGTCAAATTTATAATAGATGGAAAAGTGGTAGGTGTAGTTGGAGAAGAAGATATGATTGCTACAGTTTCCTCCACTGCCCCATATATCGAGGTGAATGAGAATGCACCAGAATGTTCTTTCAGGTCCTTGGAATTTGTAAATGCTACATACATAGGAGAAGGATCTAAGATACCAATGCCACAGTTGTCCAGCGCCACAATGTCGGGAATTCAACAGACTGTTGGGAAAGGGTGTTATGCTGGAGCAGGATTAGGAAAGAACTTGCAAGGGATAAAACGAGCTTTGACAGCAAAGGTGAAGGATGATAGATTTGGTCTTGGCTACAAGCCAACTGGGCTAGAGAGGAGAAAGTTTTTGGAAAAGAAAAGGGAAAGAAGAATGGCTAGATTAAAAGGGGTTGATGAGGAAAATGAGCCGATGGTGTTTCCTCCTCTAGAGGATGTCTTTCATTCTGTGGGATACATTTATCCAGACCTAGTAAAGGCTAACAAGGATGAGCTTGTTAAGGTTCGAGAATTTGTCTATCCAGATGATAAACACAGATAACGAAGAGGCCCCAAGAAGTTCGGAAGTGCGCCCTTGCCCGCCAGGCTTTCAGCTGAGGAATTGGCATTACATCGATCTTCCTGTTATCACTAAATCTCTGCCAAAGTAATTCAATAAGTAAAGCCTGATCACCCCTGCCCAAGGGTATCAAGGTCTCTTATGTAGGGCTATTTCTATTTCAATAAAATCTGGCCTTTTGTCATACCTTTTTCCATGTGAATTCTTTCATTTGCATCTTTTCTGCCCATGCATATTCGAGTCCATCTACATTTTGCCAACTTTTGCCCCATATGCAGGTACCCAAACAATGAATATGAAGGCCATTGTGATGATATTCCGAAACCTGATTTTGAAAGAACTGTTTGTGCTGGTGAATTTAATGAAGAAGAGGGTATTGATGATGATACATTGCCTCCTGAACTTACAAGACTGGTGGAACAAGAAGAAAAGCAAATTATACCCCATCAAGAACCCATTGAGACCTTAAATTTGGGGAGTGACGAAGTAAGAAAAGAGGTTAAAATCGGCACATTTCTATCATCGTCCATAAGGAAAGAGCTGATAAGCTTACTCCATGAGTATGCCGATGTGTTCGCATGGTCGTATCAGGACATGCCGGGTCTGAATTCTGATATTGTGGTTCATAAGCTACCAGTAAGACCAGAATGCAAGCCAATTCAGCAAAAGTTGAGGAGAATGAAGCCTGAAATGTTGCTAAAAATCAAAGAAGAAGTCAAGAAGCAGTTTGATGCGGGATTCTTAGAGGTGGCAAAATATCCTGAATGGGTAGCAAACATTGTTCCAGTTCCTAAAAAAGATGGAAAGGTGCGAATGTGTGTGGATTATCGTGATCTAAATAGGGCCAGTCCAAAAGACAATTTTCCCCTGCCACATATTGATACCCTAGTCGACAACACAGCTGGACATTCTTTATTTTCTTTTATGGATGGTTTCTCGGGTTATAATCAAATCAAAATGGCGCCTGAAGATATGGAAAAGACCACTTTTGTGACTATGTGGGGAACATTTTGTTACAAGGTCATGCCATTTGGGTTGAAAAATGCCGGTGCAACTTACCAGAGAGCCATGGTAACCTTGTTTCATGACATGATGCATAAGGAGATAGAAGTCTATGTTGATGATATGATTGCAAAGTCCCAAAAGAAGAAAATCATGTTGCCAACCTTAAAAGGTTATTTGAAAGGTTGAGAAAATTCCAACTTAAGCTCAACCCGGCCAAATGTACTTTCGGAGTGACATCAGGAAAGCTATTGGGATTTGTAGTCAGTGAACGAGGTATAGAAGTGGATCCGATAAGATACATGCCATCCAGAATTTATCACCGCCTCGTACCCAAAAGGAAGTAAGAGGATTCTTAGGAAGATTGAATTACATCGCACGCTTCATCTCCCAACTCACTGCTAAGTGTGATCCAATCTTCAAACTCCTCCGAAAACGGGACCCAGGAGAATGGAATGACGAATGCCAAATAGCATTCGATAAGGTTAAAGAGTACCTTTCGAATCCTCCGGTGTTGGTGCCACCTGTGCCAGGGAGACCCCTCATCTTGTATGTAACAGTGCATGAAAATTCCATGGGATGTGTGCTGGGGCAACATGATGAAACTGGGAGAAAAGAGCGGGCTATCTATTATTTGAGCAAGAAGTTCACTGACTATGAAGCCAGATATTCTTCGTTGGAGAAGATGTGTTGCGCTTGGCTTGGATAGCTCGTAGACTAAGACAGTACATGCTTTATCATACCACATGGCTAATTTCAAAATTGGACCCTATTAAGTACATCTTCGAGAAACCTTCATTGTCCGGGAAGATAGCAAGGTGGCAAGTGTTGCTTTCGAGTATGACATTGTTATATGACTCAAAAGGCCATTAAAGGTAGTACAATTGCTGATTTCCTCGCAGATCAAGCTGAAAAAGAGTATGAACCAATGATTTTGATTTCCCTGATGAAGATTTAATGGCCATATCACAAAAAATGTTGAAGGTTCCGCAGAAGAACTTGTTTGGAAATGTACTTTGATGGGGCATCTAATGCTTTGGGCACGGTGTTGGGCAGTTTTAGTATCCCCTGAAGGAGATTGTTGTCCATTCACTGCAAAATTGGATTTTGACTGCACTAATAATATGGCAGAATATGAGGCTTGTATCATGGGGCTCCGAGCTGCAATCGACAAAGGTATTAAAGTACTGGAAGTATATGGAGATTCAGCCTTGGTAATTTATCAATTGCGAGGTGAATGGGAAACAAGAGATTCAAAATTGGTCCAGTATTGTGAGTTTGTGACCGATCTAGTTAAACATTTCAAGAAAATTTGTTTTAAGCATTTGCCTCGAGAAGAAAACCAAATGGCTGATGCATTGGCTACTTTGGCTGCGATGTTCAAGTAAATTCAGGTGCTAAAATTTGTCCCATCAAGATGAGCATACATGGATCACCAGCACATTGCTCAAATGTAGAAGAAGAGATAGATGGGAAACCATGGTATCATGATATATTGCAATACATAAAGCATCACCAGTATCCAGAAGGGGCATCAGAAAATGACAAAAGGACTTTGAGAAGAATGGCCATGGAATTCTTCTTGGATGGTGAAATTTTGTACAAAAAGGGGAAAGATCAAGTGTTGCTAAGGTGTGTGGATGCCATAGAGGCCAAAAGGATACTCAAAGAAATTCACGAAGGGTTTGTGGATCTCATGCAAATGGTCACATGATGGCTCGACAAATTATGAGGGCGGATATTATTGGATGACAATGGAAAGTGATTGCATCAACTTTGCTCGAAGTTGTCATAAATGTCAAATATATGCCAGTAAGATAAATGCCCCTCCCACATCCTTACAGGTCATGACAACTCCTTGGCCATTTTCTACATGGGGAATGGATGTGATTGGACCAATTACCCCTAAAGCTTCAAATGGACACCGCTTCATTTTGGTAATGATTGATTACTTCACGAAATGGGTGGAAGCAGCATCTTATGCCAGTGTGACAAAGTCTGTAGTGTGCAAGTTTTTCAAGAAAGAGATAATTTGCCGGTATGGGCTACCAGAAAGGATCATTTCAGACAATGCTCTGAATTTCAACAATAAGTTGATTGAGGAAGCATGTGCCCAATTTCATATTAAGCATCACAATTCGGCACCTTATCGTCCAAAAATGAATGGAGCTGTCGAAGCTGCAAATAAAAATCTCAAGAAGATCATTCAGAAGATGACAGATACATACAAAGATTGGCATGAGAAGTTGCCTTTTGCTCTGCACGCTTACCGTACATCGGTTCGCACATCCACAGGAGCCACCCCGTTTTCATTAGTATATGGGATGGAGGCAGTTTTGCCTATTGAAGTGGAAATTCCTTCTTTGCGTGTCCTTATGGAAGTTGAATTGGACGAAGCTGAATGGGTCCGAGCCCGGTATGAGCAATTGAACCTTATTGAGGAAAAAAGACTCAAAGCGCTATGTCATGGGCAATTGTATCAGAAGAGGATGATGCGAGCACATGACAAGAAGGTTCGTCCAGAAATTTTCGAGAAGGGGATTTGGTTTTGAAAAAGATTCTACCCAATATTCCTGACCCGAGGGCAAATGGACTCCAAATTGGGAAGGCCCTTTTGTAGTAAGAAAAGCATTCTCAGGAGGGCATTGATTTTGGCAGAAATGGATGGAAGAGACCTTCCTAATCCAATAAATGCTGATGCAGTAAAGAAGTATTATGCATAAAAAAATAATAATAAAAAAAAACAAAAAAAAAAGAAGAAAAAAAAAATAAGTAGGGGTTCAAGGCGAAAACCCAAAAGGGCGATTTGAACCCAAATGGGAGCGTTTAAGTTGAAAACCCAAAAAGGGCAACTTAGACAGAAAGCAATGGTGCATGAGGTTGGTAGCCAAATATCTTACAAGCAAAGAGGGGCAGAGTTCAGTCTGAGGTATTCTCTGAAGCTTAAAGCCATCGGCTAGACAGTGAGGTCAAAAGAAGGTTTTTGGATTAATTCACAATGATCAGAATATTATTGTAAGGGCATCCTCATGTGGAACTTTGATCAACCATTTCATTGTATCTGTTTAAATTGCCTTCCATTTGAATAAGAAACATTTCTTTTTTGTCTTAACTTAACACTCATTTTCTCTTACCCATCTTTTGAAAGAAATTCACAATTGCAGTATGTCTCATAGTCCACTTACTTTTCGAATTACTTAAAAGAGATTTAACAATAACAAGAGTGAGATGTAAATGAGGAAAAATATGATGGTACCAGCTGAATGATGATTAAAGGAAGTGATGAGACCTAGCTGGCATAACACAGGATTAAGAATGAATGAATGCAAAGGTTGAAGGTCATCTTGGGAGAATGATGAAAAGAAAAGGAAAAGAAGGAAAAAGGGCATAAGATTGTGAAACTCGGAATTTATCTCATAATAGGTGTTGCATCCCTTTAAGAAGCATACACATTTTATATACACATCCCCAAAAATTGTGCAATACATCTCATTAATCATTTGTGACATCCCTATGAGAATATTTGCATCACGATAATGCAATAGTACATGTGAATAAAACCCCTTGGGTAGGATTTGGGTATATAACTAGCCAGACATAAAGTTACCTTTAGATAGGAAAAGGCTAAACTATGATCAATCAAGAACCTTCTACGAATATCCTTTATTTTTCAAAAGTCGTGAGCCTCTTGAAAGAGAGGAGCCCAGTTTATTTTCAAAAAGTCGTGAGCCTCTTGAAAGAGAGGAGCCCAGTTTATTTTCCAAAAAGTCGTGAGCCTCTTGAAAAAGAGAAGCCCAGTTTATTTTCCAAAAAGTCGTGAGCCTCTTGAAAAAGAGGAGCCTAATTTACTTTCAAAAGTCGTGAGCCTCTTGAAAAAGAGGAGCCTAATTTACTTTCAAAGTCGTGAGCCTCTTGAAAAAGAGGAGCTTAATTTACTTTCAAAGTCGTGAGCCTCTTGAAAAAGAGGAGCTTAGTTTATTTTCCAAAATCGTGTGCCTCTCAAAGAGAGGAGCCAGTTTATTTTCCAAAATCACATGCCTCTTAAGAGAGGAGTCAAATTAAAGTGAAGAGCTTTCGGTAAGAAAAAGATTGTTAAACTTAAAGAAAAGAAAAGTAGGCCATGAGTCGGACAAAATTGTTGTCTATTATCTTTGCCTTATTCCTGATTCTCAGCAATGCGCAAAGAGGGGCAGCTGTAGACACTTAATTTTGTCCGGAATAATAAACCTATTTAATCATATATTTGAATTTGTTAAAAATATTAGAAATAAAATAAAAAAAGAGAAAAAAAATCGGTATTTTTAAAAAAAAAAATAATAATAACATAAAAAGAAAATAAATAAATAAATAAATAAATTCATAAAAATAGGTGTTCGCCAGCCTTGAGGTCGCCAGTTCGCCGATTAGTGTTCGCCAGCCTTGAGGTCGCCAGTTCGCCGATTGGTGTTCGCCAGCATGAGGTCGCCAGTTCGCCAATGGTGTTCGCCAGCCATGAGGTCGCCTGGCCCTGCTATTTCACCAACTTC
Organism: Heritiera littoralis; assembly: GCA_031772115.1. Lineage (NCBI taxonomy): Eukaryota > Viridiplantae > Streptophyta > Magnoliopsida > Malvales > Malvaceae > Heritiera > Heritiera littoralis. The sequence continues at coordinate 261,981 of JAPDPK010000065.1, forward strand.
ACCGACACCGACTGTGTAAAGCAATCATAATCTCTTCATCTTAGAGATTTGATCTGCTTTTGTTGAATAAGGAATTCATAAAAAGCTGCTCGAGGAAAAGAAAAAAAAAGAAAGAACAATGTCAACAACACCGGCGTGAAGGCTGTCAGATAGCCACCCTACCTGAGCTTAGCTCTGCTATCCTCGCCGACCTCTAGACAAACCTCATTTGGAGTGAAAGTCTCCTGAAAATTAATTTGCTCCGATTTTATTGACTAAAAGTTGCTCGGAAAAGATGAAGAAGAAAGGAAGATCAGTTCCAAGATCCTCTGCAACTCTACATTCACAAGAAAAAACCAAGATTTTCAAGCAAGCATTTAAGAATGCTCAGAAAAAACCAGCGGAATAATGGAAACCAGCGGAACAATGGATTATAATCCCGGGTTTCAAAGATTTCGTCTGATTTTCTTTGACTAAGAATGCTTATAAATAGTCTAAAGGAGATCAGAGATAGAGAGAGGGAAGAACACAGAAACACAGAAGAGAAACACAGAAAAACGGAGAGACAGAGAGAAAAGAAAGAAAGATATACAGAGACAAGAAAATATTGAGAGAGACAGAGAAAAAGAGAGAACTCGATAGCAAAAATCTCAATTTCAGTTCTAGTGTGATTGGGATGGTGACTGGAGCAGCATAGAGGAAGTGTGGACAACGGTGAGCAGTACCTTCGTTTGTTACTGGGAAGAAGAAAGTGTAGTGGCGAGAGGCGAGCTTAACAAAACTTCAACGAGCCAAACATTGTAAGTGTACTATGCCTTCCTTATTTAAGAAATTTTAAATAAATCCTATATTTAGCTAAACCTACTTCACCCAAATAAGTACAAAACACTATAAAATCTTCTTCGCCGGGCGAACTCTCAACGATGGTTTAGTTGAATGGGCGAGCTCGCTACTTGCCAGTTCACTTGCATGGGTGATTTATAATGGGCGGGCGAGTAGATCTTTAGGAAAAAGGTAAGTTCCTGGCGAATTAGTAAAAGGCGATATCTCCTGCATGACGAACTGTTCGGGCGGGCGAGTAAATCTTTAGGAAAAGGGTAAATGCCTGGCGAATTAGTAAAAGGCGATATCTCGTGCATGGCGAGCTGTTCAGGCGGGCGAGTAGATTAAAAATAAATCCTTGGGAAAAAGGTAATAAAAATAATAATAATTTCCAAATAGAGTCGAGCTGTTAAGTGGCGAGCTCTAGTATAAAAGTTATTTGTGTGAGACGAACTGTTCCAGGTGAGCTAGTAAATTGAAAATAAATCTATGAATATAAAAAAATAAAAATAATTTTTTTTTCAAATTTCACCAAAGTGTTGGAAAAATTTGGAATAAAAATTAATAATTCCGATTCTCTACATTCGATCAAAGTATTGAAGGATGTAGGAATTTGTCTAATTCAAGAATAAATTATTATAATAATGAATGATCTTTTAATAAAAATGTATATTTTTTTATAATAGTAGTAAATGAAAACCTAACCAATGATGAAATTTCAGAATTTCGCGAGTGTGCGATATTTAGAAAATTCTTAAGCGAAAAGATATTTCTTCTAAATTTAACCAAAGTGTTGGAAAATTTAGGGAAAATAATTTCAATATTAAAGATTTTCGTTATAATTTCAATAAATTTTACAAGAGAATTAAAAATATAAAACCGACGACGGAGCCTCTTCACAAGGATGAGTTTGTCCTGTGAGTACTCTTGAGGTAACAAATTTTCCTTGGGAATTCGATCAAAGTGTTGGAGAATATCCTAAGAAAAATAATAAAAAAAATTTATTTAAGAATAAAAGACCATTTAAATCAAGATTGCTAAAAATAAAACATGATTAATTGGTACCGTCCATTGGACGGGCGTTGTGGGGGTGCTAATACCTTCCTCACACGTAACCGTACTCCCGAACCCAAATTTTGGAACATAGATCAATGCACTTATCTTTAGTTTTAAATAGGTGACCAATCACACTTAGGTTAAAATTGATTGGTGGCGACTCCACGACGTTATGTCTAGCGATTAGATCCCCGGACAAAAATCGTTACGACACTAGCCAAGTGCCACGGATCAGCCGTTACACCACTGTCCAAAATCCAACCGTGAGTCTCCTGTGCTTCTGCTCCCTTGCTCTCGATTCAGTCTCCTTTTCCCACGTTTTTTTTTGCTACTTTATTCCTAGTTCAGTCTTGCCAAACTTCTGCTGCTGTTCATTTTCCAAATAACCCCTCCTTTGAAGACTTTCAAAACCAAGAATCTTGTAAGCTTTCCTTTACCTCGATCTTCCTCTACACCGCTTGGTTCGGTTGCCTTACTTCTTTATTTTTAGCAGCTGATCAGGCCATTTTGGCCCTCGGTTCTACACTGGTTCATAGCAACCATTTGCACTCTTTCTTTCTTGGTTATTTTCCCTCAGCTGCAACTCCTATTTCACCCCCCTTTTGAACCCGAATGATGCTAATATCTGCCCCTAGCTCAGCACCCCATAGTAGCTTTTGGCCACCCCGAATGTCACGGCTTCTAGCCCTTCCTTTCCCTTCTTTCTTTTCTTTCTTTTCTGGCAAGAATGTGATAACCCCAAATTCTGACTTAATAAATATAAATCAATATATTGAATTGGAGTAAAAGGATTTTTATGGAAATTTTAGAAGAATTAAGAGAATTATAAAGTAGTAAACTAAATTGAAATGTCATGAGGAAATTTAGAAATTAAATTTTAGTATACATGACAAGAATGTATGCTACTAAATAGTAGGATTATCAATAAAATTAATACACACATATATCATATGTATATAAATTTAATATAAGGAAAATATGTGTACATGTAAAAGAATAATAATGAGTGTCTGTGTGTGTGTATATATATATATAAATCAAGTGTATACATATGTATATGTATATAAATACATGTGTAGTGAATATATACTATATACATTAAAAATATATATTGTATATTAAAAATATAATTATAAAAAAAAAAGTTAGTGAAGTTTGGTGGGAAATTTTCCACCAAACCCACGTGCGTGGTCTGCCAAAGCAGACCACTATGAATTTATTGGCTTTAAACAAAGCCAACTAATAAGAAAAGAAAGGAAAAGACATGAGAGAAAGATTGGAGCTTGGCTGGCCAAAAGGTGTCGATCATGGCTGTTGGAGCAGTGAGGCAATGGCGTACCAGTAGAGATGAGGGGAGAATCGGGAGAAGGGTGAACGAGGGGGAGTTTTCTGTGACAACCAGCAACCATTGAAAGGAGTGGAAAAGAAGGGAGGAAGTTGAAAGGAAGGAGATCGAAAAAGAAAGAAGAGAGAATAGGGAGAGAAGAAGAAGTTCCGGCAGCAAGGGTGAGAGGGAGTGAGCTGCAGCCGAAAAGAGAAAAGAAATTCTGCAGTGATGAAGGAGAAAGAGGGCAGCACCGCTGCTGCTAGGTGGCTGAACCAAGAGTAATCAAGACAAAAAAAAGGATCGAATGGCTGAAATAGAGGGGTATTTGAGGCTTAGAAGAGGGGCCAAATAAGGGCATTGAGGAGCTGAAGCTATCAGCATTTTCAGGGGATTTTTGTAGGCTAGAAAAAGGGATAAAGCAGAGGTTTTGTGACTGAAGTAAAGGCTGAGCGGAGGTGGTAAAATAGGGGAGATAATGTGGCTTTTATGGGCTAAACGAGGGCTTGTTCCAGTGGGTCTGAAACATGTGGCTTATTGGCCGAAGTGGGGGAAGAATGATCGAAACAAGGAACACTGTGCTAGCCGAGAGATAAAGGGAATTAAGGTTCAGTCAACATGGATTCAAGGGGTAAGAGTGTTTTTCTTGGCTTGTATAAAATACATGTTATATATTTAAGTATATTAAATGTGATTACGGTATCAAATTGTAAGAGATCTTCATAGGAGGAATGATCGAAATTTTTATATATTGGCTCAAAGGTAAGTAACATACATACATGTTAGTTGGCATGAATAATTTTGTATTAAGTAAAGATTAAGATGAACATGCTTGGAATTGTTGGCTTGAGAATATTTAAATGAGGAATAGGTAAGTTTTAATATTGACTTTGAATTGTGATGTTGAGATGAATTTTGAAGTAGTGTCATTAAAATGAATAGTGAGAGTGAAGGGATTTGGCATTCTTTAAGACTAAGAGTAAGGCCAATTTAATTTAGTTAAGTAAAATATTTAGATAAACATATTGATGATGTGAGGTCCTGAGAGTGACATTAAGTATGGATTGGTAGTGGTTTATAGGAAAATACAAAAGAAGAAGATTTCCAAATTATGACTAAAATAAGGGTAAGAATCTATGTTTTGGTTTAAACTTAACGTTTATGATATAAGGGTTTTTATGTACCTATGTTTGTTAAAGTATGATAAATGCTATTTTGATGTGGTGATTTTGTGAGAAAAAGATATCAAGGAAAAGGAATTTCGGAAGAAAAAGGGAAGGATTTCCAAGGTTTACATCGGAGCCTTGAGTAACATTGGCGAAGAGTTTGAATTGAAGACTTTCGAAGGGGGAAACTTTCAAGGAGCTGAGAATTAAACGATTGGCTAGAAGTGGGCAAGAACGGTATTGCTAAGCATTAATCTTGGCATAACGAGGTAAGGGAATATACGGTAAATGCTTGTTAGTCTGCTATGTTTATGTATGTCTAAATTAATGTTATTTAATACTTATGTATTTAAATGCATTCTTGGTTAAATTTCAAAATATATTGAATTGAGCTTAAAGTGCAAAATGTTTGAGATTTGAATTGTGTTGGATTGGAGTATTAAATATATATTAGTTGATTGAGTTTTTCCACAGGGATTTGATTGTGGTTATGATGCTGGGTAGTGTTCTACCTATGTCGTCATAATGTCGAAATTTCATTAGAAATTGTTTAAGTAAATTTCTTGCTATTAAATTAGATTTATAAAATGTCTTTAAAACCTCATGCATATTAAGCATCGTTACTTGTTATCGAGAAAATGGTTTTTAAGCCTGACTTCATACGATGAGATTTTCAAAACTATAAGTATGTGAAACGATTTATGCCTTCGATACTCAACCTTTATTGTAAGTTCTATTTCTAAACGAATTTTGACTCATGAGACACGTAACGATGTATAATGCCTGTGTGGCACTTAACTCGCCTTGTGGCGTTTAGTATTATGCCTGTGTGGCATTGAGGCGCCGTATACGTAATTGCATCATGGATCCCGCATGTGTGGCAAATGGGTAGCGGTAATTATGTATAATTGTCCGACAACTAGTCGTGACTTGTACCCCATCTACTAGATGATCACTGGTGCTGGGATGATTCATGATCATGGATAGAGCCCTGTTATGGGACTGTGACCACTGCTAGCTACAGTGGATGCTTTCATGGAAAGCATCTTGGTTATATTTCCAAAGATCCCGGTTACGTTACCAAATCTCATAAGTGTATGCCCGTCTCATGAAAATGTTTTTAAATGTATATCTCGATACTATTACAAAGAACGAACGAATGTATTATTTCTATTTCTATAGCATCTTGATTTTGTGAATGCGTGAGTACTGATATGTTTGGAAATTACTTGGCATAACATTTTATAGCTTATAAACTATGGCTTATCAATATTTAAGCATGAGTTTTGACGCATTCATTCACGCATACACATGCACTAAACATAGTAGGAACCTAACATCATTTAGCATATATTTTTTTACTGGGCATTAACTCACCCCCTCCCCCCCCCCCCCCTCTTCTACCTCACAGATTATTTCATATAGGCTCAGATACAAGTATGGTGCACTAAAAGTCCGATGCATGGGCCACTTGGTGTTATTACTTTTGTGTTGAGGTATAACTCTCCTTAATATCTCTGTTTATATTCCAGACTTTAATATTGTTTTAGAATACACAGTGCATGGGATTCGGGATGTAAGTGTTAGGAGTGTATCGAGATTGTATATGAACTGTGCCTTGTAATGGATTGTATTCTCAATATTACAAATTGGTGAATATAAGATGTCTAAGATGGTATATAGAAAATGTACTGTGCCACAGGTTAAATTATTGTTGTGTTATGTTGTGTGGTTGGACAATAGGTATATATAAAGGGATGGAATTTTTCAATTTCGATTTCGATTTTGGCACACATTACGAGGCAATTGAATGGGATCTTAGACAATAAGTCTTAAACAAATTAACGAGTAGTAATCTACTTATTAGGTGTTAACTAAACTGAGCGAATGACAAACACAGTAAGAAAAGGAAAAAGTTAGCCCAAAAATCCCAACTTCCGAGGGCGTTACAAAGAATCTCTCCTTCTCTTTTCCGGTGTGAGTATCTCCTCCTTCAGCCTGATTCAGTCCACATTTTCCTTCTCTATTTTCGCTACAGCACCTCTCCTCAAATGGTCCTCGTTAATCTCCAGCCCGCTTCCATTCTTCAGCACGTCACTGTATCTACCCAATGTGATCCTCGCCTACCATGCTTGCTACCGTCTGATACTCTTTTTCCTTCTCAATTTCCTTTAGTCGAGAGATGAAGTGTGAGTGGAGGTAGGTAAGGAAATTTGGCTTCTCTGAGAAGCCACTAACAATTACTTTTATTTTATGTTTTAATCACACTTATGTCTTTTTGTACATATATATTTTATACGATTTTGCTGCACTCTTCTATCAACTCTAACAGATATTATTATTTTATGCTTTAGTCACTTTTTTTTTTGGTATATATATATTTTATGGTTTGCTGACTTTCTTTGCCAACTCTTAAATAACTAGGCATATTTCATTTGTTAGTTTTATATTTATATATATATATATATATTAGATCTAACAATTCGTGTTCATAATTCGTTTTCGTGTCATGTAAAACCGTATTCGTGTTGTGTAAAATACGAAAATTTAGTGTCAAAATTTGTGTCGACACAGAAAACTTAACATGTTATTTTTAGCTTTTACTATATTCATATATTAATTTTACTTAATTCTAAGGCTTAATAGCCAAATACACCCTCAATCTTTAGCATAAAATGAGCTCTCAACATTTTATCGCGTAGAAATCAGTTCATAAATTTTTATTTTATTATAAATAAACCCTAAACCTTTCAAAATTATGCAATTAAGTCCAAATCTATTAAATGACACTAACTTCCGTTAGTATTGCATACGTGGCATGCCACGTGGCAGCCAATTAAGCTATCCATGTCAGCTTTCACATTAGATGTCCAAACGGCAGTTAGTGTCATTTAATAAATTTGGACTTAATTGCATAGTTTTAAAATGTTGAGGGTTTATTTATAATAAAATAAAAGTTTATGGACTGATTTTCATGTGATAAAACGTTGATGGCTTAATTCCATTTTATGCTAAAAGTTGAGGGTATATTTGGCTATTAAGCCTAATTTTAACCCCGTGTCATCTCGTATCATTTATTCGTATCGTGTTCGTATCGTGTAATCGTGTCGTGTCTGAGATTGCCAAGTCTAATATATATATATATATATATATATATATATATATATCGTGTAGTGTTAATAGTATAGTTAAATTATAACATAATGCTATTTAAAATTTATTTTATTTATTTATTTAGAATATTAAATAGTAAACAATTAATGTAAGATTAGAGAAAATTTTCAGTTATTACACACAATCTCTCCAACCATTGGCTTCAGGGTGAAAAGTGTCACAGAATGTTCCATCCTTATAACAAGAACTGAATTTACAAAAGACTAAAAGCTAGTTTAGATGAACGGTGAGATTGACTATGGTAAGGTTGAAAATAATGAAAATATGTTTAAAGATATGTCTTTTTTAATAAAAAAATCTACAAAGTAAGGATAAAAGAGTAAATTTATTCGAAAAAAAATTTGTCTTTTTCCTCCCAAAGGCACTGAACTCACCGCCACAGCTGTCCCAAGCTAAGCCTAAGTTTGTTTATGAACACCATAAAGAGTAAATAAACTTAAAATTGTTTATCAAGCTTCCCTATATAATCTTCTAAGGATCACAATTTATGCAAAAATAAGAAGATTTGGTTCTTCATACGAAGTACTATCATCGATTAGAACCTAATACCATATACGAACTTCTAAGAACCACATGTATGCATGCAGCAAAAATTCAACATATAATTCATGATGCCTAAAACAAAGCCTAAGTACATGTTTCATATTGCAAAAACATGAACAGCTACAAGTACATAAATAAATGTCAAGAAACAAACTGCCATCCAAAAATTAAAAGCGGCATTCAAGTAGAAGATATCCACAACAACCTCAATAAACATTAACAATTTGTGCTGAAAGATAGACAAGCCGTTGAGGATAAAATTGTATTCTGCGAATCATTAGCATGCAGGTAACTTTAGCCTAACAAATTTGAGATAACATTGATATATTTTTTGCTTTCATAAATGATGAGTTTTCAGTTTTCACTATTAAATGTCGCTGGATGTACAAATGCACACACTTCAATAGAGGAAGAGATACAGAAAATAGAGTAAGAGAGGAAGGACAAGTCAGAAAATGAATCAACTTAACAATACAATAACTTCCAAAGCAAGAGAGTGCATTCAATGTTACTAAAAGCAGAATTAATGCCACATCGTTTATCATTTAAAGCCAAAACAATTCTATCTCTTCCACGCTTTGTCTAGCAATCCGATTAAACTCTCTCAAATTTTTTCTACAGTGTTCTCTATTTTTCTTCTCGGCTTTACTCAGTCTTGTTTAGCCTTCTATCACCATCTGCTGTTGCACTCCTTCTTTAGAGTATGTTCCAGTCATTCTCTTCACCTTCTTCCAATAAATCTCGTCTTACTAGTCTGTAATGTCTCATACTCACAATAAGGAAGTCATTTACATCTTTACTAATCCACTTGGGCTCATACAACTCACAAAGAGGTTCAAGAACATTTTTGAAGTTAGGATGATCCCACTCCAGTGAATCCCACCATTTTCTGACTGAGACGATCTTAAGAGAAGGTGGAGCATATGCATATGGCTGCCCATCACCAAGAAGGGAAAGAAATGGAGGAATTCTCTTCAACTTAGGACAAGTTCGAACATAGATCCATTCGAGGGAATCACAAACCAGTACTCCATTTTTACTACAGATGTTCTCCAATTTTGGTAATTGAATCAATGACAACCATCTAAATTTGGGAAGATTGACTTTGATTTTATCAGTATTTCCATTTTCCTCATCATCCTCTTTTGACGTTGCTACCGCAAATATTTCTACTAGCTGACGACAGTCAGACACCTTCATCTCTTCCAGGTTTTGGAGGTTGGGAATCAACCAATGCAGGAACAACTTCTTTATATTCGGGCACTCCACTATATGAAATTGTTTAAGATGGGAAAAGATGTTAAGTGGGGCCAATATTGGTGATCTTGTAGCGAATCCTTCAACTTTGACAAGTTCAGTTAACCCAATCAAAGTTCCAAGAAGCAATCGCTTGAGGCTCTGAAATGGAGTATAAGAAGTGGAAAAAGAGCTGAAAGAAAGAACATACTCTATCCCTCTGCAATGCCTAAGAATACAATCCCTAAAATCAACTGCATCTTTTAAGGATGAAATATCGCTTAAGCTTCTCAACAAGTTGCACCGTACAAGGTGGAACTTTTGAATGTCAATTGGGAGCAGAACCTCATCTCCACAAAGTTCAGGTTCACGAATTGATACAAATTTGACCTTTTCATTGAAGAAAGTATAAGATGGGCCCACTTGTAATCGGTATCCGTTAAGGCTTTTCTTACGTTGCATTGACTGGACAAACTTGTTGAATTCATGCACGTCTTTGAAATTCCCCCAAAAGCATTCCAAGTTCTTCAATGGAACTACCTCCTCTGCTTTTATGCTTGTTTCTCCATTACGAGGACAAAATCTCAAATGTTGAAGGCAAGAAAGTTTCGGTAAAAGTCCAGCGGGTACCTTTTTTAGAGTCTCCACATCAAGATTAAGATACCTCAGATTCACCAACATCTCCATGCCTTCGGGGACTTCTTCAATTTTGGAAAAACAAAGATCCAACTTCTTCAATCCTTGAAGCTTCGAGAGAGAAGGCAAATGCTTTAATCTTTGACAGCCAAGAAGCAACAATGTAGTGAGATTCTTTAATTCCAAGATGGAATTTGGTAAACAGTCAATCTCCGTGTAAGACAAATCAAGAACACTCAAACAAGGCATGTTTGCAAAGAAGGAATTTGAGATCCTCTTTATAGGATTCTTTTGGAGTATCAAGGTTGTGAGCAACTGACATTTTGAAGATGACAGATCTTTGGGAATTTCTGATATGAAATTCAACATAAGCGACACCTTCTCAACATCCGCTATCCATTCCTCCACTTTTGGTAACCTTTTTAATTGCATGCCAGCTTTTATCATATATCGAGGCTTCATACCTGTGACGGACAATGCCATGTCTCTCACTGCATCATGCATTTTCACGTACCCTATTTTAACATTTTCCAACAAGCTGTTATCTTCCAACTTTTTCAAGATAGCATGGCCCTTTTCTTTCATTTGTTGCCTTGTATCCATTTCATTTATGAATCCCTCATCAATCCAACGTTCGATTAGCTCAGACTTACGAATTTCAAAATCTTCAGGAAATGATGCACAATACAAGAAGCAAAGCTTCACTTTTTCATCTTTTAAGTGGTCGAAACTAAATTTCAAATGCTCAATCACTTTGGCTTCCACATCCTCCATCTTCCCTATCCGTTGTTTCAACTCATTCAAAGCACTGTTCCAATTGCAAGGGTCATCTTCTCCTTTCAGGGTACCGGCTACCACAACAATAGTAAGAGGCAGACCTGCACATTCCTTCACAACAAGCCTGAAAATTGATTCGAAGGTTGAAATTTGCAATATATTTGGTCCAACCTTATTCAAGAATAAAGTCAATGCCTCTTCTTCCGAAAGGGGATTCACTTTAATCACCTTACAACCCATAAATTTGCAAACTTCCTCTTTACGGGTTGTCAATACCAGCTTGCATCCATTGTTGCTAGTCGGTTCAGGGATTCCAACCTCCTCCAAACAGATTTTATCCCACACATCATCTAAGATTAGAACAATGTTTTCTTCTTTCATCAACATGTCCAATAGCAACGCTGCTCGTCTGACTTTATCCTCTTCTTTGGACAAATCTCCCTTCAAAGCGCTTGCAATATTATCTTGCAACTTCACAGTATTGAATTCCTTTGATATAGTAATCCAAATTACTTTATCGAATCTTTTTTCTTCCAAAAGATCATTGTAGATGTGCTTCATGATAGTTGTTTTTCCTACACCTCCCATCCCCCAAACTCCAATCTTGAGTACCTCATCTTGCATCAAACATGACCAAATTTGATCTCTCACAACTTTCTTACCAATTAGTTCTGATGTTGGCAGTGGCAACCCAACACTTGGACCATCAATTACCAGACCATCAAAGACACTGGGACCCTTATTAAGAATGTTGTGCAATTCTTGAGTCTTTTCTTCAACACGTTTTGCAAGGAAAGCACGAAAGAGATATCTCCCATTATTGACTTCGTTTTCAACATCTTGTGTCCCATCAATCATACGTTTCCCATATCTCAACCAATTTTGAACTTCCTTTCTTGGTACCTTCCCCACATGACGAAGCTCTGCTTCCAATTGTTGCTCTATATCTTCCACTTTGCTATTCAACTCATCTCTAGTTCTCTTCAAGTTGTTCACATTATCCTTCAGCTTTCTGTGATACTGCAAGTATTCAAAAACCGGAGCTCCAAGCGACTTCGCAATGTCGACAACAGGCTTTATGTACTCCATGGATATGTCCCTACATATGTATATTTTGTCATATCTTCATATATCCTCGAATTTCCCTTAAGTAGAATTTGTATTTCTAAAATCTACATTAACTCTAAAAATACATGTAAAAAACAAAAGAACACTTAAAACTATTCTATATATGAATGACTTTTTTATTTACTTGATTTTCCTCTTTTAGTGGTTTAATTTCTTTCTGGAACATATGATAATTTTTTTTTTCTATTTTATTTGACACCTAAGCAAAGTATACCAATGAAGTCCAGTTAGTTTAAGTTGTCCTAACTCTAATATATTATAAATATATATATTTTTCTTCTTGTAAATTGATTCTAGATAATAATAATAATAATAATAATAATAATAATAATAATAATAATAATAATAATAATAATAATACTTAGTACGGTCGTGGATGAAGGTAAATTGTCGAACTATGTAAATCTTGTATTGTATATATGATTGTTCTTTCTCTCTTGTTTATATGTCATATTCATTCATAGTCGTGTAATTGTCTTCTTTTTTTTTTCATAGAGAGATACAAAGGAAAGGAGGAATCAAACCTTCCAAAAAAGATATAACAATCACTAGGTGAAACTTTGGTTGCCTGCTTTTTTTTTCCCTTTATTCATTTGAGAGAAGGAAATCGAGATATATAAATTAAACTATGAACAATTAAGCCCCATCCAAACCCACATGAGTTGAATCAAGCCCTTATGATCAGATCACTACGTCCTAAACCCTTATATATATGCAAGGAGATAGATTTCATCACAATATGTGCTATTCTAGCTTTAATTTTTATCAAAGTGCAAAGCAAGATAACACATATTATTCGTGTGCATGCTTGATCTGACGCAAACCTGAAAATTTAGTAAAGGGTATTCTTTTTTAACCAAGTTAAAACGCAAATCTTTGATGATAATGGTAAAAGGCAGTACAAGAATATTATTGTGGCATAACTTAAACAGGAAGAGAAAACAAGGCATGTCAACCATGAAATAGAACAAGTCAAATGTCTCCTAGTTTGTCAGCATATATAAAATGAAATCCAAAACTGGTACTCAAAATTACCTATCTTGGAGGGCTCCCGACTGGCTAAATATTAATGCTTCTAGAAGACCTTGAATATAAAGGAAAGGCAGGAAACGAATATATAGCAAATACGATCGAGAAGCAAACCAATTCCCTTGTAATGTAACTAGTAGAAGTACAAGCTCTTGAACAGCAAAGAAATTAATAAGGACTCAGTACATATGGATGGCGTCTTGATTGATTTTCAGTAGAAAATAATGAAAATGGAGTGGAAAGCGAAGAGAAAGAAAGGTGAAAGTGCTGAGAAGATCAGGTTCTGTAAATTAAGACAAGAGAAACGACCAAATTTCTGAATCAATTGTAAGATATTGTCAAAGGATGTGACAAGGTAGAATATATTCAAAGCAATTTACAAGTAGTGATTAAATTATTACTTAGTTGTTTATAATTACATTTTGTTGGGATTTGCAAGGTCAATTAGTGGGTGTGTTTTATATTGATTTCTTTGTTTCCAAACTTTTTCCTTCCTAAAGTTAGGTTGTCGCCCTAGAAAAAAATCCCATAGACTCTCTGTAAGCATGTTCCGGTAACTAAGAAATTAAGATGATAATGTTATAAAAAGACTGAAAATTACTTCATCCAATAGCCTTAATTAAGGAAATGAAACAACAAAATGTAATACATCCGTTAGATTAAAAAAATTTTAAACTTTACATCATCACCAACTACATAACTAAATAACATAGCATTCCTAGTAAGTCGAAAGTAAAGATTAGATTTTCCAAAGCAGCTTCTCTTTCTCATCTAGGATTATTAATATTCAATTTATTTATATGGAGCCCTGCAATTCAAAACAATCATTCATAACATAATATGATAAAAAAAGAAAAATCCAAAAAGAAAAAAAAGTTTATTTAATTAGTGTGAAACAGAAGAAATTTCAGCAATCAGCAAACCTACACAAAAAATAGATGGTGCAATTAATCAACTGTTATGAGGGGTTGGCAGTAATATTCTGTTCATGTAATTGTAGCAAAAGGTGCGATTCAAAGTCAGTTTCTCAATACTAGTGCCTGTCACGTGTAAATATTCTGTGTTAGCAACTTGATTGATATTCACTCAAGGAAGAAAAGATCAGGGTGGGATTGAGGAAGAGGAAAGTAAGGTGGCAAGGAAAAACACAGGAGATAATTATGAGTCAATTGTTATAGTGTTGGCTAATTAGCATTATGTTAGCACTTGCAGGTTTAAAACACAGAAATGATTCTCGAAGAAAGAAGTTGTTGAATTAAGGAAGAAGAAGATGATTGCATTAAGTCTGTACAAGGGTTTGCATACAAGCTTATGCAACTAACCTGCAACTAGAAGATAACTAACATGAAACTAACTTTAACTAACTCTCCTAACTAACTTTAAATACAAATTCTCTTAACAACTAATTAGGCTGCTGCATCTGCTTCTGTTGATGTTGGAGCTCCTCTGTAGCTTCTGCTGGTGCCAAATGATTAGCATCATCTGTTATTAAATACTAGTTGATTTCACATTTGAAATTACTAAGAGCCTAAAATTAACATTTGGATACCATTTGGAGGGAGTACAAGTTAACAAGGCAGGCTTTTACTGTGTAACATCCCAATTCCACTATATCACATGTTACTTACTTATAACTTACACTTACTACCGGTTGGGCTGTCAGTGACGCTTAACACCTCTTCATACTTTAATAAGATTTTGTTCTCTTATTCCTCGTAAATCATATAAAGTTATGAATTATTAATTTGTTCACTTACAAATGTTTTTATACATTCCCTTCCGATTAAAGTAGTACTGTACCATTTTACTGAATATATAAAAGAATACAACATACCTTCGATATCAAATCTTGGAAAGGTAATTCTCTTCGTCCTAACTCAACAATCTGTGGAGTGGAAAATAAGGAGTGAGTGACAATGTGCTCAGTAAGGAAGGTGTACGCTGCTTTATAAAATAAAGACCTACCTTCTCTCAAAACCACTTAATTATCCTAACGATCAAACCCATTAGGAAAACAATAAATGTAATAACATTAAACAGGATTCAATAGAACCTTTCGATAAACAGAAATCATATAATTGAGACTAGGCATTATTTTCAATCATGCAGGAAACACAAAATCATCCGCTTTTGGGGTGCACCCGTAGGCCATCGCCCCTCACGGCTATCTCAACTAGATTTATGGCCATAATCTATAGGTGGTCCTCAGGTCCACTTGCCAAGTGACCTCGAGACCGCTGAAGACTTGGCGGGTCCATCAGCCCTGTGACGCTCTAGGGTGCACTCGTTGGTCTATTTGACTCGAGCCATCGCCCTAGATGGGTCACGCAAGTATATGAGTAACAATGCATGAACTCATAGCCTAATGTCTCAAAATCAAGTTTTATCTCATGTTATCATTTCTACCAAATGATTTGATTTCCAAAAGGTTTTATAAATTAATAAAATAGCCCGCAATCTCAACATTTTTCCGTGTGAGAAAGGTACGGGTTAAACTGGCTCGCCCATGGCTAGTTCGCCCGTACTGAGCTCGCCAATACTCAACTCGCCCATTGATCAACTCGCCCAATGGTCAACTCGCCCAAAAAGGTTTCATATTTCTATTTGAAAATATTGAAACGTCTTATTTTTCATAAAAGAAATTACTCTTTAAAACTGTTCGCCAGAGTCAGCTCGCCCTTCATGGCTCGCCCCTGACTAACTCGACAAGACGGTGAATTAGTATTCGCCCCCCACTTAACTTTTCAAAACAGAAGTATATCTCGTTAATAACAGTTCGCCCGCATTATATTTAAAACAAGGGTCGCCCGCCCAAACACATTAAAAAGGGTTCGCCCAATTATGGCTTACCCGGATTTCTCTTTAAAACAAGGGCACTCGCCCGGTTCTCATAAAAGAGAGCTTGCCGCTTGGCTCGCCCGAGTTTCTGCCTAACTAATATACTCGCCCGCCTTAATCAGTTCGCCCAACAAAACAACATATGGCGGCTTGTAGCTCGCCCAAGATCAAAACAGTTTATCAATCAATGCATGTCAGAAAATAAAACAATTTCTAATATTTTCTTAACATTTTTACTCCACAGGACATGCATTTACATCGCATACTACTTCCTTACCTGATCTCACGAAGTCTTGCTTTGCTTCCTACTCGCCGATAGCAATTTCACTTCCCGGCTGCAAAAGTAAAATATTAATTTCATTAATATTTTCTTTTCTAGCAATTTTTTTCTAAAACCATTTTCAACCACTTTGGCGAGATAACAGCTCGCCATTCGCCCAACATAGCTCGCCATCCATTAGCGGCTCATTCATGGGAGTTCGCCCAACATGGGAGCTCAACTCGCCATGCTTATCAATTTAGTTCGCCATTCGTGGCTTTTCATTCGTAAATGGCCTCGCCCGTGAATTGGATAACGCTTGGCCACCTCGCCCTCTTGAACAACACTTTGGCAAGTTCTCTATTACCTACTCGCCTCATTGGCGATCATTGGTCCTCGCCCTTACTTCCACATTCCAGATTATCCTATAACTATTGGCGAACATGTTCTCGCCTAGTCATGTATTGCGGTGTACTCGCCTCACCCTTCGGGCGAATACTCCTACTCGCCTATTGTTTTTCTTAATCGTCTCCATCTAATTTCTTATATATTCCAGCAATATTTAACTACAACCAGGCTATATCTATGTTTATCACGTTATACACATAGAAATATACCCTCATTTATCAAAATAACCATAGAAATATGGAAGCTCACCTCAACTGAGTTGCACTTCCTGGAGCAGAGTGCTTTCTTGCCTCAATTAGCTTTACTTTGCTTATTCCTCAGTTCTTCACACACTGGATAAATGTTTAGCTAACTAAGGATGAGTCTCATGGCTCACTTATGGAAGTAGAGGAAAATTAATGGTGAACTTGCAACGAAAACAGAATGGGCGAGAATGATTTTGAGGAAACTGAAGTTACTTCCATCGATCTTCCCTCATGAACTCTTCTTATATAGCCATTCCGTTTCACTTAAAATCTAACACCTGTTTCCTTATCCTGTTTTCTTCATCATTTCATGCATTAAAAACTGAAGAAACTGCAGCAAAAAGGAATGGTGTAAAGTCTTTACCGAATCCCGTTTTTTGACTAATCTCACTTGCCATTTATTGCTTTGTCTCATTACCAACAGAAGCAAGTGGCGAGAAGTCCACTGCCGCCCCTTTCCTTGACTTTTCCCTTTTCTTTTCTTCCTTCCTCCTCGCCAATTCCATTCCAGCCAACGTTGATTGGCTAACTCCTCATTCTTTTCTCCATTTGTCTGACAGCCATTAATTCTCTTCATTAAATGCTTTCATACCTTAATTAAATAATTAAATCCCATCTATTCTTTATACACCATATATACATTATAACATAAAATGAAAAGTGGAAATTTACATTCAATGATTCCTTAATTTCACTAAAAGGATTTATTTCCACTATCAATTATGTACAATTATGATATACAGTATAATAAAATTCGGATTTTACATACTGGCAGTCTAAGACATTGCCTGCAAGCAGGCTTGATAGCTAACTTCACTCATTCTCAAACTTCAATTTGCTGAGAACCATGGCAACGTCTAAAAATGAAATATTTATATATATAGGATAATTATATATATTATATAAAATAAGTCAACTTTTTAAACAATTTCATCATGGAAGAGAGAAGCCTTGGATTTCAGCAAGATATTGAAAACCTCTATTAGGCATTAGTTAGAATACACGATGTCAGAATTTACAAATTAATCAAGTAAATACATGGCAATATAGAAAAGACACTGATAAAATGCACTAAGGCTCAAGTTAGTTTCTTTAATAGATTAGAACAAATCGTGAAAAGAAAAAGAAAATTTGCACACTGACCTGAATGCCAAAATTTTCCTAGTCAGAATTCCGGAAAGAATCAAGCAATGTAGCTACCCTACCAGCAATTGAGAAAGAATAGCATATCAGTACCACTACTCTTAAACTTGGCCTAAACACTACAGTTCCTTAAACCATATTTGTAAGAACAATGGCAGAATAAGAGATATCATCTTTAAGGAAGATGAAAGGAAAAATTAAAATATAAAAACTCAGTTTTCAGGGTATATATGAAATGCAGTGTGGTGAGGAATCAAACTTTAAATCTAACCTGAGAACTCGAGCAGCTTACTTCTTATGTCAAAGTGGATACACGTAAGCACGTTGACATCCCAAAGATTATCCCTTTTTGTCCATATTAAGACGAGAAGCATCTTTCAGATGTCCTTGAAACCTACTCTGACACAAATGTAACCGCCATATAAGAATCCTCATTAAATCAACAAATGGCCCATTGGTCAGTTCCTGACAAAGCTATCTGTAAATTTTTATGCTTATTTTAAACATGCAGGTATGATAAACAATCAACGAATCTGATATTTGATGAACAAATCAACGAATTTAATATTTGGTGAACAAACGACTATTCCTCTGCAATTATCCAGTTAGAGAATCACAACAACAGCTTCAGATATCAAAGACTTTGTTCTTTTGTTTAGTTTGTGTTGTTCTTAGCTTTAAAGAAACCCCTTGGTAGCATTCAGTAGATGAAAAATGACCAAATATTCTGCATTTATGAATTAATTGCAGAATAGATTTCTGAGTTGGGATTGATTTCTCAATCTCTTCTGTTGCCATCATACTGACAGACTAAAAGCTTTTTCTTCTTATCATTCACTCCAATCACTTGCATCTTCCTTGATAAGAGTTGCATATTGTGGCTAGAAGTTGAATTTGAACATGACTTGCACTTCACCTTTATAAGTTCATGTACTAATATTCCTATGATATACTGGCATAATCTTCATGTAGAAGGAAAGTTGAAAGGAAATGAACAGCCATGACAGCAAGAAAGGCAATAATGGAACAATTCCGACATTAATCAAGAATTCGCTTCATCCTATAAATCACAAACTCCGTGCTTTGGAAAGCCATAAATCTAGCAGTTATGTTGTATTCATTGGCCAAGCACTCATTAAACATTAATGTGATTTCCAATTTCTTTCAACTTAAAACATCTAATGCTACAACTGGATGATGCAAAAGAAAAAAAGAGGCTGAGCAGAAATCTCCCTGCAGCACAGAGATGAGAGGCGAAAACAATTGTGAACATTAATATCACATTCCAACAATTAAAATTTAAGGTTTCATTCTAAAAGTTTTAACCATCAATCTTAAACCAAGCTGTATAATATCGATAATTGTAAAAATATTTAGCAGTATATAAATAGACTTTTAATCGTGTGTTAAATTTCATTGCTAAAAATATATGCAACGATTTTCATTGAATAATAAGTCGTTGCAAAAATGTATTTATTGCAACGACTTTTTGTCGTTAATAATTAAATTTTTATTTTAGCAACGACTTAATATTTTGTCTATTTTTAGCAATAGAATATATTTAGTTGCAATTGCTTTTGGCAACAGTTTTTTTATTGTTGCAATAGTTAGTTTTGCAACGACTATTGTCGTTACTATTAATAAATACGAAATAACAATTTAGACTTCAATACTGCAATTCTTGTTGGAGCGGAAGAGCTTCACATATCAAGATGAAGTTATAGTTGAAGCAGCTTTAAAATATCAACAAAATCAAAAGAAAAGGAAAAGCTCCAGCAAGTATGGATTTTACAATATCAATAAAATTAATCAAAGTGGTAGAAGGACTGAACAGAGCATAAATCAAGCAAGGTTAACATACAAGTTTGGCCCTCACTTAGATTTTACCAAATTATGGATTTTGGTTTATTTTCTTTTATTTCCATAAATTACCAAATTATCAGGAGATGATTAGGAGAGGAGCAGAGTAGATATTTTAGTAAAAACTATGAGGGTTAATTAAAAAGTAAAATTACTCTTTTTTAGTCAACTTTTACCTTTTTTAGTGGGGTAAATAATTCCTGCTTTGTAAAAAGGTGTTTTTTTTCCTTATAGTTTATATTATTTTTTCCAAAAATGTTTTTGATTGGAATTTCGTGATTTTACGTAATAAATAGAACATAATCGGCGAGAATTTAGTATGCATGGTTCTCTTTCTTTATATTGTTTTTTTATGGTTAAGTGGTCATCTTTCATTTTGATGATCAGGCCAGGAAATCAATTTGTTAATTATTTGAATTTAAGTTGTTCATTTTTTAATTAAATTTGAGGTTGAAAATTTAAATAATAAATAAAATTAAATTTGAGTATATTATTTCTTAATTTAAACTGCACATAAATTTAGTAATTTTTAATATATTTTTAAAATTTAATTATTAATTTATCATTTAACTTTTATAATATATATTTAGGAAAACAGATTAGATATATTGATCAAACTCCTAAATATTTTATTGTATCAAGTTTGGGCTTCAAAAATTAAAATCAATTGAATTTCAATCTAATTTTAAGTTAAACCAAACTCGAATTTAATACTAAATCATTTCAACTCAACTCAACTCAATTTTCAGTTTAAGTTTTTTTGCCATGCTTCCAATTCCATAACTATCATTAGCGTGTCCCAATATGATCCAAAATTTGTTTTTTATAGAAAAAAAATACATTGTCATCTCAAGGAAATATATATTTATCACTGTAAATATAATAAAAGAATAATTCAAAATGAAACATTGCCAGTTTTTATCATACTCCAGGATTTGGCTTGGTCTAGGCAGATTAAGCCACACTCTTGCCTTCGCCAGTGAGTAAATGGTCCCTATGTCACTGCCAAACTGCTTGCATTTATTAATGGTGAGGTTGCGGTCTCACTTTTGTCACTGGACATTTTGGTTTCGGTTCACTGATCTCGTCACCATTTTAACTATCTTATCCGATCGGTTGCCGCCCATGCCAATCATGATTTTAGTATTCAACTTTCTCAAATAATTAGTCGTAAGTTGGATGAATCGGGTTGACAGATCTCTTTCAAAACCTGAATATAAAGTATCAGCAACGTAAGAAATTTCCCGCCGTTGAAAAGAAGAGATTCGAACCAAGTCGACCCAAACTCGAATCATGTTCATAGACGGATCCAGGAGTCATTAAGTAGGCTGAAGAGCAAAAGTGTTTGCATACAAGTAATGTCAAGCTAGTTTATAGAAATATTTGGTATTAGGTGAATAGAAAATGATCATCTTCCTAACATTTTTCATCGTCTAATTCTGGTCTTAAATGATTTAACATCTATTAGTATTTGTAGTATATCTATCACCAGAAATAATCTGACTTACATTGCCATTGTGGCAGGGAAAAGCCTATCCAAGAAAGTATATACACCCCCACCAAGTAAAAGCGCACCGCTGCAAAAGAAATCAAATTTTAACAATGTGTCGGAGGGGACATTCTGCAAATGCAAGAGAAGTTGTGACAAAGATACAAGAGACGGATGCTTGTTGCCACATTGATGCATGAAGGCCTAATTCAGCAAGCAACATGAGCCATGATAAAAGCTCTATCAGATTTCAACAGCCAAATAGTAGTGATAAAGATAGTGAATGAGAACATTTTTGTGAGTACCTCACTGGGTTGATCCATGCTGAGAACTTCCTGAATGACAGCAGACTCTGCCAGTATATATATAATTAGTACAATTTCTGATCAACAATAATTTAAGTATATTAGCCGCAAAAGAGGGAGTAAAGTGGCAGTGACAATGATTTTCCATAGTTTGGGAGAGGGGTGTATGTCATCTTGACAAAGTGCACAAATTTCATCCAAAACAACAGAATTCAGTTCTATCGAACTGCTTTGTGTGTACCTGCAAAGCTCCAGCAAAGGAAGCAGCAAGAAGTAGAGGAGCAACATAGCCAGTTGTGTATGTCAATAGTAAGCTGCCTCCTATTACTGGATCCTGTTATACAGTCGTAACAAATTACGTATAGCCTTGGTTTCACTAAATTAATATACATATCAGGCATATGCCAAATAAAGACAGATATCATTCTTCTATAGACTCGAAGGTGTATTCACATTCACAGCTGCACCACCTCTTTATCAATTATGAACTTTACCTTTGATGTGGCTACATATCCTAGCAAAGTGGCCAGCACTGGAGTGCTGCAAGGTGAAGCAGCTAATGCAAATGTAAGCCCAGCTAAATATGCTTGCACACCTAAAATATCAAAATATTTCATAATCACCACCTTCAAAATGTTTTATAGATTCATTCGCATAACTAACTTTTGATGGGTAGGGGAAATAATCGAGTTAGTTACTTGATGGGAAATTGGCAGCTGCTGCACGAGGGTCAAAATTGTTAAAGAAAGAGGGAAGTTGTAATTCAATGACCTGCAATGGTAGATCACAGCAAAAGAAGAATAACTAGATCAGAGTTATCTAAGTACAACAAAGTCTGACACATGATTGAATAATACACTGCTAATCAAATTTGAAGCCATCATAAAGTTGTACACTTGTAGTTCTGACCATGACCACTTAAAATAACAGGAAATTCTAATGCATAAAACTATCTTCTAACATCCTATTCCAATCCCCCTAGAAATAATGGCAATAGAAAAACTTTACAAACACACCAGACACAAGCACAGATGGCAATATGAGGGGAAAAGAACTAATAAGCCTAATAAGCCTATTCCAATCCCCAATAAACCTCTCCACAGCTCTCTCTCTTCTCAAACCCGAAGCCTTTCTTCTTCTCAATCTAACATGAAAAACACACCAATCCAAAATATGAACTGGTGATGAACCTACTTTGTCAGAGGCAGATTCTCCTTTATAACTTTTTCAGAAACCAAAAAATTTTAAAAAGAAAAAACGAAAAAAAAAATCTGAAATCTCCCCTTGTATAAGTCTTTTTTTTTTTTTTTTGTTAGAAGATAAAAATAAATAATAAATTGCACGAAATGCATAAATCAAACAACAATAGTAGCTTAATTCAATACCTCAAGTAGATTAAGACCCATAATAACAGCCAAACCGGAAGCAGCCAGTGGCAACCCCTGTCCTATCTGTCCATATGCCTTCCCAGCAAAGGAGGCTGCTACACCCAGGAGTGCTAGCGTAGTTGCTAATCCTAATGAGAAAGCCATAGAATTCACAATGATCTGGCCAATAAAGAACCTCAAAGTCATTTGAGAATAAAGTCTCTTTACATCCATGATTGCATTTGTATGTCTCATGCATGAGAGAGGGAGGACCCATATATATTTCAGTTGAATTTAGCTACATAGACTTAGTGGATACTACACAGTACACATGCTATACTAACAACTGAAAGAAAAGTTTAGGAGATTCAAAGCTTTGCTAGAATAAGAAAACGAAAGATTAAAAAAAAATACAGAATAACAGGATGCATCAGCCTTGCTGAGAACTGAAACTCAAACCTGAACCAAGATAAGAATTTTAGGTCATCTATGAGCCAAAATGCTTTCAATAATTCTAATAGTTTCAATTTTCTAATAAGGAGACCTAGCAACTACAATATACTTTAACCAATGCAAGTTCAAATGCTTCAATGAAGGCCAAAGGTTCTATGGAAAAATCTACTAGAGGCAGTAAAGGAGATGAGTCACATAGCAAGCTATTACCTCAGTTTTGCCCTTGCCAGAGCCAAATGCACCTGGAAAGTTGGAATCACTCAAAAGATCAGCATCAAACATGACAGGACATGCAAGAAAGTAGCAGCATCATTTTAAATGATCCATTGATCTTTAGGCAAAGTATGTGTGTCACTTACCAATGTAACCAACCGTCAATGGCAGAACACTTAGTGTACATGGAGAAAGACTTGTTACAAGACCAGCCCCAAAAATAACAGCCAAACTGCCAAAAAAAAAAAAACAAAGATAATACCGGCTGTCAACCTCAAAAAATTGCAATGCATTTAAAGGGAAAAGTGCAGAAAAAGAACCTAGTGAAACTCAGAGCTGATAATTGTCCCTGAACAGCTTCATTAGCCTGCTGGCCAGCTGAATATAGTAGGCCTCCAAACCAGTCTCCAGGACTTCCATCAGCCAAAGTGTAAAGAGAAGCAGCTCCTTCCTGCCTCGAAGTTAAATAATTCAATTTCCTAAGATTATCTGACGGATATATAACTAGTAATGCATACTGAAAGTCAGATGGTAATCATGTTATACTAAAGAAGACCAGTTTAATCTAAAGAAATATTAGCCCATTAAGGTAAACTTCAACACACTAAATCGAACAAAATTGAACTCGGCAAGACAAACAAAAGAAATAAACATTGAACTCACCAAGATCTTGTCTTCAGTTAAAGCCTTTGCAGAGTCAATAGCAACCAAATTTGCCACTAAAAAAAATAGAAAATAAAACTTTAAATATGAGAAAAAAAATACCCATCAGTCATAAAGTAACTAACAACTTAAACAAATTATTAGAAAAATCATAATATGTAATTAAAAAACATTCCTGTTAGTGATTACCTGCTATAGTATTTACAAGAGTAGTAAATTTCAAAGATTCAAAATCTTTGCAAAGATCCTTATTTGCCGTTGGCTTATTAACGGCCATCGTATATTTACCTGAAATAAAAGTTTTTAGAGCTTAAAATTCGTTAGTTTCAATAATTTAAACTGCCTAATTAAAATTAACTTACCATAGCTGGCTCTTCGGTGACTTTTAGGAGCCGTTCGGTATGAAGGAAGCGAGATACATTCCCTGCATTTTAAATGGCTGCAAAGTAACATTGCAGTTGCAATTAAAATACGGCTTGAAGCTGCAATCAGATTGCACCGCTCCCCCTATGTAAAATAACTTTGAAGCAACTAAAATTCCCTTTTCCAAAAATATGCTAGCCTGTCTTCGATCTTGGGTGGGTGGGTGTTCTTGAGAGAGATGAGCAAGGAGAGTTAGAAAGAAGGTAGAGACCGAAGAGCTTAGACTGGGATAAGGGTGGGGAGAAAAACAGGGGTTGGGCGATGACTGATGGAGAAGATTGAAAGATGATGGTAGGACGCTGATTTAAGATAGGAGGAAGTTTTAGAAAATTATATAAGAGGGAAATTTAGTTAGGAAAAAAATTGAAAAAAAATTAAGAATTAATATTAAGTAGATAGGGAGATTTTAGAAGAAAAAGTTTGATGAAAATTTATGAAGTAGGTAATTTTTTGTATAATTTAGATGGAAAAAATAAAATAAAATTATTATATACTAATTTTATTATTTGCTAATTTATTTTTTGATATTTGAATTTTAGTTTTTTTTATTTTGGTATTTGTATTTTTGTTAATAATTACTTATTAATCTACAAAAGAATTATTATAGTTGTGAAAAATAAACATGAAAAAAAAAACATCCACTTCAACTTCAGTTTCTATAACAATATAATAATTACATTATTAACATCTTAATTATTATATTATTAATATTTTAATATTATAATTACATTGTTAATATTTTAACATAATAATGTGTCCAATTTTTTTCTTATTTAAGGGAATTGTTGGAATTTAATATTACATTGCCAGCAATGTGTTAGTTTACCAAACACTATAATGTTACTTTTCTTGTATTTTAAATAGAATTTTACCATGCATACCAAATCCTGTAATGTTATCTTTCCAACAATTATTTTTCCAATAATTACTTTCTCAGTAATAATTTTTCTAACAATCACATTACATTGTAAGGCACCAAACAACCTCTTAAGGCTAGAGACTTTGCAAAAATGACTGGTGCTGCGGTTTAGAGCCAAAGTCATCTTTAAAAAAAATAAATGACTCTATTTGGCAGCGGAAAAACCTTAGAGGAGATTTTGAATTTGATGAGGTTTTTTTTTTCTTGGGAACCAAATAGAAACTGAGAGATACTAATGTTTTACAATGATGTTTGTCCTTCTAACGGTTTATGGATTTCAAGTTCAACGGTTTATTTGGTTTGATGTGCTTTTATGGGCAGGTCTTTTATGAGCCTTATTGGGGTAAACAGAAGGCCTATCGAAAATTTTAACAATATGTAACTAATTTTAAAATATTGAAATATCATTTTTCAAAGACATCTCAACAATTAAAATATAAAATTTTATTTTAAAAATCTCGAGTTTAAAGACTTAAGATAATGGTAGATGACAAATTTACTTAATTCAATTGTAGGGCTTGTTATGATTTTTATTATGCTAAAAGAAGGTCCATCAAGCTTGTATAATATTGATAATTGTAAAAATATTTATTTTTTTGTGTAATTATAAAAATATATAAATTGATTGTGAAAAAAGTTAATAATTGATTTTAGAATATTGAAAAATCAGTCTCAAATATGACATCCCAACAATTAAAATTTAAGATTTTATTTTAAATGTTTCAACTATCAGTATTAAATCAGGCTGTATAATATTGATAATTGTAAAAATATTTAGCAGTAGACAATTTATATAAATAGAGTAGTAGAAGGTGATTTAATATAGACTTCAATACTTCAATTCAAGCTGGAGCGGAGAAGCTTCACATATCAAGATCAAGCTTCATATAAACTTGTATGTATCACATAATGGATAAAAAGTAATAAAAATCCTTTCGAAAATTGAGTTTCAAATTTGGTATACATATGCAGCATTTTGGAAGCTTAATCCTAAAATAAGTATTTATATGTTTCCATGTCTAAAACCACACCAAGTGATAAAATTGAGGATTTAGGTTGCTACCCTAACCTTGCTACACAAAATACATCTTATACCACAAGCCCCATTTCATAATTCGAAATCAAACCAACACTTTCAATTCCAAAAGTATTAGATCCATGCAACGTAGTATTCCTACGCTTCATACACATATCCCTCACCTCTTGAATTTTTGCAGCATCGCTCGTTAGCACCAATATCTCTTCTTGACTTCTTAATTACAAATTCAATATTCGAATACCATCAATTTTGATATTTTCAATTATGAAAATTGTACTGTTCTTATAATCGTAAACCAATCCTAGCATTGCTTCTTTCTAAGCTGTCTGTACAGTAGGTAGTCGACTGGTTTTCAAACAAAATGCTTATAAGTAAAAAGCAGTCAACTGTTTGAAAGGCAGTCAATTGACTTAAGTCAGTTACAGGAGCAGAAGGCTACTATTCAAGGTGGTCGACTAGTCTAAGTCAGTTACAATAGAAATGTTCAAATTCTGTGTCTAGACGGTCGGTTGCTATTCAGGGCAGTCAGTCACTCCCAGATAAAGTGCTAGCCAAATTCCGAAATTCATATTCAAATTTCATCATCTACTTCATTTCTTCAACTTTTTGGCCCAAATTCATGCTTTACCTTGACTCCACATTATCTCTACATCATTTTCACATTAAACCACATCACACCCATGCTTGGAGAATATTAACCCAAAACAATAAGAGAGAATTTCATGGTTCTACTTCAATTCAAGCCCAAATATATGTTCTAACACCTTAATCACTTAGTATACAATCATAAAAACATTAGAAAAATTAAGCTTTCTTCCTTTCTCACCTTGACCGAATTCCTTGAGATATCTCTCACTATGCAAATGGCTACTTTAGGCCTTGATTTAGGTACCAAGAGGTAGAACTTTGAATTCTATATAGGCTTAATGAAGACTATTTTTGATTTTGAGATGGTTAAGGTGGTGTTTTAAGGGCTTTCTCTCTCTTCAAGCTTTTAACAATGGAAGAAAGTAAGGGTGAAAGAATGGCTGCTGAAAATGACGAAGAAAGGGCTGGAAATTTTCATAAAATAATATATTATAGTACAAATTACCAAAATGCCTTTATACTTTAGTAACCTTCCTATTTTGCCCTTCACAATTTGACTTTGTTGAAAACAGTCTATCCAACCTCCAAAATATTTCATTTAATTATTGAACGCCTCTATTTAACTTATTCTAATCATTGGTTGAGCTCTTGTTGAGGTTCGACTGATCATTTAAGTGAAATCACTAAAATACCCCTAATCATTAAATTGCATAAATTTCTACTTTTACTCTTGATTCATTCTATCAGTCCACATGGCCTAGGCCCTTATTACATGAAAAATTATTCACCACAAATGATTGGTCAAAAGCCATCTTGGTTTGATTGTTATTCATTAAAATTCCGACAGCTTATGGACTTAATTGTCATTTCTTAAATTGTTTCATATTTTTCAAAACATGACTAAATAGTTAAGTTTGAGGAGCAGATTTTTACCATCGTATTGTTTAGCTTTAGGATTCCTTTTTACCAGGTTTCACCTTCATCTAGACATTAGGGATCTTGTGGACCCCACTACTCAATTCCTATTTAAGCCTACCAAAGAAATCATCATTTGAATAAATAAAAGATATCCAATATTCCTAACTTTATGAATAGTTGATTAACAAAAATGGAAAAGGTAGATCTCACAGAATCATCTCGACTCGGCTTAATTAAACCCCTACGCTTGATAATTAAATGCAATCGTTGTCCAAGTTTAATTTGCTAAAAATATTATTATTATATATTTATTTATAAAATATTTATTATTAATATAATGCTTTATTAAAATAATTTATTAAGTATTTTAATTTTGATTTTAACATTAACTTAATTTTATGAGTTAATTTAAATTTATTTCTTAATAATATGCATTAAAAATTGATTTTAAATTTAAATTTAAAAGTCAAACTTTAACTTAATAAATGAATATTTAGCAAATTTGGGTAATAAAAATCAAAATATATTTTATGTTTTGGTTCAGATAATTAATAGATATTTTTTATATTATATTGGTAGGATTCAAGTAGTAAAAATCAAAATATTTGGATTATTAAGTGGGTTCAAATATTGTAAAATATAATTAAATTCGAGTGCGGATACCTTAAAATTAGTGGATACCTATCCCATTAACATCCCTACAGCAGATTTTAAAAAGTTCAACGATGGGAATGAAATTGAAGAAATTACTTTGCGATTACCAAAAAAAAAAATTATTGAAGAACAGTATTAATATTCTTCCCTTCCTTTTTTTCCTACTTCTAATTGTTAATTTTTTATTGAATGGATAGACATTTTTTTTTCATTTAGTAGGGTGTTCACATTTCGATTTTAATCAAATTAATTGATTGAATCGATTTAATTCGATTAATTAGTTGATCGTAGAATTAATTTTGATCAATTATTTGATAATGATTTTGAAAAATTTTGATTCTCGATTAATTTGGTTTTCACTGAATTAATCATAATTTTTATGGAACTATAAAAATAATTTTTACTCTCCCTCTTCCTCGATTTTGTTTTTCTTTTATTCTATTTTAATGTAGGGCTACTTTCGTTTTTCCCCTTTTTTTTGTTTTATTCTTTTTTTTATCTAATGGGTAAGAGTGGTGTTTATATTTGGATTTTAATCGACTTAATTATATTACAATGTTAAAATGAAGATCTCAAAGAAAGAATTGTAAAAGGGCAACATTAGTAGTGAGAGAGGAAAAATAACAGCACTAATGAAACAAAAAAGAGAAAAAAAATCACGACAAGCATGAAAAAAAAACAGAGTACTAGAAATTAAAATTTGCCTACCTTGAGCTGAGCTCCTAGATTGACTAGTACTTCTTCAAGACCTTGAATAGAAAAGAAAAACAGAAGTAGTGAAGCAAAGACGAGAGCTCAGGGAGAACAAGTGCTTAGAGCAAAGAAACATTGAATCAACAACTTGTAGAACGATTTCAACAAGGAAGAGGAAGCCTTGGATTTCAACAATAGATTGAAAACTTGTATCAAGCATTCGAATTACACGATATTAGAATTTACGTGGAATCATGTAAACCCACGACAATATTATAGTACTCTTTCAATATGTAGAAGTAGGGTATAAAAAAAACACGGCATAACTCATGGTAGTAATCGTTATAATTTTAAGAGCTTACTATAGAATTCTTCATAATTTTTATTTAATTTACACTATATCAATATCATCTTACTAGACACAATTACAATTGAGCTTAAATGATTTTAATTAGTGAACTTTTAAATTCCATTAAATGGCACATGATTAAAATTCTGTTATATGAGAGGTCTATTTTTTAAAACGATTGAATGATAATAAAAAATTATTAAAAAGTATTAAATTCCGTTGAATGGCACTTGATTAAAATTCTCTTTTCCTCAAGTTGTAGCGCTCTCATTGCTAGGTTTTGCCTCGGAAAATGATCATCCGCCTAATTGAATGTTAATAATTCTTTTCATTTGACCATCTGCCTTTTGCTTGCAGCTGTAAGATACATATGATTGTTAAAGACTCCTCAAGAGAAGCTGACTTTGTTGCTTTTGGGAAATTGCCGAAGAATTGATCGAACAAAACATTGCTCAAATCGCAACAAAAGAAGATATTGACAAATTGGCATTACCAGCTGCTATCAAGGCGCTCATTGATCAAGAGCGAATTTTCAAGGTTAACCTCACAAGCAATTCCTATCAATCTGGCATCCCAACATTTGCTGTCAACAGGATATTCTTTCCCTCTAAACAACAACCAGATCAGCTTCTTGCTGTCAGATCGTCATCTTTAGGAACAAGCTCTGGTGCCCAGAATCCATTCGAAACCATTGTCAACAGGATATTCTTCTCCTCTAAACCATTGTCGATCAAACTTGGAGCACAGTTTGCTTATCCCGACTAATCTCTTTTCAAAAGAGTCACCCCCAAAAAATAAGAGATAACGTATATTTCCTCATCTATTATTTGTGCCTGTCATTTTCACAGTTAACTTCAGCTAATTTCAACATTCTTCACCTTTCACCTTTTTGCCTCTTTGTCTCATTCATTGCTCATACTTAACTTTGCAGAACCTGCCACTCTATTGGTTGACACTCTAGCAAAAATCCATGGGCCACTCTGAAAAAATATCCTTCAAGTTTTTGATGATTTACTGAGTAACATTCACTACAATTTCTTATTATTCAATCCAAGTAGATGCATTATGAATTATGTCTGGTTGTTGCCAACTTGCCATTGTCTCTGGCAAGCAAAAAACCATGTGGTCTGGCTTAGTTTTTATTCATTCAGTCTAAGCATTTCTCCATTATGCCCAATATCTAAATTGATCTATTTTTCTGCCAAAAATAGGAAACCTGCCACTCAACTTTCACATGTCTGAAGTCCTCCAACTGATAGTGCATCTAATTCCAACTCTGATGATGTACTTCTTATGCATCTTAAATCCAAGTGATATGATCATTTGGCCAAATCGTTGTTACGTTATTATAACTGATATGATTGCCCTCTCTGTAATATGCACACCTCATGAATAGCCATTGTTCCCTTCTTTTAAAACTTTGTAAAAGATTTGAATCATTCACCTGTGTGTTCTGCAGGGCAAACGAATCAAGAAAAAATGAGCTTTATTGCTCCTTTGATGCATCATCTCCTAATCAGTCCATTTCGATTGGGAGCCAGATGTCCTACCTGCTTCACCTTTGAACAAATTTTGTCTGTCATGTGGGTATGAGGAATGCCAAACATATCTTGCAGTTGATGTGTTTGCCATCTGATAATATCTCTTTTTGTAAACTTGATGTTCATTCCTTATATCTACAAGTTAGGTGAAAGAACTACAAATGGATGTCTCTTTTGTATGTTTTATTCTGTGTTTGCTCCCATAGGTGCCTCCTTTGAACATAAACACATATCAGACCTTCAATGTAGGCTCAATGATGGTCTTTATTGGTAATGATCTTTTCCCACCTATGGACAAGAAAAGAATATCATTATGTACTTTGCTTCTTCATCTCTTTGCTTTCCCGAGAAAACTTTAAAATCCTAACTCTCATTCATTCTCCTAGGTTGCAAAATAAAAAATAAAATACAATAGGCATATCCTAGGTTTCATCTCATTTTATCTTAATTTGCAGGCTTCGCATTTAGATCATATCTCATATCACCCATTAGCTCTGCCTGAATGCAGACCAACTTACATCCCATTCAAGATTTCTAAATTCGGTTGCTTATTTTTGTTTGCTTCTCACGTTATGCTGTGAATTTTTTGCTTTTGTGTACGTTGATTTTGCTTTATTTGATCAACAAGTAACCAAGACTATTGACTTCATTCTTAATCTTAAAGATATTTCATCAAATTGACTTTTTATTTTATTTTATAACAATATATAAATATATAATAGAGTTATTTATAATTCGAGGAGGAAAACTTGTCTACGGTGATTAAATCAAATATGCAGGCCAACTTAGTGCATGCCAGACACCAAGAGCAAAAACCAGAAAGCAATAGAAAATATTCAACCCAGAACAACAGTAAGAATCAAACAATGTAATTTTTTATTTCAACAAACACTCAACTTATAGGATTCTCTCTACTCTCAACACCATAACTTTATGTTCAACCTACTACATACATAGCGACCACAATAAAATGCTTTATGCTAGGTGCAGGCGATTTGCACTCGATAATCATATCCAAATTGGGGATCTTCCCACATTCTGTCTTAACCACTCATTAGCCTTTGAAGTGATCATCCATCATTCTGATGCATCATAGCTGTATGCTTGTGACAAAATTAAGTCAATATTCAAATACATTTAAATCTTTTCCATGGTTTCTAGAAAAGCTTTTATTAATATTTAGATTTTGTTCTAAGTTGTAGAATTATTTACATCAACATTTTCTAGCTATCATTTTTTTTTCTATTTTTATTGACCGTTTGATTTTTTCTTAGATGAAGTTGGATTTTTTCGATATAATTGCTCTTGATACTTTCTTACTATTTTTTGTTCTATCCCATGGCATTGCACGGCAATAACACTAGTTTTATTTTAAAAATCTCAAGTTTAAATACATAAGATAATGGTAAGTGTCAAATTTACTTGATTCAATTGTTGGGCTTGTTATGATTTTTATTGTGCTGACAGAAACTCCATCAAGCTAGTATACTATTGATCATTGTAAAAATATTAATTTTTTTCGTGTAATTATAAAAAATATATAAATTGATTGCAAAAAAAGTTAATAATTGATTTTAGAATATTGAAAAATTAGTCTCAAATACGAATCCCTACAATTAAAATTTAAGATTTTATTTTAAAAGTTTCAAGTATTAATATCAAATCCGGCTGTATATTATTGATAATTGTAAAATATTTAGCAGTAGACATTTTATACAAATAAAGTGATAGAAGGTGACTTAAATATAGATTTCGAAACTTTGATTCAAGTTGGAGCGGAGAAGCTTCACATATCAAGATCAAGTTATAGTTGAGGCAACTTTAAGATATCAATGAAATCAAAGTGGCAGAAGGATTGGACAGAGCATAAATCAATTAAGGTTTATTTGCAGGTTTTGTAACCAAAAAACAAAAATATAGGTTTGGTCCTCATGGATTTTTCCAAATTACATAAAAAATAAATTAAGTGATACAATAGCATGGGTAGAAGATATCTAAAATTTAGACTTTAAGACTTCAAGTGGGATCAGCTTCGTCGAAATTGGAGGCATCTTCTTCATCACCTTAAAAAATACATAAATTAATTTGTATAAAAATGGAGAAATGAGAATAAACTAACAAATTGAGAAAGGAAGGAGGCTTACTTGTATACAATTCTCCTAGCTGACAAAGAGGTTGAAGAACATTTTTGAAGTTAGGATTATCCCACTCCAGTGAATCCCACCATTCTTTGCTTGACTTGATCTTAAGAGAAGGTGGAGCATATGCATATGGTTGCCCATCGCCAAGAAGAGAAAGAAATGGAGGAATCCTCTTTAGGTTAGAACAGTTTTCAATAAGGATCACTTCAAGAGAATCGCAAACCATTGCCCCACTTTTACTGCAGATGCTCTTCAATTCTGGTAATGACATCAATTTCAATCTTCTCAATTTGGGGAGATTGACTTTGATTTTTTCACTACCTTTTTCTTCATCATCATCTTCTGATGTTGACATTGCAAATATTTCTACTAGCTGCTCACAACGTTCCACTAAAATCTCTTCCAGGTTTTGGAGGTTGGTAAGCAACCAATGCAAAAACAACTTCTTTATATTCAAGCAGTCCCATATATGAATTTCTTTAAGATGGGAAAAGATGCCAGATGGAGCATATGCATATGGTTGCTCATTACCAAGAAGGGAAACCAATGGAGGAATTCTCTTCAACTTAGGACAGTAGTCAAAAGAGATTTCTTCGAGAGAATCGCAAACCATCACCCCACTTTTACTACAGATGCTCTTCAATTTGGCAATGACATCAATTTCAGTCTTCTCAATTTGGGAAGATTGACTTTGATTTTTTCACTACCTTTTCTTCATCATCATCTTTTGATGTTGCTACTGCAAATATTTCTACTAGCTCCTCACACCATTCTACTAAAATCTCTTCCAGGTCTTGGAGGTTGGCAAGCAACCAATGCGGAAACAACTTCTTTATATTTGAGCACTCACATAGATGGATAACTTTGAGATGGGAAAAGATGCTAGGTGGAGCCAATATTGGTGATCCTGAAGTAAATCCTTCAATTCTGATAAGTTCACTTAACCGGGGCAAATCCATAAGTCTCAAACTCTCGAGGCTCTGAAAGGAGTACAACAAGTGGAAGAAGAAGAAGGAAAGAACGAACTCCATCCCTTGGCAATACCCAACAAAACATTCCCTCAAGTCATTTGCATATTTGAGGGAAGAAATATCACTTAAGCTTCTCAATAAGTTGCAGTATAAAACGTCGAACTGTTGAACATCAATTGGGAGCAAAACATCATCTCCACAAGATTCATGTGCATTGATTGATACAACTTTGCTTTTCACATATGATACAGCAATAGGTGGGCCTACTCGTAACCGGTATGCATTGAGGTTTTTCTTACATTGCATTGACTGGACAAATTTTTTGAATTCATGCGTGTCTTTGAAAGGCCCGAAAAAGAGTTCTAACTTCTCCAATGGCACTACCTCCTCTGCATTTATGCTTGTTTTTCCATTAAAGAGATTAAATCTCAAGTGTTGAAGGCGGGAGAGTTTCGGTAAGAGTCCAGTGGGTACCTCTTTCAGAGTCCGATTATCAAGATCAAGATACCTCAGATTCTTCAACATTTCCATGCCTTCAGGGACTTCCTCAATTGCAGAATCACTAAGATCCAACTTCTTCAACCTCTGAAGCTTTGAAAGAGAAGGCAAATGCTTTAATCTTCGACACTTATAGAGCAACAATGTGGTGAGATTCTTTAATTCAGAGATGGAAGTTGGTAAACACTCGATTTGTGTCCAGGACAAATTAAGAACACTCAAACAAGGCATGTTTGTAAAGAAAGAACTTGAGATCTTCTCTATAAGATTCCGTTGAAGTAACAAAGTTGTAAGCATCTGACATTTTGGAGCTGACAGATCTATGGGAATTTCTGATATGGAATTCCTCATAAGTGACACCTTTTCAAGATCCATTATCCATTCTTCCTCCTCTGGAAACCTTTCTAATTGCATGCCTGCTTTTACCATATACCGAGGCTTCATACTTGTGATGGATAATGCCATGTCTCTCACTGCATCATGCATCTTCACACACCCTGAATCAACACTTTCCAACAAACAGTTATATTTTAACTTTTTTAAGATAGCATGGCCCTTATCTTTCATTTGTTGTCTTGTATCCATTTCAACTATAAATTCCTCCTCAATCCAACATTCGATTAGCTTATACTCCCAAAGTTCAAAATCTTCAGGATATAATGCACAATATAAGAAGCATTGCTGCAAATTTTTATCTTTTAAGTGATCAAAACTAAATTTCAAACGCTCAATCACTTTAGCTTCCATATCCTCCACCTTCCCTATTCGACATTTCAAGTCATTCAATGCATCATTCCAAATGTGAGGATCATCTTCATCTTTCAAGGTACCAGCTACCACAGTAATAGTGAGAGGCAAACCTGCACATTCCTTCACAACATCTCTCAAAGTTGATTCTGGAATTTGCGATATGTTTGGTCCAACTTTATTTAAGAATAAAGTCAATGCCTCTTCTTCTAAAAGGGTATTCACTTTAATCACCTTACAACCCATAAATTTACAGACTTCCTCTTTACGTGTTGTCAACAACAGCTTGCTTCCATTGCTTCCGTTCAGTTCAGGGATTCCAACTTCATCCAAAGAGATTTTATCCCACACATCATCTAGGATTAAAACATGCTTTTTTGTATTCTCCAACATGTTCATTAGCAGCACAGCTCGGCTGACTATATCTCTTTCTTTGTGCAAATCTCCATTCAATGCGCTTGCAATATCATCTTGTATCTTCAGAATATTGAATTCTTTTGATATAGTAAGCCAAATTACCTTATCAAATCTATTTGCTTTCAAAAGAGAATTATGGATGTTCTTCATGATGGTTGTTTTACCGACACCTCCCATCCCCCAAACTCCAATCTTGAATACCTCTTCTTGCATCAACCATGACCAAATTTGATCTCTCACGACTGTCTCACCAATTAATTCTGGTGTTGGTAGTGGAAACCCAACACTTGGACCATCAATTACCAGACCTTCGAAGACATTAGGACCTTTATTAAGAATGTCCTGCATTTCTTGAGTCTTTTCTTCAACACGTTTTGCACCGAAAGCACGAAAGATATATCTCCCATTATTGACTTCGTTTTCAATATGATGTGCTTCTTCAATCATCTGTTTCCCGTAATTCAACCAATTTTCAACTTCCTTCCTCGGTACCTTTCCCGGACGACGATGCTCTATTTCCAGTTGTTGTCGTACGTCTTCTATTTTGCTATTCAACTCATCTCTAGTTCTCTTTAAGCTTTTCACATAATCCTTCAGCTTCGCGTGATACTGTATGTGAGACTTTGCAATCTCCATGTATTCCATGGATATCCCTGCGTATGTATAGAGAAAGTCATATTTTCATGTAATTCTTGAGTTTTTATCAGTGTTTCAACTAAAGGGAGATTATTAAAAAACAAGATATAGGAAAACTGTAATGGAGGCAACAAAAAAAATACAGAAAGAGCAAGGATTACAATGGCAGTAAAGAGTTAAAGAAAAACTCAGAGGCAAGTTTTAAGCTGATAGCTAAGGGAGAGCCTAGAGAGGAGCGACAGCACACTGGGGGACCAAAAGGCAACATAACCACCATGGCAGTATGAGGGTCAGGCAAGAATGTTTTGGGAATCATGTGCCAAGCTATTTTTATTTTATTTTTTGCTTTTATGATGTCAGCAATAGTACACAACACCTGCGTGTGCCTATACAAAAGGAAGAATTGTAACTTTTGGCATTATGAATGAATGAACACAATTCTCTCCATTTTTTTCTATTTCTATTTCTTTTCTATTCTGTTCTGCTTCTCTTTCTTCTATGTATTTCTTCTCCTAATCTGATCATTATACTAGTTGTCTGTGACAAATTTGGCATCAGAGCTTCTAAGATCCAAGCTGAACAAGCTGGGAAGACACACAAGACACAAGGCTCATTCATCATAAAAACAGACCATGAAGCTCTAAAATATTTACTAGAACAAAAGCTCACTACCACAATTCAAAAGAGGGGCCTAACTAAACTCTTGGGTTAAATTATACAATCCAATATAGGAGAGGAAAAATGAACCTGGTAGCAGATGCACTGTGTAGACAGCATAAGGAGGATGGTCATTGCAATAGTTTGCATGCTACCGTTATCATACCAGAGTGGGTGCAAGAAGTGGAGAAAAGTTATGAAGGAGATACTATGGTCCAAGAAAAAATAACAGCCTTAATTGTTGGACATTCTGTAGATGAGAACTTCTCATTCAGTAATGGTATTCTTAGATACCAGGGAAGGGTATATATTGGCAGTAATGGAACACTTAGAGATAAGGTGATCCAAGCTCTACATGATTCTCCTCAAGGTGGACACTCTGGTATACAAGGTACTTTCTACAGGGTGAGACTTTACTTCTTTTGGCCAGGTTTGAAGAAGCAAGTGCAAGAATTTGTACAGCAATGTGATAATTGTCAAAGAAATAAAGCTGAACATGTAGCCTATCCAGGGTTGTTGCAGCCATACCTATTCCCAAGCAAGCTTAGGAAGTAGTCACCATGGACTTTATTGATAAACTACCATCCTCACAAGGATTTAACAGCATACTAGTGGTTATAGATAAGTTCACAAAGTATGATCACTTCATGGCATTGTCTCATCCTTATACAGCCTTAGAGGTAGCTAAAATCTACTTGAATCAAGTTCATAAGTTGCGTGGAACTCCTAAGATTGCTATATCTGACAGGGACGGGATCTTCAAAAGCTTAGTTTGGCAAGAACTCATGAAGTTTCTAGGCACTACTGTCCACTTGAGCACAACTTATCATCCTGAAACAAACGGACAATCTGAAAGACTTAATCAATGTGTGGAGCAATATTTGCGAGGCATGTGTTTTTTGAAACCAAAGGCATGGTCCAAATGGATCTGCTTAGCTGAGTGGTGGTATAATACCAACCACCACACTGCCTTAGGAATGTCACCTTTCCAGGCTTTATATGGCTATAAGCCCCCCAACTTTCATTGGGATGTCAGTGCAGCAACTAAAGTGTCTACTATTGAAGAGCTCTTGAAGGAAAGGGAACAATTAAGCAAATTGATGCTAGACCAGCTTGAAAAAGCTCAAAATAGGATGAAGTTTTATGTTGATCAAAGAAGAAGTGAAAGGGTGTTTCAAGTGGGTGATGAGGTTTACCTAAAGCTCCAACCATATAGGCAAACCTCATTGGCACTCAGAAGGAATCTCAAACTCTCTTCCAGGTACTATGGTCCATATATTGGTGAAGAGAGAATTGGATTAGTGGCTTACAGACTTAAATTACCTCCAGAATCAAAGATTCATCCAATTTTTCATGTCAGTTTGTTAAAAAGAAAAATTGGAAACAAGGTGGTTCCTAGCATAGCTCTTCCTGAAGAAGGTGATAATGGTGAGCCATTAGTATACCCTGCAGCAGCGCTTGATAAACGCATGGTTAAAAGGAACAACAAGGCTGTGACTCAATTGTTGGTAGTATGATCGAATTTGGGCCCTGAGAATGCAACCTGGGAGGATTTTTCTGTTTTGCAATCACAATTTCCAACATTTGATCTTTGGGGACAAGGATCAACTGAAGGGGAGGGCAATGCAAAGGAGGCAACAGAAAAATGCAAAAAGAGCAAGGATTGCAATGGCAATAAAGAGTTAAAGAAAAACTTAGAGGCAAGTTTTGAGCTGATAGCTAAGGGAGAGCCAAGAGAGAAGTGACTGTTAGTATATCTCCTCATTTATGGAAATAAATATTTGGTTGACCAATTCCGGATATGGTCCATAATTTCACGGTGAATCTCAACTCAATATTTGGCTATTAAAACACGATTTTATGATGGTTAAAACGTGATTTTATTGCCATAATTAGCACGCTCTCATTACTATTTAAGGAGGGCTCCTTCCGGTCCCCAAGTACGTTAACCTAAAAAACACACAAACACCATCTAGTGAGGTTTTGAGTGCTTGGAAGATTTGGAAGGTCTGTGATCGACACAGAATAGACTGTCAGATTCGGCAATTGCTTCAACAGCAGAGTTACAGAGTGCAATGGCTGGAGGTTAGATCCTATCGCTTCCGCATTTTATTTGTTTAACATGTTTCAT
This sequence comes from Heritiera littoralis, assembly GCA_031772115.1. Lineage (NCBI taxonomy): Eukaryota > Viridiplantae > Streptophyta > Magnoliopsida > Malvales > Malvaceae > Heritiera > Heritiera littoralis. Next base: position 301,416 of record JAPDPK010000065.1, read on the forward strand.
ATTGTGTAGAAGCATGTTAGGCTTGTTATGATGCACTTACATTTGGCATCAGAGCCGTAGTTTAACCTCTGTCTTGCTAGAGATCTGTAGAAAAAAGCCATAAAAACCCATATTTTGAAACTTTAAGTCTCGGATTTCATAAAACTCATTCTGTTTTCCTGTGATTTTGGTTCAAATACTTTAGATCTATTGTTGTAAAGCTCTAGGGATGAAAAATACATGAAAAACGAGACTGTTTGAAGGGTTTTGTGCCGGGTCGGGTCAAAAGACCCAAAATTCTGCAAAACACCCATTCGGGTGAAGAAGAAGCCTCGGGCGCGTGAGTCACACGCGCCCGACAAGGGAAGAAAATGCGGGCGCGTGAGTCTCACGCGCCCGACAGGAGAGGAAATGCGGGCGCGTGAGTCTCACGCGCCCGATAGAGATAATGCGGGCGCGTGAGTCTCACGCGCCCGCCTGTTGTACAGTGCAGTGACACTGTGCAAAAAAAAAAAAAAAAAAAAAAACAAACCTTTGGGCTTCGGGTTTTGGGCCACTGTTTGGGTCCTTATTTGGTTAGTATTTGGGCCATTTATTTTGGGCTCTTTTGGTTGATTATTTGGGCCATATGGATTAAATAAAAGGGTCATTTGGTTTATTTTAGACATTAAGGATTTATTTAATTTAAGTAAATTTAAATTATTTAATTTAGGCCAAATAATTATATTTTTTGATAGTTTTATATCAGATTTTCAATTCTGTAATTTTCATAATTTTATGAATAATTAGATTATTTTCACAAAATTAATATAATTATGAAAACTTCTCATTATTTGGATTTTATGAGGATTTTTCATAAATTTGGAATTTTTATTAATGCTATAATTTTAAATTGAATAATTTTGTGAAAATTATCATAAAATTATGATTAAATTATGAAAATTTGATTTTGAATGTGCATATGTGCTTATTTTGAATATGTATAATTTTGTTATTTTTTATACTAAAAGCACATGTAGCTAAGTTATTCATATTATTTGGAATTAAAATTGCCTTGTGTTAATTGCAATTTTTAAAATATGAATAAACTTAGAATTTTACCAATATGTCTAAGTGATTTATAGTTTATTTAATTAGGGCTTAGCCACAGCAACCTTAATTAAGTAAAATTATTTTGTAAAATCACCTAATGATATTAGACATAAATTGTGATTAGTTATAAGGTTATAGTAAATTTTATCCCACAGGAATTTTTATTATAATTTTATAACTAATTAGGATAAAATATCAAATTAGTTTCTTAATTTACCCACAGGAATTAGGAAATGATATAATTTGATAGTTTTATCATTATGAAATAAATCTATTAGAATTAGAACTTTAGCCCACAGGCAAGTTTTATGTCTGAGATTCATTAATAAAATATGTTTACATTGGTAGACATAATTAAGTTTGCCTCAAAAATTCTAGATACATAAGCATGTTTATTTTCTATATGCAGTGTTTCCTCAGGCTAGTATTAACCTAGAAGTTCCCGAGCTGGATGGAGAGAACTACAAGGTTTGGAAGGAGAGAGTTCTCCTCCAATTAGGGTGCATGGATATAGACTATGCTATAAGGAAAGACGAGCCCGTATTGACTGAGACCAGCACTCCTGCTCAAGTAGCTTTACATGAACGTTGGGAGCGATCCAATCGCCTTAGTGTCATGTATATTAAGACAAAGATATCTGCTGGGATACGTGGTTCAGTCGAACAGCATACCAACGTTAGGACCTTACTGAAGGCCATAGATGATCAATTTGTCACTTCAGACAAAGCGTTGGCCAGCACCCTGATAATGAAGTTCTCATCGATGAGGCTCACCAGTGTCAAAGGAGTGCGTGAGCACATAATGACCATGAGAGATATAGCGGCCCAACTCAAGAAGCTAGAGGTGGAGATGTCTGAGTCTTTTCTTGTGCACTACATATTGAACACTCTACCAAAGCAGTACGGACCATTCAAGATATCCTATAACACACATAAGGATAAGTGGACCATCAATGAATTGATGACCATGTGTGTTCAAGAGGAGGGAAGACTGCTTATGGAATCGGGTGAGAGTGCATTTTTTGCAAGCCAAGGAAAGACCAAGGATCGAGCCAAGAACAAGGGAAAAGGTAAAATCCCTGCCCAAGCTGATATTAAGAAAGAGTCCAAGTGTTTCTTCTGTAAAAAGAAGGGACACATGAAGAAGGACTGTGCCAAGCTTCAGCAGTGGCTCGTTAAGAAAGGTAATCCACTCTCATATGTTTGTTTTGAATCAAATATGGTTGAGGTTAATCATAACACATGGTGGATTGATTCTGGATCTACAATTCACATTTCGACTTCCTTACAGGGTATGACAAACCTAAGGAAGCCAGTGGGAAATGAGGAGAGCATCTATTCAGGAAACAAGATGCGCTCGCGTGTTGAAGGCGTTGGAACATGCACTTTAGTTCTTAGGAGTGGTTTTGTTTTGCAATTGGAAAAGACCTTTTATATTCCTAGTTTTTCGAGAAATTTAATCTCTGTTTCTAGGCTGGTACCTTATGGATATTCCTTTCAATTTTCAAATAAATCAGTATTGATATATTTTAAGTGTGATATTGTTGGGAATGGTACCTTATGTGATGGTCTTTTCTCTATTGATTTGCAAAATGACACTGCTCATAACGCCTTGCATGTTCAAACTGGTACTAAAAGATGTGTTATGAATGAGGACTCCTCTACGTTATGGCACCGGAGATTAGGTCATATCTCCATAAATAGAATTAAGAGATTGGTAAATGACGGAATACTTAGTACTCTCGATTTTACTGATTTCGACACTTGTGTGGATTGCATTAAGGGTAAGCAAACCAACAAGTCTAAGAAAGGTGCCAATAGGAGTTCAACCATATTAGAGATCATACATTCTGACATATGTTGTCCAGACATTGATGCATATGGTCAGAAATACTTCATCACCTTTATTGATGATTACTCGAGGTTTATGTATCTCTACATGCTTCATAACAAGAGCGAAGCATTAGATGCCTTTAAAATCTTTAAGGCTGAAGTAGAGAAACAATGTGGAAAACCCATAAAGATAGTAAGAACTGATAGAGGTGGGGAGTATTACGGTAGATACACTGAAGATGGACAAGCACCTGGACCATTTGCGAAGTTCCTTCAAGAAAATGGGATTGTTGCCCAATATACCATGCCTGGTTCACCGGATCAGAATGGTGTTGCAGAAAGAAGGAACCGAACTTTGATGGAAATGGTGCGTAGTATGCTTAGCAACTCGAAGTTGCCTAAGTCCTTGTGGATTGAAGCTCTTAAAACGGCAGCGTATATATTGAACCGGGTTCCAACCAAGGCTGTTCCAAAGACGCCTTTTGAATTATTCAAAGGTTGGAAACCGAGTTTGCGTCATATGCGCGTTTGGGGATGCCCTTCTGAGATAAGAGTTTACAACCCACAGGAAAAGAAACTGGATCCTAGGACCATAAGTGGGTATTTCATTGGATATGCCGAACGGTCCAAAGGCTACAGATTCTATTGTCCATCTCATAGCACTAGATTTGTGGAATCAAGGAACGCCAAGTTTCTTGAAAATGACTTAGTTAGTGGGAGCGATCAATCTCAAGACCTAGTTTCTGTGAGAGATCAACCCTCTACCTCGAGTCAAGGATTGGTTATCATGAACAATGTCCCTTCAGTACAACTGGACATTGAACAACCAATCGTTGAAGATCCACAAGTAGTTGATAACTTACCAGTAGACGAGGCTCCTCTGGATACACCAGAATTGAGTGAGCAACCAGTTGAACAACATGATCCTTCGGAGAATGTTGAACCAACATTAAGAAGGTCTACTAGGGAAAGGAAAACAGCTATTCCTAGCGATTATATTGTGTATCTACAAGAGTATGATTTCAATATTGGGCCCGTTAATGATCCAGAGACGTTTTCACAAGCCATGAACAGCAAAGAATCAAAACTTTGGTTCGATGCTATGAAGGATGAGATGGATTCGATGGCATCTAATGGAGTATGGGATCTTGTCGAGTTGCCTAATGGGGCCAGGGCTATAGGCTGTAAATGGGTCTTTAAGACCAAAACTGACTCATTAGGCAACATTGAACGTTATAAGGCAAGACTCGTAGCCAAAGGATTCACTCAAAAGGAGGGAATCGATTACAAGGAGACCTTCTCTCCTGTATCTAAGAAAGATTCTCTTCGCATCATAATGGCGCTTGTTGCACATTTTGACTTAGAGTTGCAACAAATGGATGTGAAAACGGCATTTCTCAATGGTGATCTAGAGGAAGAGGTTTACATGAAACAACCTGAAGGTTTTTCCTCTAGTAATGGTGAGCATTTGGTCTGTAAGCTCAAGAAATCCATATATGGGTTGAAACAAGCTTCCCGCCAATGGTATCTAAAATTCCATGAAGTCATCTCTTCATTTGGTTTCGTTGAGAACATCATGGATCAATGCATATACCAGAAGGTCAGTGGGAGCAAGATTTGTTTCCTTGTGCTATATGTGGATGATATTCTGCTTGCAACCAATGATAAGGGGATGCTACGTGAGGTGAAACAATTTCTTTCTGAGAACTTTGATATGAAGGATATGGGTGATGCATCTTATGTCATTGGCATTAAGATCCATAGAGACAGACATAGAGGTATATTAGGTCTGTCACAAGAAGCCTATATCAATAAAGTCTTGGAAAGATTCAGAATGAAAGATTGTTCACCAAGCCCAGCTCCCATTGTGAAGGGTGACAGGTTCAATTTGAGCCAGTGCCCGAAAAATGATCTTGAGCGGGAACAGATGAAGAACATTCCATATGCCTCAGCTGTTGGAAGCATTATGTATGCACAGGTCTGTACCAGGCCTGATATTGCTTTTGCTGTGGGAGTGTTGGGTAGATACCAAAGTGACCCGGGGATGGACCACTGGAGAGCTGCGAAGAAGGTGCTTAGATATTTTCAAGGCACTAAGGATTACATGCTTATGTATAGACGGACTGATGAGTTGGAGGTGATTGGCTACTCAGACTCAGACTTTGCTGGCTGTGTTGATACCCGGAAATCAACATCCGGTTACATCTTCATGCTTGCCGGTGGAGCTGTTTCATGGAAGAGTGCTAAGCAGACACTGACTGCCACTTCCACTATGGAGGCCGAGTTCGTTTCCTGTTTTGAGGCTACCTCACATGGTGTATGGCTTAAGAGTTTCATTGGTGGGCTTAGAGTTGTTGACTCCATATCTAAGCCATTGAGGATATATTGTGACAATTCAGCTGCGGTATTCATGGCTAAGAACAATAAGAGTGGAAGTCGAAGTAAGCATATCGACATTAAGTACTTAGCCATTAGAGAACGTGTTAGAGATAAAAGAGTGGTCATTGAACACGTTAGCACTGAATTGATGTTAGCTGATCCTTTGACTAAGGGCATGCCACCGTTTAAATTTAAGGATCATGTAGAGAGAATGGGACTTGGTCCCACATTTTGATTGTAATTGAAACTCTTATTAATAATATGATGTTTCTCATTTTGATTTGTATACACTAAAGTTTTATTTGAGAAATATCCTTGTTGTTTGGACCGAGAATAAACATAAGGTTTATTCATTAAGTAAAAATGGGTTGATTTAGAAACATTTTACATAGTAATACATGGAAGATAATACTCGCCACTTGAGGAACTGTCGCCATGATTCATGTGATTTGTTTCTTCTATAAGTGAAATATATGGACCAAGTGGGAGAATGTTAGTATATCTCCTCATTTATGGAAATAAATATTTGGTTGACCAATTCCGGATATGGTCCATAATTTCACGGTGAATCTCAACTCAATATTTGGCTATTAAAACACGATTTTATGATGGTTAAAACGTGATTTTATTGCCATAATTAGCACGCTCTCATTACTATTTAAGGAGGGCTCCTTCCGGTCCCCAAGTACGTTAACCTAAAAAACACACAAACACCATCTAGTGAGGTTTTGAGTGCTTGGAAGATTTGGAAGGTCTGTGATCGACACAGAATAGACTGTCAGATTCGGCAATTGCTTCAACAGCAGAGTTACAGAGTGCAATGGCTGGAGGTTAGATCCTATCGCTTCCGCATTTTATTTGTTTAACATGTTTCATATTGTGTAGAAGCATGTTAGGCTTGTTATGATGCACTTACAGTGACAGCACACTAGGGGACCAAAAGGCAACATAACTACCATGGCAGTGTGAGGGTCAGGCAAGAATGTTTTGGGAATCACGTGCCAAGCTATTGTTATTTTATTTTTTGCTTTTATGATGTCAGCAATAGTACACATCACCTACATGTGCTTATACAAAAGGAAGAATTGTAACTTTTCGCATTATGAATGAATGAACACAATTCTCTCCATTCTTTTCTATTCTATATATTTCTTTTCTATTCTATTCTGCTTCTCCTTCTTCTCTGTATTTCTTCTCCTAATCTGATCATTATACTGGTTGTCTGTGACAAAAATAAACTCATTATTTAATCTTTTAATAACCTCAAAATTATTATTATTATTATTCTAGTAATTATTTTTAATAAATCACTTAAATACTGTTATCCAAAATCTAAAGCCAAAGTGATTAATTTTCATCAAATTCGGAGTCATGTATCTAAGTAACCACAAAATCAACAAAGTTTAAAATAAAATTATAAACAAAGAATTGTAAATAAGGCAACATCAGTAGTGAAAGAGGAAAAACAGTAGCATTAGTCAAACAGAAAAGAGAAAACAAAATCATGGCAAGCATGAAAAAAGAAACAGAATGCTGGAAATTAAAAGTTGCCTGCCTTGATCTGAGCTCCTAGACTAGCTGCTGCTTCTGCAAGACCTTGAATAGAAAATAAAAACAAAAGCTGTGAAGCAAAGGCAAGAACGCAGGTAGAACAAGTGTGTAGAGCAAAAAAGCAGTGAATCAACTACTAGTAGAAGGCTATGTAAGTCTGTTTTAGCAGCTTGATTGATTTTCACTCCAGAAAAAAAAATCGGGGTGGGATTTAGGAAGAAGAGAGGAAAGCGCAAGGAAAAAACATGCACGTTCAAGAATGTGGATATATTCTTGTGCCACTTTCATGGTGGGTACCATGCACGTTCAAGAATGTGGATATATTCTTGTGAATATATTCTTGTGGCTTCCACTTTCAAGAATGTGGCCCAAGCACGTTCATACCGCACATGGTAGGTACTTCTGACGTCTACTATACTAGACCAAGTAGTGCAATGTCTTCATTTATCATGTCAGAGAAGTGGACCAAGAAATGAACCAAAATTGTGAGTGAATTGATATAACGTTTGAATCTAATTAAATACAAAAATTATCGTGCTAAATTGTATTAATATGTCTATTATAAATATTATTTTAAATTTGTGAAATTTATATATTATTTTTGTGTTATTTTTTTATCGTGTTATTTTTGTCATGTTTAATACATCAAGTTTAGTTGTATATTAAATATTGAGTGTTTTCACTCATTTTTTATTTTTGATTTTTTTTCGAAATTACTAGAAGCTTAAATTAAACATTTGAATTTTGATTATCCTTCGAAGAGAATACAAAGCTACTAGTAGAAGGCTATGTAAGTGTGTGCCAACTTCATTGATATTCACTCAAGAAAGTGGCGAGCAAAGTGCAAGGAAAGAGATGGCGGGTGCCAGAGAGGAATGTTCATAGAGAGGAACATTACTAAATAGAGGTTTTTTTTTTTTTTTCATTAGAGAGAATGTTCATATTTCGATTTTGCTCAAATTAATGATTAAATCAATTTAATTTGATTAATCAATCAATTTTCATATAACATAATTATTGAACATAATTATTGTTTGTTATCGAAAAGTCAAGTGAACTTTGCTAGGAATTTTTATATCCATCCAACTTGTAATTGTGTTTATAAATAAATAAATGTTCAAGGTAACTTGATCTGCAGACAAAGAATTTCACCAGATGCTTAGGTTGAATATATACAAAGGATCTATTTGTTTGTGAAAAGAAAAAGTTATCCTTAATATAATATATGTTTAATTATATAATAAGAAGGAAGGTATTTGGGGAAACATTATGATCAAAGAAATCCTATGATGATCAGATCAAGGAAGCCAAAAGAAACTTGGATCACAGAATTAGCCTTCTTTTCCAAGCTCGTCTATGCATGCTGTTACAGTCATGGAGCAAAATAAGCAGGAATATTGTAACCAAAATATCTTTTTGGCCAACCAAAAAAAGAACATTATTTTCATCTTAACCTGTTTTCCAAGGGCAACTCTTCTCGAAAACTCGAAGGTACCGAGTTGAAGTCCAGTTCTAACCAAGGATTCTTCTGGTTCCGGAGGATATACAGCAAGATACTAACACAAACGGAAAGAAAAATGTATCCTGATGCATTACTCACTACCCCATGCAGCCATGCCTTTCTCCTATTAAGATAAGTGCTGCAGGGAGCCCGCTGCATTCACTTGATTGCTGTTAGACTATGTTGTCAAAAATTTTCTCTAAAAGAAAGACACTGATAAAATGCAATAAGGCTCAAGTTATATTCTTTGATAGATTAGAACAAATAGTGAAAAGAAAAAGAAAATTTGTACACTGACCTGAATGCCAAATTTTCCCAGTCAGAATTCCAGAATGAATCAAGCAAGGTAGCTACCATACCAGCAATTGAGCAGGAATAGCATATCAGTACCACTACTCTTAAACTTGGCCTTCACCCTCTAAACCATAAAAACAATGGCAGAGTAAGAGATATCAGCTTTAAGTAAGATGAAAGGAAAAATTAAAATATAAAAATTCAGTTTCAGGGTATATATGAAATGCAGTGTGGTGAGGAATCAGACTTGAAATCTAACCTCACAACTTTCACCAGTCGAGCAGCTTACTTCTTATGTTAAAGTGGAGACACGTAAGCATGTTGGCATGCCAAGATAATCCTTTTTTGTCCATATTAAGTAGAGAAGCATCTTTCAGATGTCCTTGAACCTACTCTGACTCAAAGTAACCGCCATATAAGAATCCTCATTAAATCAACAAATGGCACATTGGTCAGTCCCTGACAAAGCTATCTGTAAGTTTATTATGCTTATTATAAACATGCAGGTATGATAAACAATCAATGAATTCGATACTTGATGAACAAACAACTATTCCCCTGCAATTATCCAGTTAGAGAATCACCATAACAGCTTCAGGTATCAAATACTTTGTTCTTTTGGTTAGTTTGTGACGTTGTTTAGCTTTAAGGAAACTTGTTGGTAGCATTCAGTTGATGTAAAATGACCAAATATTCTGCATTTATGGACAGATCAGGTAGATATGCAGCTGAAAAATTGAAGCTGAAAGAAAACCATAGTCATTTCAATAGTTTCCATAAAAACAGTGTGTTTATACATGAAACTTAAAACCCTGCTGCTAAAAAACTGATAAATACAGAAAAACCCCACTAATAGAATAAAGATGGAAAATTAATCTGTCTTACCAAATTTCCCTTTATGATATCAGATGTTATAAATTGGAGAGATAGATTGGCACTCAGTAATGTTTTCCAAGAAGGTCTACATTCAGCAATGCAGTGTGAAGTTTATTACTAAATATATAGCTTACTGAATTAATTGCAGAATAGATTCCTGAGTTGTGATATTTAAGAATGCAGGTTAAACTTGATGGCATTACTAAATTATACATTAGAAACATAAAAAACCAGCTCAACCACAGAATGTACAGCTAATAGATTTTGATAAAAAAAATCTTGTATTTAGATCATTCACAATGATTAGCATAACTGCTATGGTTCAACATTCTAACTTTTAGGTTCTACAACAAGCTTTACCTCTTTAAACAGATCGGAAGCAATCCTAGGGTACTGCAGATTAGCATAGCAAGTTTATTGCAATTGTACTTTTGAAGGTTTGACTAATAACAGAAGAAAGATAATCAGAATTTTTCCAGCTACAAAGAAACAGACTTCTTTGATTTATCAACATACTAGTTTGCTGACAAATGACAGCATGTATATAAAGAACTTCAACTCCTTCGACGAAAAGCACAAGATTTCTCTCTGGTCTTTGAAGGGTAAATTCGATTTCAAACATCATGTTGAGCTCTGAAAAAGAAAGTGTGAAATCTTAGGATGGTAAATCAACTTTCTGTGGACAAACATAAAATCTATAAACACATCACATATCAATTCCCTACACAGTTAGCAAATTGATCATATCAAGAGAAAGTACATATCTATTCTAAGAAGATGAAAGACTTAGGATTATCATGATGACATTATACACATCAAATTATACTCAAGATTTGGCACTTGCTTAAGAGGATTGATATTATCATTAAGGATCTAAAATAAAGGCAATGCTAAAAACATCCTTGCTGGATTCTTTCTGATTAAAGCAGCCAAAACACTACCGTTATTATTGTTGTTACTATTACTAACATTATCATTGGTATCTTAAGTACCACCATCATAATCATCGATTTATTACAATGCATTAAGCATTGAAATATCAGAGACTTTAAGCAGATTGTTCATGAATCACTTAACTGAGAACAATTAGACACTGGCAAATATTGCATTTATCCGGCATCATGATTTCACTGACACACTATAAAGATTAGTTAACTTAACTAGCATGCCATACCTTCTGATCTGATTTGCCGGCCTGAACCTTTCTGAATCCCATGACTAATTTTCCATCTGCTTCTCTTCTATAAAATGTAACTGAAAATTTCACCCTGTCACTACTTAGTAATATGTTGCTTGGAGCAGGTGCAAACTAAAATAGAAATTCTCCGTTGAGACAAAATAAATTGTAGAAGTTTTGAAATGTTTCCGACAAGTAAATTTTAGCTAGATAGATTATCTTTGAGGTGCATGAAGAACCTGAACTGTCATCAGTAAATTTAGCACATGATTTTCCTCCATAAGTCTGATGACATTGCAATATCTAAGAAGTACAAATATATGACTCAAATGCCAGTTCCACCAAAATGAAAAACCCAACTTATCGAAAAAAGGAAAAAAAATTACCTCTATCACCTGCTTGCCATTGCATTAAAATTATGTAATCTTTAAGCCCTTCAAGAACATACATCTTGCCATTAGTATTTGACCAGTAACGGTAGTAAAGTTCAAAGTCATTTCCTTTTGTGTCTTGCACTACAATAAAGATTCCTTGTTGGCCCGAAATTTTTGGGAAATAAGCCTGTGATATTGTCTCATTCAGTACAGGAAATATATCTATTTTTTACAAGAAAAAAATAAATACAGAATGAATTTACCGTAAACCAGACTGATCTCACATCTTCATACATAAAGGAACTCATGAGGAAATTATCACTGCCCGTTCCCCATTAAAATCAAGTGATTGTTTACAAAAATCCATCATCATTTGATGGAACATCTTACGCTGTAACTGGATGATGTAAAAGAAAAAAAAGGAAGACAATGCCAGAGGCCTAATAGCCTCCAGCACACAATGAGTTTGGAAAGTTGAATGCTTTACCATATAAAGGCTGGTATTGCAGTTAATATCACTCAACAGTTTAGTGTTAGATATGCACAGAAAAATATAAAAAAAATCAATAGAATATTAAAATTACAGTAAAAGCAAATGCTGCACTAAAAGATTGTTCAATCACAATCAGGTGCCTTATCTTCTCATTGGACAGTAAAAACTGCAAACACCTCCCAAGCCTCTTTGAGACTCATCCCGACTGTAGCACAATCTCCATTAAGAAACTTAAGTTACCTTCCAATGCAGACAACCTTAGAAACTTCAAAAAAATTTAGATTTGCAAAAACTTACCTCGGCACATCTCTTCGGTAACACAAGGCGCCCATTCCTGACGTCAGCATCACTGGCTGTCAATTCTTTCTCAAACAAAGGAATAAGGCTTGATTTTGATCTGAAATATGATTAAGGACTCGCAATTTTAAGAAGTCAAGTTCAATATGAGCAGGATATTGCGTTAAAGTTATATCAAGCTGAAGTCAAGTTCAATATGAGCAGGATAATGCATTAAAGTTATATCAAGCTAAGTAAATAAATGCATACTTCTTCTAAAAATAAGGTAAACAGCACAATAATAAACTCAAGATTAGTGGATACAGTCTGCAGATTTCCTTTAGCTCCTCCAAGCTGGTCTTCGGTGAGTATCTAGATTGTACTTGAGTCTGTTTATAGGCATCCTTTCGACGCTTGCAACCAGTCTTGCGATGAGATATATTGATTTCATCTGGTGAATTTACAGAGGACTCTTCCCCAATTTCTGCTGAAGGAGATTGTCCTTGAAGTACTGCTCCAAGAGTAGATGGAGTGACAATCTTATTAGGTGAGACATTGCATACTACAGAATCCGGTGATGGAATTGGATCAACCCTCAGGTTAATTCCTGCAACAGGAGTGCAAGAGTCAATTTTCCTTCCAAACGGAAACCAGATAAATGACAAGCTATTGCTGAGTGCTGACGAAGAGGATTAAGATAAATATTATGCAACTCTCATATGCATTCCTTCTTTTATTGTGGATGAAAAGAGCAACAAAATACTATTTCAATCCAAAAACACTTCCCACAATCAGTTGAACTTTAGAATTGATTAGAACATCATTTTAGCCTAAATTACGATTGCTTACCATGGGAGTTTTCCTCAATCAAGAATCATTTTAGCCCAAAAAACAAACTTTTGCATATCTGAGACCCGAACTTCTATCCTTAAGAAAAAGAGAACCAAAAGTAAAAACTGTGTTTCCTTTATCTTATCCGTGTCCTCATTGCTTCTCTTCCCTGCTTTCTTATTTTTTTATTTAGTTCCTAAGCAAAGCAAGCAACAGATGAGTGTTGAAAATCATTTCGTCTTCCTATGGGAAATTTATAAACAATGTCAGACCATATTTGCAAGCACACCAGTCCAACCCATTGTGAACAGACAAGAACACTTAAAAACTTGGGGATCAACAAAATGTATTTGCTTTTAAATTTCAGTTCATTCCAACGCTAAGTTGTATCACAAATCACCCGTTATAACTTTCTGAGAGTCAATAGATTGTCTTTCAGCAGTGTCCCTTGCATGCAGCATAGCATCAGGGCTCCAGAATGTTGGCGAGCATCTGTGCAGTGCCTGAAATAGAAAATGTTTATTTAAAATTTGATGACTTCATTATTTTAGATTAAAGAGAAATAAGGACATGGCATTATAGACTAATGTTATTTGGCCATTATTAATATTACAAAAAGGACATTAAAACTAGGATTGAAGGACCAGATAGTTGACTCCTACCAAGGCTTCATTTACGACACACTCTGCACATTTGACACCACCAAAGTCCAGTATTATATACGTATGGGATGCCATAATGCAGCCACAGTGAATTTTCTGCAGGCAAGGGAAGAAAAATTAAGCATTAGCGAATGGCAATTTCAGGCTAGAATCAAAGGATAAATAACCTGGAGAGAAATTCTATATGATTACCTAGCAACCTGGGAAAGTAAAATGCAAAGTAAACAAGAATTTTCATCTTACCTTCTTACAAGAAGCACAATCTCTCCAACCACTGGCTCCAGGGTGAAAAGTGGCACAGAATGTTCCATCCATGTAAGAAGAACTGAATTTGCAACAGAATAAGTCAGTTTGTTTACGAACACTAAGGATGGTAAATAAACTTAAAATTGTTTTTCAGGCTTCCTGATATAACCTTCTAAGGAACACTGTGCTAAGAGAAGAAGATTTGGTTTTTAATACCAAGTACTATCATCAATAGAACCTAGTACAATATAAAAAATTCTAAGAACCATGGGTGCGTGCACCAAAAATTCAACATATCATGATGCCTAAAACAAAGCCTAAGCACATGTTTTAATAAGGCAAAAACATGAACAACCACAAGTATGTGTATACACACACACACACACATGCATACATACACACGACAAGAAACAAACTGCCATCCAAAAATTAAAAGCAGCATTCAAGCAGAAGATATCCACATCAACCCAAGTAAACATTAACATTTTGTGCTGAAAAATAGACCAACTATTAATGTACAATTCATCGTTTTTACTGAAAATACCATACTTCTGAATCAAATTTATAAATGTTTTAGTCTCACTTAATGATAAATTGCTTATGCAACATGTTGCCAAAAGGAATTCACACTTACGCTGATTGTGAACTTCTGTACTGAAACAATACGCAGCTTTGAAGACATTCGACATAGAAATCAAATTTATAGATCGCTTTTTACTTCCTGAAACTGATAAACCTTACAATATTCATGTCTCCCATGCTTTTGCCTTAAGCCAAAGCATAAAAAACATTAAGGACGAAAAGATGAACATCAGAGTCCTAATATTTGGGAAGTTGTTCTTCCTCTTCCTTCATTGGCCAATCCCATTTTCTCCAAGCAAACCAAAACTTTTGGTACTTTATAATGGGAGGTTGTTCTTTTCATCCCAAAATTAGAATCAAGCTTCATTTCCAATCAGGTTGAAAATGCTACAAACTTAATCTTTTCAACATTGTACCCTTATCTACTAACACAACAATTTTCTACTTCTCACACAGTGGCATGATACTAATACCCAAACTTTTGTATTCAAAATTCCTTTCTTTTACTAAAAATTTATTAAAAAAAAAAAAAAAGAAAATGAGACAAACCCAATTTCAACTGAGGATGTTTGGTAGGAAATCTAAATAGAAATTTTAAGTTGAAGCCATAACAATCAAATTATCATATTGAAAAAATGAAAATAATAGTTAAAAAAACCCGATTTTATCGAATCCAAATGACAAATGAAACCAATAGAAAAAGCCTCACAGACAAAAGGAAAAAAAAAGCCACATTCAAAAAAGATTTTTTTAAAAAAGAAAGGAGAAGAAAACAACATGCATTGAAAAAAAAAACGTGAGATTTGCAGTGAGGAAAAAAAAGAGCAAAAAAGCTTACCCGCAGCGATGGCAGAGCATGGCGAAACCGCCATTACGAAGTGGCCAACCAGTGAAGAAATTATCAGAAGGAGATTTGCAGTGAAAACAAGCCATGTTAATTGCTGAAGAAGAAGCCATTTCCCTTGTTAAACCAAAAAAAAAAAAACCAGACCAGTGCTGAGCTTCAATTTCTTTGCTGTCTTTTTTTTGGAGACTTGGAAATGATATGACAGTGAAAAGAGTGAACAAAAAGTACAGAGATAAGGACAGTTTTTAAGGTTGGAAATAATTGTCAGATTTTTAGTCACACTGACATCGAGATAGATACGGCCCAGCAATACTACTGTGTAGCTGTTCGCATCCTTTTAGGGAGGCTTTCAGGGTTTTCTGACCTTTGGATTGATCTGGCGGTTGAGAATTTTTTTATAGTAATAATTTGAGAAAATAATATTTAACTTTGACATGGTTTAATTTAAGGGAAGAGTTAGTGATTACTAATTGAATTATATTTTTCACTTTAATGATGATACAAGTATCTTACTCAATTCACAAAATAGTTAAATCTTCAACTAAATTCATGAATATTGTTAGAATTTAAATGTGAATCTTACGCATGCATAAAGTTATTGTTAATGAAATGACAAAATTGTCATTTAAGAAAATCAAATGTATTGAGTTCATCAATTATGTTCAAGCCTTGTAAGTATATAAATGACATTTTAGATGCGACAAAACTCATTAAAAAAGATTCAAAATTTAATTATTTTTGTTAGAATAGACAAAGAAAACTCATCCATCACAAATTAGATCAATCTTGGCAAATTTTCGAATAATTATGTTCTTTTTAAGCCGAGTTCGAATCTCTTTTCTTTAAATAAAAAAAAATTATAATGCAAGTAGTGTCAAGAATGGAAATAAATCTATATTCCGATCTTCCACAATTAATTTGGGCATAAATAACTTTGGTAACTCAAGCAATTTTTTTATAGTTATGATGAGCTCAAGTGGGCAAGTTTGCAGTGAATTCAATCTGTAGAGAAGAACTTGAGAGAAAGATTCTCCTTACTCTTTCAAACAGGTGTAGTCTTACAGTCTCATGCAAAGATACCCCATGCCTGCTAGCCAAGCAATCACTCTCCTTTGACTGGGTTTTCAGTAAATACAAAAGCAATGAAAGTTCTAACTCGGTTTGGTGGCTCAGAAAGTTAGAATGATAATCTATACATAACATTACAAATGAAGTTCTTGGAGAGGCAGCTGCCCCATTCTAAATCCATCTCTGCATGGAAAGAAAAGCTCAAGCATGATTTCAGAACAATTTAGAGGATTTTCCAACTCAAACTTGATTCCTTTCACAATTCAAACAAATCCAAGCTTGAACTCAAGCTACAGGGTATGATAAAACTCTATGTATCACATTCCAAAATTTCTTCCCCAATCCTCAACATGCTTTCAGCTACAAGTAGAAGTGTAAGTAGTTGTAATTGCAAAGATTGAACTGAGAAATTATACATGAACCTAAGCTCAGCTAAATTAACAAAAATAAATCTGAGTAGCAGGGACTAGGGTTAAAAAGGACAGCTTAAGTTCCATTTGCAACAAAATTCTTTAAAATACTTAGTCATATAGCAATTTAGCTGATTGAGTTCTTGATTTCTTGTTTTCGTACTTTGAGTTTTTCTCAGTGTACTTCTCATTCTTAGCAATAGCTTTTGCCACAGCCTTCATCTTTCGAACATTTTTTGACCTCTTCATTGGTCTTCCCTTCTTCATCTTTCTGTTTCAAAATAGGTATATTGTTAGGGGTTTGTTGAAAAAGAACAGAAAGGCAACTAAAAAAGACAACAGGATACAATACCAAAACAGAATGAAGTTTGATAATAGCTGCATTTTGACAAGGGCTATTTAAACAGGTATGTTCAGAAACAGTGACAGCCTTGGGGTCATTCGGAACTGTCGCTAACTGATGTTCCATTCTTAGATATTGAATAAAAATCCTTTCGCACTCGCCATGAAGAAAATCATTTCAAAGATCAAAATCTGATTCACTTTGTGTAGGCAATGTGGGCAGAATCTTTTCTACGTGAACAACCTATGTTCTAGTTTCATTATCTACAAAAACAACACGACTAATAACAAAACTATAGAACAAAGCCTAGAACTCCCAGAGTTGCAATACAGCAAAACCAGCTTGCAAGAGGAGAGGAAGATGTATAGCTAACACCATTAACAAACTAACAATCCCTGATACATTCAAAATTGCTACAATCCTGATTTTTGCACAAGCATAGATGCAACACACACCCGAAACTAAATGCAAACTTGCAAAAATTTGACAGCCACGTTTCAATCTTCTATTCATCCACTAGTTTGAAATACTAAACTCAAAAATTCTTACTACCAATAAGACTGCAGAGATCATTCATTAAAATGATTTAGGAAGACTCATCAAACAACTCAACAAAGAGGTATTCAACATGGAATTTCGTCACAATCTTGTTTTTACTGCTGGCTTTGTGCTCAAAAATAGCATTTACCCTTAAATAACACTACCTGAATATGCTAGGGAGTAAATTCATAGAGCATTAACAACAATTAAACTTCCCAAATGCTATGATTTCCCTAAAACTTTCAGTCAAGTACAACGAAAAAAGTCCACTTAGAAATCAAACTCACATATAAATAAGCATATGCCTATATTATGTATGTATGAAAAAATAAATAAATAAAACAATGATCCTTACATTTTAGCAGCAGCAGAATCAGGCTTTTGTACTCCAGTCTCCGAAGTGTCCATTGCTACAAATAAACCAAAATTTAAACAAAATTACAACTTTTTCCAATGGCATGTGAAACAATAATTGAACTTATTTTTGGTTCTTTTTTTACTTTTTAAAGATTGATTTTTTAATACAAAAACAAAAGGAATAAAACAAAAAAAAAGTTGAAAGCTACCTCGAGGAAGATCAAGAAGAGTTCCTTCGCTGACGTCCATTGAAGCAACGCCGCTCCGCTTCTTCTTGTTTCTGTTTTTGGCCATGTCTTTGGGTTTAGAGATCAGAGAACAGAAAAGAGAGAGTAAACGGAAATTGAAAGGTTAAACTTCAACCCTAAAATTTTTCTTTGAAAAGAAGCAGAAGAGACGCACCGAACCCATCTTCGAATTTAGCCCGTGCTTTTGGGTCTGGAACAAACTTGTACATTTAGCCCGTGCTTAAAGAGTGGCTATAATCCATTGGGCCCTCTGGCCCATTTTAACAATGTCATAGATAATTTTTTATCCTGCAAATCTTTTATAAGTTATAAATAAATTTTTTATTTTTTTATTATCAAAAATTTTGTGCAGTAAAATTCATGAAGTTTGTTTTAAGTTAATTTTTTTCATAAAGTTAAAATTTCATAAATAATCTATAAATAAAAAATATTATTTATCCAATGGTTTTATCTTTATATATATATATATATATATATATATATATAGATATAAAAGAAACTGAAATCTTAGAACAAGGGACTTTTGCGGATTCTAAAATTTAAATGTTTCATTTGTTGGATGCCATCTTTTAAGAGTAATTGTATTTATTATTTGAACTCAATCCAATCCATACAGTAAGTGAGGTAACAATATCTTATTTATGAATCAATTAATTAATTCATAAACGAATCAATAAACTAGTATATGAATTTAATTTCATACCAAGAACAAAGAAAACTAATATTTGGGACTAAAATGGTGAGTAAATAGCATGAGTCAATCATCCATACTAAAGCTTTGGACAAAGAAAACTAAAGTGTCTGGCCTGGCCAATGACCCCAAAGAAGCAGTTTTCCTTTCCTCAAACATTTGATATTTCCCCACCAATCATTAGGAAATGAGAAAACTGACCAAAAGCAGAAATTTAGAAAGGAAAAACATTAAGCCAACTGATGGATCCTTTGTACATGGATTATTAGTCAGATTTTAGTTTTACTTGGCTAAGCTTTCACTTTTCTGCACAAGAAGGAAACATGCTCAAATAATCATGTTCTCACTCATAGGATGTAAGAGTTTTGTAAATTTGACATTCACATAACTGTCATTGTATTATTAAAATTTATAAACGCATTGGACTTTTAACTATGAAATTTTTGAAATTTACAAATCGTTTATTAATAAGAGATCGTGAGAACTCGAACCGAAATACTTTGCATTCGAGATTTAAACTTTAACCACTTGTGACGTCTTCCGTTGCCAAACTACTGCATTTTTACTTCTCTTTGAACATGTTTCGTTGCCTTGTCTGTCTCAGATAACTAGTTTAACGTATATTCTTTCCTTTTCCAGCCCTGGGCTACCCAAGAAACCAAACCCAAAGCTTAAAACAACCAGAATCAAGTACATCGAGAAATGATAATACCAAGCCCAGTAGTTGCTGGAAACAAAACATCTTTGTGCCATGAAAATCATTGTTGTTCACACGCACCTGATTTGGATTATGCTTCTGTTCTGATTCCAGTAGTGCAATGTTAGTAACTGGCCAAGCCAGAGGATCCTGACCAAGCTGACAAAATTATTAATGTGCATAAAGAGCAATTACTTCAGCTACTTCAACTATCACCAATCAGACATAATAAACAAACAGATGAATTTGGATTTTCTTTTTGGCGACAACAGGTAGATCGGTTTTAAAACGGCCCCAATCATCCTAGTTAGGTATGGCGATAATCATTGTCGGATGCCACCATCAATCTGGCCAACTCATGTTCCAGAGAAAATTTTACAAGTTTAATCATGTCCATGGATTTGTTTATGTGTTCAGCCACTCGTACCTATAAATAATAATTTTTCTTTTAACTCAATTATCTAATTCAAAGAAAATGAAAGGCGACACGTGAAGTTTAGAAAAGAGTAGTTAGTAGTAACCTTGAACTTGAAGTTTAGTTAAAATAATTTATGCGATCACTTTTAAGAAGTACCATTCTGTTTAAAATTCAAATTTTAACATTTGCAATATCTTCTATTATTATCAGGTTTCAATCTCATTATATAAAAGAAAAAATAACCTTTAGTTATGTTAAAGTTTAGGAGTAGGGAAAATTATACCATCTCTAATGCCAGGACAAGCGATCAACCCATTTTGAGATTTAAGGATCTATTGAAATTTTCTTTGTGAATTTTTTGAATTTATAAATTGCCTACCTATAAAAAACCATAGAAATTCAAACCCTATAACTTTGCATGTAGATTCAAATCTTAATCACTTGCGTCAACTTTCACTAACAATAAAAAATAACCTTGCAAGCTAAATTCGACTTGAATCCTAATGTCACTTTAATCCTAATATATGTTCAAATAACATATTTTAATTTATAAAAAAAAAATAGAATGCTACTCGTGCATTAACAGGAGATCCTTTAACTTGGCAACTACTCAATCTTAGAGAAATTGGATGGGAGGAGGGAGAAAGAAAGAAAGAAGCAGAGAAACATTGGCAGATACTTTCGAAAACCACTTGGATGGAACATAGCTATAATAGAACTACTTTTGTGGACATACCCCAGTTGTTGTCAGAAGTTTCATATTGCCTTCCATTACGCTCAATGATTAAAGGGTGCCCAAGCACATGACTAGAAAAAAGTGTAACCCAACCAGCTTTTTCACATTAACTTGGCCTATTGCACGCAATGCTCAAAGGCCGCTCCCAATCCGAGGGTCTACCTAATGGAGTGGGGCCATTGGAGATATAAAAGGGCAGCAAGCACATTACACATGCGTGGCAATTAGGCATCCATCATAGTACACCTCTTTGTTTTGTTTAGATGAAATCTATAGTGGGTGGTTTACTTGCCCCTTTAGATTAAGACTAGAAATGGAAAAATAAAACAGAATCCAGAAACTTAGGTGTCGTTTGGGATTATTGTATGTTTTATATTTTATGTTTTGTATTTTTGAAAATTTTGTTTTATTTTATTTTCACTTTGTTTTCAATTTATTAATTTTGAAAACATGTTTGGATAATAAAATTTTGTTGTCAATCTTTTACAATAGACATTGATGTGAAAAGGTGGCCCATGCTCTCCTATTGAAGGAGGGAACAGGTTCGAATACCGGCAACAACTAAATAAGAGGCTGTCTTTTATTTTCACCTATTTTTCGTGGTTACTGTAGCCGCACGGATGAACAGTACTTGTGCGGTAACAGTAACAAAATGCTTCCGAAATACTGAAAACAACAATTTTATGTTTTCAACTATTTCCAAAACATTCCAAATTTTTACATTTTGTTTTCATTTTTAGAAAATAAAAACACACCAACCGAACACAATTCATATTTTATGTTGCAAGATTTTGGAAACAAAAACATAAAACACAAAATCAAATTGATACCAAACACACCCTTAGTTTTGCTAAAATATTGAGGTTCGAATTTGAGAACATCTAATTGAAATGATTTGAACTTAAAGTAAGTTGAATCTAAAAAAATTAAACTTGAACTAAAAAGAAGGTTGAAATGATTACTTCATTAACATTACTGTCAAAGTTTTTATTTCAATACTGAAGTAGATTATATAAATTAATATATGAACTATTGATAACTTATTAGTATGAATTTTTCAATTTTTCTACTCATTGTTATATAAAATAATGTATTTCTTCAATTTTAGTACCATCATATTTTTACGACAAAAATGACTACATTTTTTTTTCATAAAATTTAAAAAATAGTCGTTCAAATATGAATTCGAACCAAACTCAAGATACTTAAAACTTGCCTGTTTGTCACTTTTAATCAAGCAAAATCTGCAATCTCGTAACATAATAAAGGTACATTTGATGTTAGCATCAACAAAATTCTATTTGTAAAATTCAAACTTAAAATTACTTATATTTGAACGAACCCATTTACCATTTAAAATATTTTGCCCTTTAAATAAGATAGTTAATTGTGATCCACCAATATGAATGATTTTAACTGATTTATCAAAGACACTACTAAATAAGATAATTTTTTTTAAGCAAGCGTTATGCCTTTTGAAGAATATTAATATTAGCATTTTATATTTAACCTTTTAAGTAGTAAGAAAATTTATTTTTCTCTTAAAAGTGTAAGAAAAGATTTATCACTTAAAAAACTCTCTAAAACACTCTACGTGTCATTAAGCAGACACCAAATCTATTATCCTATTATTTAATTATTCTAATGTGTCGAGATTAGTTTAATCACTTAATTAATAGCTCAAATTTTTTTTGGTTACAAAATTAAAAGCTCAAATTGATGATTAGTGTACGTGAGATCAATTTGTTTATTATATACGTAATGAACCCAAGCCAAACTTTATTATACTATAATTTTTTCCCTTCTAGGCTCTAGTCCTAGACAATACAATGCAATCGAACTTTAGAACCAATAGATGGCTATGATTGCCAAAAAATTATTTTATTGACATGAGATTCTGAGAATCCCCAAAAGAACCTTTTTAATGAAAGAACATGAAATAATCATTGAATTGCAGCTTGAAAAGTTAAATAATAACGTTTAATGCAAAATAAATATATAATAATATTTTATTTTATGTTGCCCCCGGCAATTATGATAAACCTTAATTATCATATTCCAGACAAACTTTAGAGTGCATGGTCATGGGCTCAATTCAGGAGACATCTTCATGAAAATGCTTTCTTTTTTTTTTTTTTAGCAATGATGTTGCTAAATGCTAATGTAGAGACTCATTGGGAGGATAATTTAACAAAGTTATATAAATAAGGCTTAATAGCCAAATAAGCCTTCAACCTTTAGCCCAAAATGAAATTCAGCCCTCAACATTTTATTGCGTAAAATTCAGTCCATAAACTTTTATTTTAGTGAAAATAAACCCTCAACCTTTTAAAATTATGCAATTAAATCCAAATCTATTAAATGACATTAACTGCCGTTAGTATTGCATACGCGGCATGCCATGTGGCAACCAACTAAGCTATCCACGTCAGCTTTCACGTTAGATATACTAACGGCAGTTAGTGTCATTTAACAGATTTAGACTTAATTGCATAATTTTAAAAGGTTGAGGGTTTATTTCCACAGAAATAAAAGTTTATGGACTGAATGTCACGCGATAAAAAGTTAAGGGCCGAATTCTATTTTGGACTGAAGGTTGAGGGCTTATTTGGGTATTAAGCCTATAAATAATAAAATGCATGCATCATCTATGATATTTAGATAATATTTTATTTTTATTCATATTTTTAAAATTTAATTTTTAAATCATAATTAAAAAAATGTTTTGAACCCATCTATTTCATTATTTATAGTTAAAATTTATCAAAATATTAGACTTGACAATTAGTGTATAAGATTGGTGTTTGTGTTATGAAAAATCGATTTGTGTAATGTAAAACACAAAAAAATTGTGTTAAAATTTGTATTGATATACCAAACTTATTTTTTAGCTTTTTAATATATTAATATACAATTTTTACTAACTTTTAACTTGTCTCACATTAGTATTAATTTTGTATTGCATCTAAAATTGCTCCATCTTCAGAAAGTTTAGGCATAGAGAATATTATCTCATCTCCAAGGTCAAAGCATACCACTAACCTATTATTAAGATTTACAGATTTATTAAATTTTTATCTACATATTTTTTGAAATTTACAAATCGCTTATAACAAAAAATTGTGAAAATTCGAATCTAACTACATTATACTCAACATATGAATCTTAATCAATTATGCCGAGCTCATTAAATATGAATTGTTAAATCTACATGTGACCCTAGAATAATAAATTTCATAAAATTTGATAATGATCGTAGAAATTGATGAATATAAATCTCAAATAACAAATTTCGATAACTTTGTAAGACACTGATTTGATTGATTTGATAGTAGAATAATATCTAAAATGTAAACACCAATGCTTTCTAATTGTTTCTATTTTATAAATTTTTTCGACATGTATGATATAATATCTATGGATAAGATTCAGATGTATGGGATTAGTTTAGAATGTCGAGTAAGTTACGTGAGTGGGAAGCAGCAAAGCTGCAGAAAATGTAAAAAAGTCTCAAAAGTAGGCAAGTTATCGTACTTTGAGGAAGGCTTTAGCCATGGCAGAAGGACATTATATTTATAAAGCAACAATTCACAATAGGAGCAATGAACTTTGCTAAAAAATTAAAAAAAAAAAACAAAATGTGAACTCTAAGCAACTAATAATTCTATATCATATTGAGCTTTGATGTTATGTTGGACAAAACTTTCATTGTGAGAGAATTCTTAAATTTTGAAGAAAATCGAAACAATAATTACAATATCAGTGAAATTTTATCTCAGTAAAAGTTTAATTGCGAATAAAATGATTTTTTACGTATTAAAATGTCAAGGAAATTTTGATTTCAATAAAAGTTTCAGTACAGGTAAAATGATTTTTCATGCATCAAATTCAAAAATAAAAGCGACTTAAACAATTTATCTTCAAAAAAATATAAAAATAAATAATTTTTTAATCTTTATATTTCTATTACTTAACACAAAAGCTATTACTTGATTTATAAAAAATAAGTTATTATTTTTTAAACGATTATTTTTTTTGAGTGCAAGAATTATTTTTTTCATATGAAAATATATAAATTCATTTAAGGATTTATATATATATTGCACTGACAGTATATAGTTTTTATACATGTCAATGCATAAGATATTGATACCTCATCAATAAACCATTGTAAACAAATTGAAAAAAAAATCATTTGTAAGGATTTGACATTTTTTAATTTACTTATTGATAAGATGTTAACATCTAATGTATTGATAATATATAAAAATTATATTATTAGTGTATCATGTGTATTATATATATAAATTATTATCCTATCCACCACCGATGGAGTTTTTTAACTCCGCAAATAGTGTTAAGATGATAACACGTGTCTCATTTGATTTATTTTTTATTTTTAATATTTTTAAATTATATATATCATAATCTTAATCTCGCTTGTAGAATTAAAATTTTTTACTGTGGATAGAATAATAATCTACATATATTCTCATAATTTAAATAAAAAAATCAAACGGGTCATAATGTTTTGAAAAAATAAGCCCATTTAACACATAAATTGGGGGAAAAGAAACAAACAAGCAATAAGGTTCCAATCTCACGTTGTCTTTTTCATATATTTTCCAACAATTCATTCACATTTTATTACAAAAAGAGTCCATTATTTTTTTTTTTGTTTGTTGTTTGACTTGTTTCTCTTGCACTTGCCTTTACCTTTACCTTTGCCTTTGTCGCAAGTTGAGTGGGGGCAACGTTACCGTTATGATTCATCTCCCTCCACTTATAAATTTATTTGAAAAAATAAGGATTAGGTGAAGATAGAATTACCTATATACCCTTTAAAAGAAATCAATTTTGAAATTGTCAATGAGCGGTGGTTTTGACACTAGATGTAATTACCTATCTACCCTTTTATATTAAATTTATAAAAGAAAATATTATTCATGAAAGCAACCATTTTTCATTCTTCAACCTATCTACTCGTCGAAATTTCAAAATCAAATCCAATATTTTGGTGTTGGAACCGAAAAGAAAAAAAATGAAAAATCCCAACACTTTGAGAGCACTTAGTTGACTTTTTTTTTTGTTAATTAATATAGTTGCTGTCGTCCTTTTTTTTAACAATTGAGGTCTTTAAACCAACAATTTCTTAACCGAGTGGTTAAGAAAAGAATTGTAACATGCAAGTCTTAAATTCAAATCCAAACAATCCAATTCTCCAATCTCCAATTATTAAAAAAAATGTCATAAGGAAATAAAAGAATATAAATATTGAGCCTTGAATCTTGCACCTACAAACTCATATTTTAAAAATGAAAATATGATCATTTGAATTAATACTTACGATCAAAGCTAATTATTTTACCTTAATATTAACTCAAATAATCAAATTTTCACTTTTGATGTGTGATGGTGTGAAAATTTGATGGATTTGAAATTCAAAACTTAGCACTTGAGTTTTTCCTTTGTCCATGCCAAAAACCTTCATTGTACCAAATTTTTTTTTATTGCAAACTATAACTTACTACATTGTTGCGACTTAGATTTTAATAGAAAATATTTAGTATTAGTTTTGAGTAGTAATATATACTATTTTTTAATCTAGTCATACATTTTAGTCAATGACATTGCTTTGTTATATAACTAGCAAAAGGAAATTTAAATTTTACCTATGATAAGAAACTATTTTATACAAGTAAAAAGAACACTTTACTTGCTAATCCTTGAAGTTTCTTACTAAGGGTTGAGGATGACATGTAACTACTAATTATTTGAACTTCCCTTTAATATTCCAAGACCAAATTAACAAACTTTGACTTATAATACCTAATCATGCCACAATTTGTAGTCATGCACGTAATAAATTTAAATTCAAGAACAAGCTTTGATCATTCAAACTAGAAAAGGTTAAAATTAAAATAAAACAAAAAAAGGCTTAAAGGACAAAATTTGTTTACATATCTTTTTCAATTCCATTATTTTCCTATCAAGTCAAGAAACGTACCTTTCATACAATAAACGTACCGTTTAGGGCAAATGAAAGCATGTATGAAACTTAATGTGTAAAGTATTTGTTTCAAATTTCATAAGAAAAAGTATCTATTGCAAAAGGATTACAAATATTCAATACTTCATGGGGCATCAAATTTTTGCCCTTTTTTTAAGTTTTATTTGTTTTAGGAATTTGATGGGAATTGTCTTCGAATTTTTTTTATGTGTAATTTTTTCGAATGATTTTAACTGTAGATACTCCTGATTATTATTATGTTTGATTCATTAATTTGTGATCACACTATCAAATTTAGCTAATTAAATCTCATAATTAATTTGATCAAATCAATGCTTAAATGAGTAAGTAATTGTCTTTGATTTGATTTAGAAAATGTTTGGATTATACTTGGGTTATAAGTTAAATTAATTATGATACAAATAAAAGGAAAGAAACATGAAGCATCTTTTGAAAATGAAATATTAGTTAAAGTACAGGTATGACTTTATGGATTTAGATTTACCTACCTACCAAATATTATTCCAATGAAAGTTGTATTGGTAGCTAACCCTTTATTCATTGGATGCAATGGTTTATATTGTAAAACAAACCAAAAAATAATAAAATAGTGAATAATGAATTGGACATCACAAAAAGGGAAAAATCCATCAAGATTCATTAGTTATTTAGTAAGTTATGTTGGTATTATGTGGATATACACTAAATTAAAAAGAATTTAAAAAGTGGATACATGTTTATTTAATAATTTTTATGAATATATTACAATAAAATATTTATTAATATTATAATTTTATTTATGAAATATAAAAAATTGATTATTGATATAAGATATTTTTCGTATTGTTGTTAGTATAAAATATTTGCATTATAGTATATATTTTTTCATGAAGATATTTTTTGGTAATTAGCATACTTTATATCAAAAGTTTAATCCATCAGATGTAAGGAAATAATAAAAATAAAGTTAAATATTTTTTTATCTTAGTATCAAATCTCCCTAATATCATTAATTTATTCATAATTACCTAAATTAACAGTTTAGTTTGCCATGAAGAAGTATGAGCTTAAAGTTGTTGAACTTTAACAAATTGCAAACTAATTATATTCTTTCTAATACAACAAGATTAAATTATTTTCATTCAAATTACTGTCTACCTACCTTCCTACCTATAAATAAACATTTTTTTTACAAAATATATAATTTTTAATATAAATTATAACCACCAACATTCATGAGGAAGCTATACAGATCATAATTTATAATTAATAATTAATAATTAATAAATTAGGTAAATTTTGTTACAACGATATTTTTTTAAGAGTTTGCATATGATAATGTATAGTTTCTATATACTGTCAATGCATCAGAGATTGACATCTCATCAATAGGGTCTTATGGGCAAATTAAAAAAAAATTATTTATATTTGCATATAAGAATCTATTGATGAGGTGTCAACTTCTAGTGCATTGACAGTGTATAAAAATTATACACTGTCAGTGCATCATATATAAATTCTTTTTTTAAAGTTTTGTCTCATATACAGTTATATCTTCCCTTCAAGTAACTTAGCAAATTCACAAAAAAAAAAAAAAACAGTTTTACATACTTTTTCAACAAGTTTGAACTTAAACTTCCTAAAATAAAATATATTTTTTTGCCACTTGTGCTACTATTTTTTCCTATTATAGCATTATATATAAAATTATTATTTAATAAATTATCAGTAAAATTATTAAATTAATAAATATTTTTTAAAAATATTTTTGTAAGAAATAATATTAAAAAGTAAAAATAAAAATATTTATCACAATCTTAATCTCATTAATAAATCTAAAAATTTCATTCATGATCTATATAAACACATATATATTTAAAAATAATTTTTTTTCAATAAAGCTAGGGAGGGCAAAAAGGGAAATTAATAAAAATTCAAAAAACAGGACTAATAACGGTAATTTAATCCAAATCCCCGACCGAATACAAAACCTTTCTTTCTTTCAGCTTTTTCAGGTCCTTTCCTAACGCCTGCGTTTCAATGTCGCCACTCGCCTGCATCTTTCTATTTTTTACTTCCAAAAACATCCTTTGAATTATTTAAACCCTTTCGATAAGATCCAAACCGTTTTTTTTTCTTTTGTAAATTCTATGATAAATCCCAAAGCAAAACAGAAAAAACAAGAGGAAGAAGAAGAAGACGAAGCTGATCTTTTTCTCCAAAAATAACTTTTAACAGTTTTTGTTTTTGAAAGGTTTGTTTCTCAACAACCTTAATCTTCTGTAAAAAATATTTATTTTTTTTAGTTTTAATTTTCGTTTTTAAAAAACGCGGCTTTTCTTTCTTGTTCATCTTTCTCCTTTTTTTATAGCAAATGCCAGTTCCCGCTGTTTCGATTTCCGTTTCTTTCAACAAAATCCGAAACGTTTCAATGATCATTTTTTTGTCACTTAAGAAGCTCTGCTGTTTCGATCTTCTTCTAACTCTTTCAATGCGAGCTTAGCAAACAAATTGATTTCAACTTCTGAAAAAACTGAATTTTTTTGGTTTATTTTAGGTTTTTTTTTTCTTCCTTTTTAAAATGATGTTATCGGCGTCGCCAACGACTTTAGCGAAAAGTTCGCTAGAAGAAATGTTAGAGTCTCTCCGGCGACGAGACGAGGCCGAGAAACCCAAAGACTTACCCCCGACTTTACCGTCCCGGCCCTTATCCAAGGCCCGACTTCCCTCTTTCCGCCGCTCCCTTCCGACGAGCTTCAAAGTCGATGAAAACGGAGGGAAATGTTTTGAAAACGTTTTAAGTGAAGTGAACGACAAAGAGGAAGGTAAAACGAACGAAAAGGAGTTAGGAGCGAAGAGAAATAGTTTTCGGAGCAAGAAAATGAGGAAAGATTTGAATTTGGATTCCCCGTATAACTTGGAAAGGAAGGAAGGGGAGGAAAGGGAGGGGGAAGATGCGAAAGTTCAGCTGACGGAAGGAAGGAAAGAGAAGTTGGAGTGCCAGGAGAATGATAATATTCGGTATTTTATTAATAAAGTAAGTGTTAACTGGAATTTTTTTTAATTTAAATTCTTTTGTGTTTACTGTGCTTAGGAAGGGGTGTTATAAGCTATATATTGATATCCATGTTTAATACCATGTAGGAAGTAATTAGTACGCTGAGGGAAAATATGGAATTTTAAGAAATGAGAAATTTGAAGAATAATTTAACATTTTTGTTTAATACTTGGAAGGAAGTGGATTAGTATGAATAGAGAAAATATGGGATTTTGTGAAATGAGGATCTGAAAAATGGTTTAGTCTGTGTCAGGAATGTGTGTGTTAATTGAAGTATTCTTTTTAATTTTATATATATATATATATATATATATATATATATATTAAAAGTAGGAATGATTTAGTGAAATGGGTTTAGGGTGTTATTTTAGAAATTAGGACAATAACTGAATATAATCAAGTTGTGATAATAAATTATGGTTTCATGACCGATGATTTTGGAAATGTTAAAAACTCATGTTGGGAGTGTTGTTGAATTGTTTTAATGTGCTAGGGTTGTAACTCTGGAAGCATGTGGTTTATCTGGATTAAGAGATGAAATTTAAATTTAGTTACTATTTTGCATGATAGCTAGGTGTTGCCTAACATACTAAGAGGTTGGTTTTAGTTTTATGGATATGAGAATATTTTCTGGATGTTTAATGACATGAAAATTGTAGTTGAAATGTTATGTAGAGTGTATTTACTTCAAAAAAAATATATATGGTTGATGCGCTATTTAGACTAGCATTGGCTTGGACATTTGTTTTATCTTCTGTGAAAATGATTACTTATTTTAGGTAAATATATTTGATTTACACAAAAAATCTATTTATAGCGGGTGGATTTGGTTTCAGAGACTTTTTGTTTGGTGCCGGCTATCCAATGGAGGGTGGGGATCTGGAACTATAAAATCTACATCAGGAGAAGAATCATTTGTCTCTCTGTCTAATGGAAATGTAAGTTCATATGTGTCATGGTTTTTGAATTATATAAGTATATGGCATTCCTTTTGGCAGGTTGGTGTTTGATTTATGTTGTATCATTGTTATAGGTTGTAAAAGTCCATACCAGTGAGCTTTTACCTGCAAACCCAGAAATTGTGGAGGGTGTGGATGATCTCAGACAGCTTAGTTATTTGAATGAGCCATCTGTTCTTCACAATCTTAAGTACAGATATTTTCGTGATATTATATATGTAAGCAGGATTTATGCCTTGCTCATGTACTTATTAATGAGGTTTATTCTACTCTCTTGCTTCGTTTTGAACTTTTTTCTTATGCAGAGTAAAGCAGGTGCAGTTTTGATTGCTGTCAACCCATTTAAAGATATCCAAATTTATGGGAAGGATTTTGTTACGGCTTATAGACAGAAAGCTACTGACAGCCCTCATGTTTTTGCTATAGCAGACACTGCTTACAATGAGATGATGAATGGTGAATTAAATCATTCTTGCCTTTTCTTTTTAGCGTAAGCAGGTTATAATTTGCTTGTGGTATTGTAATAACCTGTTTCTGATGCTCTATTTATTGTCTGTAATTAAAATTTTGCAGATGGAGTAAATCAGTCTATAATCATAAGGTTAGTTGGATATTTTAATATTTTTTTAGTTATATATGATATTGGTATAGTTGTTTGGGTCTTTAAGCACATTTTTAGTTTTATGAACAGTAGAATTACATAATCTAAATTTATCTTGCAGTGGAGAAAGTGGAGCTGGGAAAACTGAGACAGCAAAATTTGCAATGCAGTACCTAGCTGCCCTTGGAGGTGGCAATGGTGGGATAGAATGTGAAATTCTTCAGACAAATTGTATACTTGAAGCATTTGGGAATGCAAAGACATCTAGGAATAACAATTCTAGCCGATTTGTGAGTTCTCCTTTCCGCCTTATTCATTTTTCCATTGTTCTCTACTGAAGTTAAAATCTATATAAATTATATATCTCATGGCTAAAAAATATCCTAGCTGATATTTTACCTTAGAGGACTAGTTTCTACTTTGGTTTATGTATTTGCATCTGCTATAGCTCTGAAAGGAATGTCTTTTTTATTACTCTGTTATTTTGAACTGGTGCAGGGTAAACTTATAGAAATTCATTTTACCGCATTGGGGAATATATCTGGTGCCAAGATCCAAACTTGTAAGCATGTTGAAATCGAAAAATTGCTATTATTTCTTTTTATGTTGTACTAATAAATGATAAAAATTAATCCTGATGACTGACTTGATTTTTGTTCCAATGTTGATTTACCAACGTGAATTCTGGATAGCTCTTCTGGAAAAGGTGACTTCCTGGCCTGGTTAAACTTTATATTGGATTTTATAAATGTTATGATCATATATGATATTGATGTTTTTGACGTCAGTCAAGAGTAGTTCAGCTTGCTGCTGGTGAAAGGTCATACCATATCTTTTATCAACTCTGCGCTGGTGCTCCACCAACTCTAAGAGGTACTATTTCACTTCACAGTGTCTCACAATCCATGCAAGTTTAGAAAAGTTTTGGTGTCTGTATAACATTGGCCGAGCCCTATACTATCCACATGGAACTATTATTACACATGATTTTTCTTGAAGCTGTGGAACTTACTTTTAGGAATTCATCTGTCATTGCATGGAGGTTGCTCTAGTTATTCTTGTCTCATGGTCTTTTGTTCACTAGATTGAATCAATTAAATATTATGACTGCTATTTCTATTTTAAAAACCCAGAACCCCTCACTATTTCCTTTTAACTAGACATAAATACATGATACTGCTATAGTTCTGCTACTTATTCACTTGATTCTGGAAAATATACTTACGCTCCTTGGAATCATTTCTTTGCAGAGAAACTGAATCTTAAAATGGCTAATGAGTACAACTATCTTGTCCAGAGTGACTGCTTGGTCATTGATGGCATTGACGATGCTCAGAAATTTCATATGCTTTTGGTAATTCAAAAGACTAGATTTTAATGTTACCATCAATGGTGCAGGCATTCCTTTTCCATTTAATTTCTGTTTAATTGGCTTTGATCCAATAGTTTCGCCATTTCTGCAGGAAGCCTTAGACATTATTCAAATTTGCAAAGACGAGAAAGAGCAAGCATTTGCTATGCTTGCTGCAGTGTTATGGCTGGGAAATATTTCATTTCAAGTAATTGACACTGAAAACCGTTTGGAGGCATTGGCTGATGAAGGTAATAATATGGGTTTTAGCTTTGCATAATCATACTTTTGGATCTGATTATGTATCTATGATTTTTCTCTGTTTCTTTTTTGTTAGCTGAGAGAGAGAAAGAGTGGATTCCTACTTTGTTCTAGCATTTTCAAGGAACTGAATTTGCATAAGCCTTACATAGTTTAATGATGGTGATGTCTTATTGGCAAGTTGGTGGAACAGAAAATTAACAATATAATGCCTGGTTGTGAATGGAAGTGGCAATTTGTACTATTTACTTATAGTTGTGTCAAGAAGCTCCTACTGTAGAAGCAGGACTCATTTACTAATTTTTAACATTGAACTTCAAGCAACAAGATATTGTCATATAGAGGCATAGCATCTCCTTAGAATTTTCTGATGATATTTGCCAATGAACACAGTTCTACCTTTATTGAAGTTTTGTAGGCTTTGCTACTTTGGATGAACTGTTTTATTATAGTGGCTACCTAAATAATGTATCTGTCACCATCATCCCTGGGAGCTGAAGGAAGTCTGTTCTGAACTCATCATACATGATAAAATACATATTTATAAAATATATGTGTGTAAAGACCTCATCATATGTGATTTTCATCATCAACAGTAGTTTTACGCCTGCTAATATTATTTGTTTATTGAATCAGTTTAAGATAAATCTTCATTTAGCCTTTTGTTTTGCATATAAGTGCATGTTAGTTAACATATAGTGCTTATAATTGTTGAAGACTGAAAAATGATTACATTTTAAGATGCTTATTTATGTGAGATAATTTTTTACCTTGTTGCAGCTTTAACCAGTGCTGCCAAGTTGATGGGTTGTGCACCGCATGTACTGAAGCAGGCCTTATCTACCCATAGAATCCGAGCTGGCAATGATAGTACTGCGAAAAAGTTGACATTGCAACAGGTTTGTCCAGTATTTTATTAACAAAATTATTCTTCCTCAATCGTCTCATATGTCACATTCTACATTTGCTGAGATGCAGACATTGACAACCTGATAATGCATTGGTTAACTTGTAATTTAGGCAATTGACACAAGAGATGCGTTGGCAAAATTCATTTATGCCAGCTTGTTTGACTGGCTTGTGGAAAAAATCAACAAGTCACTTAATGTAGGCAGACAGCACACTGACAGGTCCATAAGCATCCTTGATATTTATGGGTTTGAGTCATTTAAGGTAAGTAGGTTCTAAATCTCTAATAACTTTTGAGAGATTATCATTGTGAAGTTCAGTTTGTCCAACTGATGATTTTTTCGTCTTCTCATTTTCAGAAGAATAGCTTTGAACAGTTTTGTATAAACTATGCAAATGAGAGGTTGCAACAACACTTCAATCGGCACTTATTTAAGCTTGAGCAAGAGGTAGGCAACTCAAATCTTTTAATTGTTAGAGTATCTAACTTCTGTGCAGTTCTGTCGAAGAATGATACGTCTATACTCTTAAGCAGGGATTCCAGTACTCTGCCCTTTTACTGGCCATATGAATTAATTCTCAGAAGCTATATGTTCTATATAATCTGGTTCTTGGCTGTCTATTCTTGTCTCTGAATTTGGTTCCCTTCTCAGTAATTGTTATTTTGACCAACTTCCCGTTATTAAGAGTTCTGTTTCATATTTTAGGAGTATGTATTGGATGGGATTGATTGGACTAAAGTTGATTTTGAAGACAACCAAGAGTGCTTGGACTTATTTGAGAAGGTAATTTGAAGGTTTAGTAGTTTCTTGCCATCAAAGTTTGTTTGGAGGTCCTTGGATTGTTTCAAGGGATTGCTGGACTCTGTTCTGTAAATATTATGTAGCATGTGGTTCTTGCATATTCTATGTTTTTCATTATATTTAGAAATTGAGTTCAGTCTTACTAAAGTATGTTGTCTTAGCTTGGGTGCTAATGCTGGCTGAAGTTTTTATTTCCTTGTCATATCTCATTACATTGAAAGCAAAAAGTTCCTAAGCAATCTGTTACTCTTCTTTTTGGTGGTCATTTTGCAGAAGCCGTTAGGGATACTTTCCTTACTGGATGAGGAATCAAATTTCCCCAATGCAACTGATTTGACCCTCGCCAATAAGTTGAAGCAGCACCTGAATGCTAATTCTTGCTTCAAAGGAGATAGAGGCAGGGCCTTTGGTGTTCGACATTTTGCAGGAGAGGTCAGTCACCGGTCATTTGAGGATGTTTAGAAATTCTTTTTAAGATTTTCCATTCATTAAATTTTGAAGAAAAATAATCAAGAAAGTGGGAAATACCCTATATTTCATATGGAACATTACATTTTTTATATGCTTTTTCTTGTTCTCTCGCTTTCTCTCTCACCTTTTTTTTTTAAACAAAAGTATTTGTGAGATACTTGAAAGTGGACAAAACATTGGTTAGATATTTGAAAGGGGCTAAGTTCAAGAGCATATCGTTAATATGCCAGCCACCTTATAGCTTTAATAGAATTTTGTATTTTGCCACGATCTATTATATATAAATTGACATTAAATTTTCTTGTAGTGGTCAAACTCCAGAATGAGATCTTATAGAATCCTTGAAATGTTATTAATTAAATTTTGATTTAGCAATGACTGAAGTTTGATTTTAAACTGCAAACTTCTTGGTATTTAACATTGTCTGTTTCCCTTATTCCGAGTTAGGTCATCTGTTTACAGCTTCGGTTTTTGATAGATGTATATCTATTTTAATCGTGTAGCTTTAGAACATATTATTTGAACAAAGTAAGGGACGGTTTTTTTTTTTTTAAATTAATTAACTCCAAAGGGTTAATTTTGCACTCAAACCACAAGATACAATTAACAAAGTCCAATTCTTGAAAAGGTTGAAATTGTTTGGCAAGTTGATTCAAATAGCATTAAATATTACTGAAATGATAATGCACAATGCATACATGAAATTATTGATTTTCGGAATTCTGTCAGGTACTCTATGATACAAATGGCTTTTTGGAAAAGAACCGAGATCCACTGAACTCTGAGTTACTCCAACTTCTAGCATCCTGTAACGGCCAATTGCCACAATTGTTTGCCTCTAAGATGCTTAATCCATCTCTGAAACCAGCAACTTCATTGGATGCTTCAAAGCAAAGTGTCGGTACAAAGTTCAAGGTAAATATGCTTCCGTAATGGTGATCCATATATATCTGTGGTTGTAATGTAATTCGAAGTTTAAACTGGTAAAGAAAAAAGCTTTTTTTTTTTGCTGTATCCATTCTTTATTGGAGAAGCTTTCTTACATTAGTTTTTAATATAAAGCATGCAAAGATTTGCCAGTGCTATGAATGAAGTTATATTGATTTATTGAGTTCTTTGGTTCTTGCATGTTTTGTTACTGGGTATTTGATACGTGAATTTGCCTTTAAAATCCT
Source organism: Heritiera littoralis (assembly GCA_031772115.1). NCBI lineage: Eukaryota > Viridiplantae > Streptophyta > Magnoliopsida > Malvales > Malvaceae > Heritiera > Heritiera littoralis. The sequence goes on from JAPDPK010000065.1 coordinate 337,514, forward strand.
TTACATTCCTTTGGCGATGGAAGTATGTAATACGGTTTTAGGAATATTGATGTTTTCTGGTCACTGTGATGCTCCTGTTATTAAAAGCATACTTTGTATATGTTGATGTGTTATTCATTCCAGGGCCATCTCTTCAAACTAATGCACCAGTTGGAGAATAGAACACCTCACTTTATTTGCTGCATAAAACCAAATTGCAAGCAGCTCCCTGGCATGTATGAAGAGGATGTCGTCTTGCAGCGGCTTAGATGTTGTGGACTTTTAGAGGTTGTTAAAATCTCAAGATCCAGATATCCTACTCGAATGACACATCAGGAGTTTGCAGAAAGGTGAAGGCTAAAACCTTGTTTAGTTTATGGCTTCTTTTAATTTTTTTTATTTTTCCCTCTAACTAGTTCACCATAATTCTTCTCATATATTTATGCATTTGTTAGGTATGGGTTCCTACTGTTGGAGAACAATGTATCACAGGATCCATTAAGTATTTCGGTTGCTGTTCTAAAACAATTTAGTGTCCCCCCTGAAATGTATCGAATTGGCTATACCAAACTGTATCTTCGAACTGGGCAGGTGAGCTATAATTCTCTGGTCTTTTTTTTTTTTTATATTTCTTTCCATTTTTAACTTATCTTGCAACCTTGATACCTCTTTTCCCAAACACTTAAAGGACCCATATGACTATAGATAATTGCAAGAGCCAACCAACTTAACTATTGGTCTATGCATATCAAGAGTTTGTACTAGGACTTCATAAAAGGCCAGCGCTCTGTTTTTACATAACTTACTACCTTTTCCGCTCTGCTTGAACTAGGAGATATGCCTTTCTCTTACTTGATTGGCTGAAAATCATTTTAGCCAAATTAGTCATAGTAGAAATTACTGGGAACCTTTTGCAAGTGGAGCCAAGTAACCAGGTTGATATATAATGTAAATGGATCACTGTGTTTCAAATAAAAGCCTGAAATATCTCTTGATGGTCAGAGTTGGATCTTCTAGAGTAACATGCTGAGTTTTGGAAAATGGAGATGCAAACCTATTTTGTTCTGTTTATGGTTATCCTATGTAATAGTTTCTCTGATACTGTTATGTCTGGCTGGCTTGTAGATTGGTGCATTGGAGGATAGGAGAAAACAGTTTTTGCGAGGAATAATTGAGGTTCAGAGATTTTTCCGTGGTCACCGAGCTCGTTGCCTTTATAAGCTCAACAGAGGAGCAAAAACTATAAAATCATGTAATGAACTTCTTCCAAGCAAAACTCAATTTCAATCTTTTTTTTTTCCACTGCTGAGAGGTGTTTTGCTTGTTTTATATTTTTTTTTTGATCATTTTATCTGGTAATAAGTTAACATTGTTTCATACATTTAGGCTATCTTTCTGCAGGGCATTTTAGACTTTGCGCTTTAAACATATTCATCTTCAAAGCACCTTTTTACAGTTTAGAGGCTTGAAGTGTAGATTTATTTGCGTTTGTGCCATAAGTTGATTCCTTTTTATAGATCATGGGCACCTACGTTTTGGGCCTTTTGGCAATCAATCTTTGTTATTTGTATATCACTTGACTGATGTTTCCTTTGTGATACAGTTGCCTGCAGTGAAAATATCCAAAGGAAGTATGCTATTGACGAAAATAGGTGCTCAGCATTTGCTTCCCAATTACTTGACGAGCAGTTGACAGCAGTTGTATATTTACAATCTGGTAAATTCTTTATGTACTAGCTAAATTTGTACTTTCCTTTGTTTACAGTTTTCTTACCCATACATTATAATTGTTTTTCTCCACTGCAGTAATCCGCGGGTGGTTAGCCAGGAGACATTTCAAAAACATGCATAATTTTAAAGAGTTGAACTATGAAAGCTCAAACTCTAGACGAAAGATGGGTAGGAAGGTTTCCGAAGCAAAGGTATTCCCTACTCTTAATGTTGTAACATGCTAAGAGGTGTTTTTTTTTTTTAAATAGATATTTTCTTACCATGCTTATTTTCTCTTATTAGCATGCCACCAAGCATATTTTACTTCCTCAATTGTCTGTAATTGAGCAACTCTGAAGGATTTAAAATGTGACCCTGTTTTTGGCTGACCAGGACATACCACATGAGCAACGGATTCAAGTTCTGCCTTCTGTAATGGCAGAGCTTCAAAGAAGGGTTCTCAAGGCAGAAGCAACTGTGGGGCAAAAAGAACAGGAAAATGCCACATTGCAGGAGCAATTACAACAGTACGAGGCAAGGTGGTTGGAGTATGAGGTGAAGATGAAATCAATGGAGGAGACGTGGCAAAAGCAAATGGCATCACTGCAAGTGAGTTGTGTGTTTATATACATAAAATATCAAAAGAAACCTGTTTGCATTAGGGTGATTGTTGTTGACCAGCACAAAAGGTCTTTATAATCGTCAAAGTAATTGCAAAAATAATATGATCCTTATGATTGCAGCTAATCATGTAAACTGACCATTACATTAATAATTGTTGGATTGCAAACTTTACATGGGAGCCGACAGCATGGCTTTGTTGTGCATTAGGTTTTTTTTTATATGATGAAAATTACATGTACTAACAGAAATTACAATTACAATTAGTAATCTTGCACATATCCTACAGAAGAGATCAATAAATGCATGTTTAATAATTTAGTAACTTGGATGGCTAATGATTCTAATTGCAATTATTGCAGTCAAGTCTTGCTGCAGCCAGAAAGAGTATTGCTGCTGACAGCAATGCTGGCCAGTTGGAAAGAGTTGATGTGGCATCATCTCGCTGTTATGATTCTGAAGATAATGTGACGATGGGATCTCAAACTCCTGGTGGGAATACACGTGCTTTATTTTCTAGTGCTACACCTAGTGTTAGGGGGAGAGAGAATGGTTCTTTGAATGCAGTGGGCAATCTGGTAAAGGAATTTGAGCAGCGGAAACAAACCTTTGATGATGATGCAAAATCTCTGATTGACATCAGAACGGCCCAGCCAGCTTCTAATACAAATCCTGATGATGAACTTCGGAGATTGAAACTCAGGTTCGAGACATGGAAGAAAGATTACAATAATAGATTGAGGGAAACCAAGGCAAAACTACATAAACGCGGGCATGGAGAACCAGGTAAAGCTCGAAGAAAGTGGTGGGCAAAGCTAGGTTCAAGAGCACTATAGAATTCCAGTTTGAAATGATCATCTCGGTTGGTTCAAGCAATATGGGGAATTGTTGCCAAAAAGCCTCTGCCTGCTCCCATTCTCAGGTGCAGTAACTTCACCTTCATGGCAACGATATAAACGTGTCTGTAGTCCATGGACATCATGGGAGACATTGTATGTGTATATTAACCAATTTTTTTTTACATAGTGGGAGGAATTATCATGTGCATAGACAAATAGGAATTTATTGAGACTGCTTTCTTCTTTGTGTATATTCTGTCCGTTGTCAGTGATGTAAGATCCGACATTGTAGTTCTTTGTATACAGATGAAATGAGCAATGTTCATATTCCTTTCCCTAAGTTATTTGGTTATGGGAAGTAAAACTTTACTCTGTGCATTCTTTCATCTTTATCAAGCACTTGACAGATGCATTTAGTTAGGATTAGGGTTTGACATTACTTAACCTTCCATATTCATTTGCATCAACAAGCTCTGCACCGCATTCGATCATGAATACATCGAATCTCATTGATACAGAGTTTAAATTGTTGAAGTTTTTCAAGATCTACAGGTACACAGATACATCTCCATTCTAATCCACACAAGCAAGGTCTAGAACAAGTTTGATCTGGGGCATTTAGTTTATGATCCAGGCACAAACTTAGTAGCATAGACCCAAGCATTGTTGGCAACCGGGTTGTCAAGGTGGTCCAAGAGGTTCTCTAGGGGACCTTTTCCGGTGACAATGGCTTGGACAAAGAAACCAAACATGGAAAACATGGCTAGCCTGCCATTCTTGATTTCTTTCACCTTGAGTTCAGCAAATGTGACAGGGTCATCGGCAAGGCCAAGAGGGTCAAAGTATCGGCCACCAGGGTAAAGGTCATTGCCTTCCCCGACGCCGGGGAGACCGTTGATGCGGAATCCTTCAACCAGCCCCATGAGGACGACCTGGAATCCAAGGACAGCCAGAATGCTTTGAGCATGAACAAGGTTGGGGTTGCCTAGGTAGTCCAAGCCACCTTCGGAGAAAATTTGAGCTCCAGCCTTGAACCACACTGGTTCCTTGAAGTTCACTCTAACCCATTTCTCAAGGACTTCTGGGGTGATGCAGCCTAGTGCCCCCAACATTGCCCATCTTCCATGGATCACCTAAACGTTGTTTGATAAAAAAGAACCATTGTCAAAGCTCAAAGATTTCTTGTTTCTTTATAGAACCATGGCATTGGATCTAGTTTTGAAGGAACCATAGCTACATTTGTAAACAAGTAACAAAGAAAAGAAAAAAGAAAACAATTTGTGCTTAGCCTAGTGATTGTTACTCTTATAGAAGGATTACATTCGAGTTTAAAGTTCGAATTCTCCTTTTTCCACTAAGATTAGATTCAAGTTCAAAGTTCGAATTCTCCTTTCTTCACTTCTTTAGGAATAAATAAACAAAGAAGGAACTAGTGGTGACATGAAGAAGTTAATATTGAGAGTGGGAGCTTACCTCAAGAGCCCTGTTCCTGGCAAAGGCCTCAGGATCAGCTGACAAACCAGCAGTGTCCCAACCATAGTCACCAGGGAACTCACCAGTCAAGTATGATGGAGTCTGAGCTGAGAAGGGTCCCAAGTACTTCACTCTGTCCGGTCCATACCACAATTCATTTCCCTACACATTGCACCCCAAAGCCAAAAGCCAACAAACAAATTAAAACCACACAATCCCTGAAGGGAATATTAAGGAAGGAAAAGAAACCCAAACTTTACCATTGTGTATTTGCCATTGCCCATAGAGACAACATCTTTGAGGGCGTTAGCATTTGAGGTTCTGTTCTGGCCAAGAAATGGGGTTGGCCTAAGGACAGTTCCAGGGCTAAGCATCGAAGCCATTGTCTCTCAGAGTCGAAGGGCTGTCTCTTTTGGTTTGTTCAGTTAAATTCAGATGGAAACTAATGGATGGAAAGGGAAGTGGAAGTCTTATATGTGGAGAAGAGAAGAAGAATGGAAGAATCAAAAGAATGGGTGGTTAAGAAAAGAAGAGGTGAGGAATTGTGGTGGGGATTTGGGGTTTAAAGAATCAGCCAATCAAAGGGTTGCAAAGGATTTGAAGTATCTCCAACTCATATCCTTCTATCCACATATATTATCTTCTACATCCATCTCTAAAATTGAAGTGAGAGATAGTTTGGACTTCTTACGTGGGAGAATATTCCATGTTTTGTGCTTAGACACTAGATTAAGCTTGCATGAACTTAGGATTTGGAATTTCATTGTCTTTATGCATGGACGAGGGAAATTTTACCAAAAAAAAAAATTGACGATGGAGATTTTAAGGTTGATAGATTACCAAAATAAAAAAGAGAAAATGCGGTGAGCGTGGATCGAACACGCGACCTTCAGATCTTCAGTCTGACGCTCTCCCAACTGAGCTATCCCCGCAAGTTGAGAATCTTTCACAAAGCATTCAAATTGATTACAAATATTAATGTGACCACATTATCAAGAATTAAATATCAAAATTATTAAAAAAAGTTATTAACAAACGCTACAAATATTACGTTATTAAAAGTATATTTATAACTTTTTAGATAATATCTTGTACTAGTCAAATAATAATATTATAATTTTACCTTTAGATTATTTATCTTTATTAATAACATAATTTTTTTACTCACCCATTTTGTGGGTGTTTTTGATAAAAAAATGTTTTAAAAGAGAAGTTACCTTATTAAAATTAAAAAACTGTAATTTATTTTTTCAAAAAATATAGTTATAAAAAATAATAAAATAACATCTATACATATCCCTTTAATTTTAATCAGAAGAAGTGCATGATAAAGCATCCCACTAATTTGATTAAGAACCCATAAGGAAGAAGCGCATCTGAGGTTTGTATATAATGTAAGCTTATGCCAGCGTACATTTTCACTAACCATAAATAAATCTTATGTAAGTGAAATCTCTCTTTCACTTTACAATAAGATTTGTAATTCTTAGATTATTTAAGTGAAAGATTATTATCTAATACTTTGTTAGTGAAGTTTTTTAAATTTCAAAAATAAAATTAAGATGATAACATATATTTTTAATAAATATAAAAAATTAAACAAAATATATAATATCATTTTAATTCCGATTCATAGAATTTAAAAATTCGACAGACAATATATTGGATAATAACCTTTTCTAAAAGCAGAATCTAAACTAGATATACTAACAAACACAAATCACGACATTTTGTACACCTGTCCGAATACACAATTTGTCCACGTAACTTTTGCCGGTGACCTTGCAAGAACCAAAACCTTTAAATCTCACATTCAACCAGCTTGGTTATGTGCAGAAGCAGAACAATACAGATCTCTTAGCTGAATTGACACTAAATTCTTGCATTGGATACTATAGACAATAATGTTCACTTGGTAACATTCTTTTAATCTCAGAGACAAATGGTTTTGTATAATGTAGGCAATTAAGATTTATACCTTTCTCCAGCCATCGCAGATTCCCAGTGCAACTTGATAGTCATTTACACCGAGGTTGCTGCTAGATAGCGTTGATCTTTGATTTCATCCTCATAATCTGCAAAGCTAGATACTATTGATGTTGGCATCTGATTACGCAACCAAATTGCGCTCCATTACTTACAATCATACATGTTGCAGCTAAGACGCTGAAGGGAAAGCAAGGCGTAATGACACTTATCTTCTCAAAGCACCATAACTTTTTGTTACCTAAAAAGCATACTCAGTCATGAAATCCCAGTCAATAATGAAAGGGTTCTATAACATGATGGGAAAAGGAGTTCAATATTGCCAGAGGTATTTAACTAGCGCATAAGAAGTATATTGAGTATAAACTGTTTTAATTAAATCAGAATCACTGCACTAATTGAAATTTAGAAGCAGTAGACTATATCAAAAGATGTAATAAAACCAGGGTAAAAAGGCAATGAAATAGAGGGGAAACAACTCTTCCAAGAAAAAGAGGGGGGGAGTGAAGCATATCAGTGAGACAAAGCAAAAGATACATGCTCGGACAACAGCAGAAAATGCCTGACTGAAGAGATATCAGTTTTCCTTCCCCGCTTAGATGTAGATCCTCTGCCTCTTCCCCTAGGAGCAGCTCAATTGTGCCCTTTACCTTGAACACTTTCATCATTTTCCTTCAAAACATACACAGAACATTTATTCTGTTTCTATTTTCATTATGCTTATATGGTATTATATAAATACAGATAAAACAGAGCAAAGATAACATAGGTCATTTTATGTTTGAACAATAATGTATGCTTGAACTGACAATTTATCCAATTCGTGACAACCGTGTACTGTCCCGTAAAGAGAAGCAATAGAAAAGGCAGCATGGAATATGTCCATGAAATTAATTGAGTTAGAAGGTAGTCCATACCGAGCCATTGTCAACCTCATTAGTTCCCTATTCTTCACTTGAGGCAGATTCAACATTCTCCTCATCATCAGCAATACACTGAACTGCAGCTGATGCAGCAACTGATGAAGATCTACATTAGGCAAATTATCCATTAAACTCAGCCAGTGGAGCAAATGTCTAAACTTTTAAGGAAATTAATAATTATATTTCATATGAAATAAAGATGTCTAACAATAATTAATATTTCTTGTGGTAAGCTCAATAGCTCCATTTTCAAGTAGCAGCAACATTGGCAGCCCCACCAGTACAAAGCGAGAAAGATTCAAGCAATAAAATAAAGAGAGAGTTAAAAGTTGCAGCAGAAGGTATCAGATTTTCCACTTTATTGATTAATATTGTGTCAGATACTTATCTCTCTAGGCATAAGTCAAATTACTTGTCAACAGGTTAGATCAAAGGGTCACCTTTGAGAATGGTGAAAGCCCAATGCAGCATCAAGAGTTGTCTGCTTTAAGCCACTAGAGCCTCTGCCCCTACCTCTACCTCTTCCTCTGGTAGAAGTTTTACTCTTACCAACTTCTGGAGCATCACGAGATGGTTGAGAAACTGTCAATGACCCTTTCTGGCCTCTATTGGCGGAGCTCAATATCTGTACCGTGTCTTCATCATCGCTGAAGGAGGCTGCACTTCCTATTCCTGTATAATTTTTACTCTTGACATTCTATAATATTGAAGAAACAGAAGTTTAGATGCAGAGAATGTTATATAAGCAACCCGAAGCTACATTTTAAACAAAGAGCAAGTGGAACATATAGAATCATTATTGATTAACACAGAGTAAATATCAATTAAAATCACCTCAAAGGACTGCACACTGGACGTGAACATAAGGGTATCCTTAGGGTGTGAAGACCTTTCCTTGACACGTTTCTGCAAAATTATTTTATTAACAAATGAATTATAATATAGCCTACAATTTTCATCTATCGAAAGTACAAATTACCCAGTAATAAAGAATGATTGACGAGGGAACATTTTTCCAGTTGAGGACATTGCATTTGGCAAAGTTCGTAGTAATATTTATATCAAGGATAATCAACTTGAAAATTCTTGCCTCCAAGCACTCTCCAACTTTAAGGATTAATTCTTCCTGTTCAAACTTTGAAACATCTGAATCCTTTCCAATTTTGTTCTGTGGAAATCAAGAGCGAATAATTCAAGAACATTGAACAGGAACAGATGAACAAAAGAAGTAATCAGCTATTAAAGAAAATAAAATGGGAAAATTAAAAAAAAAAGAAGAGAAACGAGAAAGAGATTAGCTATCAAACTATACTACGAAGTGATAAAAAAAGGCGCGGAAATTCAAAGGAAAATGAGTAAATAACGGGAACAGAATTTGCGGGAGGGACAACGACCCGATCCGAGCAAACCGACTGGTTTCATCGGGTCGGGTATGTAATTCGGTTCAGAATCATTTTGTCGACTAAAACAGTGTTGAGCCTAAATTTGGTCTAGGCCCATTTATTGGGCTTAAATTTGGTAGATTAAAGTTGGGCTGACCTTATGGGTCAAATGGCATACTCTCCTCAGCCTATGTTATTACCTTATAAAGTCCATCGTTTGGGAATTGGATCTGTATTAGGGCTAGGTCCAGTCCGGGATGGGGATTAGATAAAGTATTAAAAAATTGAAAGTTAGCTCAAGTTAGACCTAACCCGACCCATTTTTCAGATCTAATATTTGTCGAAATCTATTTTTATATGTAATGAATAAGCTCAAACTAATCCAAATATTATTAAAATTTTAAAAAAAAATAATAAAATATTAAAATACATAATAGGTAATAAGTAAAACTAGAGATGGCAATGGGTACCCTATAAACGGACACCTGGCACTACTCGATTAGATTAAGTAGAATTAGAGTATTATATAATCGGGTTTAGGGAGTGTGGGTAGTAAAACTACTATTCGTCATGGATTCAAGTAGGGTTCAACTAGTTATCTCAAGTTAAGATGCTCGCTACCCGAACTCAAATATAAATAATAATTGTTTAATATTATATTTATATTTTTATATATCAAATTATTTATAAGTAATGTTATAATTAATTAAATTAATTCATTAAACATTATAAATATGATTTTTAACTTTAATTTATTTTCATGAGTTAAATTAAAGTTATTACTTTAATTTTTTTTAAATAATTTATTTTAAAATTGATTTTATATTTAAATGTGAAAGTCAAAATTTGACTTAATAAATAGGTATTTAATGGGTTCATGTAGTTAAACGGATAATTTTTATGTTATAAGGTTAGCGTTAAGATTTGAGTAACATAAATAAAAATAATCGGATAATTAATCGAGTTCGAATACTCCAAAATTAGCTGGTACTTAACTCGTTTACATTTACAAGTAAAATATAATAAATTGAATAAATTTTTACAAAAAAACTACAGGAAATATGAAAATTTGAGTTAAAATCTAAAAAAAATACAAACTCAAACTAAATTATACAAAAAAAATCAAAAGTAATTAAAAATGCATTAGCTTAAAAAAAATAGTAAAAAACCTATAATTAACAAGCCGGGCTTGACTTGAAAGGGTGAATTCAAGTTCAACCCATTTTCTAGTGGATCTCGATTTTCATACCCAAATCCAATTAATTGACCAGTCCAAAAATGGATAAACTTTTTTGTTTGGGCAATTAACCTAACACTTAAACAGATCTACTTGAGAATATGACATCTAAATAAAATTATTAACAATTTTCTCTTTCTCCGAAAACATAGAAAAAATTAATAGAAGTTATGAACACAATAAATCAATGAAGAGAGAAATGATAAAAAATTTGAACATATAATGATCTGAATAATTCGAATCTATACTATTTGACATCACGATAGCCTTCTCTCAATTTGGATATCCCAATGTGGCGGGAAGAATTTTTTTTATCTGTTGGGTGTTATTGACTTTTTCAATTCCAAATTTTAACACAAAAAATAAAATTTTCTTTCACAACCATTTATAAATATATATCCAACCCCTTTCAAAATCGATTTAAAAAAATTTCAATAATTTCTCACATCAAATAATAGGAATGATAACTTGAATTTTGATACTAATATTATGAGTTATTCGACTTTTTCAACATAAAAAAACTAATTCAAGTGTGAAAATTTTTTCTCGTATTTATAAACAAGCTCAACTTTTTTTTTCTAATTATATGAGAAAACTCCCACATTATGATCACATTGCAACGTCATGCACACGGACAAATCTTTACTCTAGAAAGTTTGCATTATTCACGTTGTCATAATCTCATCGAACATGTTCAGGTTTGGACCATTTGACAAAATTGGTTAGGACAAGTTTTCATTTAGGCAGCGATATTTTTGTCGTAATCAGTCCATAAAAAAGGCAAAAACAACTCTTCATATCATTAAATTAACCGACAAAACATACCAAACCCATCATGTGCCTGTTATTTGATTTCGATGGAATAAATTAACAGGCTACATGATAGGTTTGGTAAGTTATGCACGTTACTTTTTTTTTTGGTTACATATGCATGTTACTTTATGTAGCGTGTTATTTTAAATTACCTTCAATGGGGATTATGAATCTTCACCGCTAACTGTTTCTTTTCAACTTTAAGTCAAATGTTAATCATCTTCAGCCATTAGTCTAAGTCACACTATTCTTCATTTCTTTCTTAGGTTTTGACTAATTCTCCAATAGCATCTTAGACATGTGCTTTATTCGGTCTTTTCAAGCACCTTACAAGTTCGTTTTAAAAAATTTTTTTGAATCCCATCCTAATAATTCATCAAGCTTTACGAGGATGCTAGAGCCTAACTACTTAGATATTGTAAGAAAGATGTTATGCATAAATATTTTAAGCATTTATATATAGATTGATATATATAATTTTGGATTGAGTTATTGTAATTAAACTATAACATCAGAATCTTTTCTGAATTATTCATATAGAAAATAATATAGTATAAGAGAGTTTTAGTGGGCTTTGAGGTTAATTAAAATTATTTATGCAAATGCTTAATGAGACAACATTTAACAAGTTCGTCTAAAGTTTAAATCTTTAACATTTGTATTCATTTTTTCTATTTTGAAATTTCAACCTTTCATATATATATATATATATATATATATATATATATATATATATATATATTAGTGATAAACCTATCCAATTTTTAAAGAAAGGCAAAATAGCCAAATAAGCCCTCGACCTTGAGCTCAAAATGGAATTAAGCCCTCAACCTTTTATTTCGTGAAATTCAGTCCATAAACTTTTATTTCAGTGGAAATAAACCCTTAACCTTCTAAAATTATACAATTAAGTCCAAATCTGTTAAATTACACTAACTGCCGTTAGTATTGCACACGTGGCAGCCAAGTAAGCTATCCACGTCAGCTTTCACTAACGGCAGTTAGAGTCATTTAACAGATTTGAACTTAATTGCATAATTTTAGAAGGTTGAGGGTTTATTTCCACTGAAATAAAAGTTTATGGACTGATTGTCATGAAATAAAACGTTGAGGGCTTAATTCCATTTTGGGCTCAAGGTTGAGGGCTTATTTGGCTATTATTCCTTAAAGAAAAGATGGCTTGGCAGTGCCAATATATTGTACTCAATGGTCACTCAGTTTCAACTTCAACATGGCTGTCGTAACGGCTTTGCGCTCGACGGATTTTTGAAAAACATTTAAAAACAAAAGGAGTCGCCACCAATCTTTTTTTAACCAAGTGTGATTGGCCACCTAAAAATGTTTATCTTTTTAACAAAATCTCAAAATTAATTAAGTTTTATTAAAAAGACAAATTTTTGGTCTGCGAAAACAAAAATCGGGTTCGGGGGTACGGTTACGCGTGGGGAAGGATTAGCACCCCCACGACGCCTGTTAAAAAACGGTACCATAATAATCATGTGTTATCCTTTGGTTTCAATAAAATAGTTTTAATTTGATATTTAAAAATAATTTCTATTTTTATTGCAATCAATTTTATTCTTTTAATTTTGAAACATTTAAACTTTATTTTTTATTTGAAATAAGTGAAAATCTTTTGTATTAAAAATTATTCCGAAGTACCCCAATATTCTGGTAGCATTTCGGATAATTTCCTCACCTAGAGATTTCTTAAGAATCACTACTTGTGAGTTCTATAGAATCTCATCATTAGAAGATTCACACTCGTTTCAAAAATTATTATGAATGCACATGATGCAAACAGGTAAAAAATGATACAAGTGAATTTTTAATTTTTTATGTAAATATTTCTTTATTTATTTTAAATAAAAATTTTTATTATTGAAAAATTGCACTAAGTATCCCAATACTCTGATAATACTTAGTGAACTTCTCTCACCTAGGGATCAGTTAAGAAATCACTACTTGTGAGTTTCATAACATCCCATCGTCGGACAAAATTTCATTTAATTAAATTTAAATTTTATTATAAATTAAAAAAACTTATTGATTTAATTTTCTAACAAAAATTTAAATTATTGAAAAATCATACTAAATATCCCAATACTCTGGTAACATTTAGCACGACTCTTCTCACCTAGGGATCAGTCAAGAAATCACTACTTGTGAGTTTCATGACATCCCGTCATCGGACTAATTTATTTAATTGAATTTAGATTTTATCATTATGCTCAAATTTAAATTTCATCATATTATTTTATTTTTTTTAAAATATGTTTTCTAATCAATTATAATAATTAATGAAAATATAAATAAAGAAAATTTTTCAATTATTTTTTGCAACATGCACTAATAATAATAATAATAACAATAATAATAATAATAATAATAATACAATAATAATAATAATCACAATAATGTAATAATAATAATAATAATAATAATAATAATAATAATAATAATAATAATAATAATAATAATAATAATAACAACAACAACAACTCAAATAACATTAACAATAATAATAATAATAATAATAATAATAATAATCATAATAATAATAATAATAATAATAATAATAATAATTTAATTAATTTTTTTATATTTAAATTTTTTTTATTTTTAATTTTTAATTTTCTAATTAAAATTTTCTTCTTTTTTATAAAATGAATAAACACTAAATAAATAAATAAATAAACAAAAAAACAAAAAATAATTACCAAAAATGAATTTGGGCTAAGAGCCCAAAGAAAACCCTTCAATGGCCCAAGAAGATGGCCCAAACGAGTGGGCCGGATCGGGTCAGTCAGGCCTGGGCGCGCGGGTCGCGAGCGGGCTGAAGCCGGGTCGGACGCGATTGGATCGGGTCGGATGCTGGAGCGGCGCGCGGATCTTCTTCCCGTGTCGGGCGCGCGGATCCCGGGTCGGATCTGGGTCCACGCGCGGGTCGGCCTCTCTCTATAAAATCTTCTTTTTTTTTCTTTCACTTTTCTCTTTTTTTTACAAAAAAAATTTCAGAGCTTTCCAAAGCTTTCCCGGCCAGGCGATTCCCGGCCGCCGCCAGGCCGCCGTCCTCCGCCGTCCAGGTTGCCGCCGGCCACCGTCGTCGGTGGCTAAAAATAAAAAGGCGATGCTTTTCCGAAAGCTCTCAGCTCCCTCTTTCCGTTTCTGGTCTTCGTTTTCCCAAAAGGTGGTCCTAATCCTACGGATCTGAGGTTGAAACCTCCGGCCTCCTCCCTTTTTATTTTTTTTTTGGTTGATGCTTCGGATGGTTTTGGTTTGTGTTTTGTGGTTGTTGTTGTTTGTGTTTTTGCAGGTGGGGGCTTAGATCTAAGGTTTTAGGTTTCGGTTTGGTGAGGGGAAGCTGGGTCTCGTTTTTTTTTTGAGATTTTTGGTGATGGTAGTGTTAGGGGTTATGATGGTGGTGGTTCAGGGGTTTCGGTTTTAGGTTAAGGTTTCCAGATCTGGGTTAGGGACTTGGTTTTCAGGTATTGATGGTTGATGGCTGGTGGTTGCTTGACAGGTTCTCGGTGGTTTGTGGCTGTGGGTAGACTGGTTGTTGGTGAGGGCTGAGCGTGTGTTTAGGGGTTTCGATGGGGTGAGGATGGTGAAGATGATGCTCCGGTTCCCTCTCCCTGAACCAAGGCTTGAGGGAGGGTTCTTGTAGGGGGACTGGTGCGGGAATCGTGGCTGGCAGGGGCTGATGGACGGGCGGCAGTGGCTGATGGACAGCCTCGGGAGAGGGGCTGGCAGACTGGATTGGACAGAAAAAAACAACAAAAAGAAATAAAATAAAATAAAAATAAAAATAATAATAATAATAATAATAATAATAATAATAATAATAATAATAATAATAATAAAGTAATAGAAATAAATAAAAATAAAATAAATAATATATAAATAATAATAATAATAATAATAATAAAAGAAGAAAAAGATAATAATTCTAATAATAATAAAACAAATAATAAAAATAAAAAAAAATGCAAATATATAAAAATAATAACAAAAATGGGACAAAATTAGGTGTCAACAGCTGCCCCTCTTTGCTTATTGCTGAGGATCAGGAATAGAGCAAAGACAATAGACACTAATTTTGTCCGGCTTATGACCTAATCTATTCTTCTCTCTCTTTTTTTTCTTCTTCTTCTTTTGTATGCGCTCCCCTTGCGGCAGAGGCGACGAAACTTTAAATTTAAATCATCCATTTTTTTTAATGTGCTCCTCTTGCAGCAGAGGCGATGATACTTTAAATTTCTTTTTGTGTTGTTTGTTTTTTTCCTTTTTCGAGAAAGCTCCTCTTGCAGCGGAGGCAATGAAACTTAAAATGTTGTTTTTCTTTTTTTTTTTTCGAAATGCGCTCCTCTTGCAACAGAGGCGATGAAACTTTAAATTTAAATTTGTTTTGTTTTTTCTTTTTTTTTTCGAGAAAGCTCCTTTTGCAGCAGAGGCGATGAAACTTTAAAAATTTTTTCTTTCTTTTGAAATGTGCTCCTCTTGCAACAGAGGCAATGAAACTTTAAAATTTTTTCTTTCTTTTGAAATGTGCTCCTCTTGCAGCAGAGGCAATGAAACTTTAAATTCCTTTCTGAAAATGTGCTCTTCTTACAGCAGAGGCATTAAAACTTTAAATATTTTGCCCAAAGGTCTTAGATTTGGTGCCCGGAGGACTGAAATTCCTTTTCTGAAAAGTGCTCCTCTTGCAGCAGAGGCATTGAAACTTTAAATATTTTGCCCGGAGGTCTTAGATTTGGTGCCCGGAGGACTTAAAATTGGTGCCCGGAGGTCTTAAATTCCTTTTTTGAAAAGTGCTCCTCTTGCAGCAGAGGCATTGAAACTTTAAATATTTTGCCCGGAGGTCTTAGATTTGGTGCCCGGAGGACTTAAAATTGGTGCCCGGAGGACTTAAAATTTGTGCCCGGAGGACTTATGATTTGTGCTCGGAGGACTTGAATTTCTTTTCTGAAAAGTGCTCCTCTTGCAGCAGAGGCATTGAAACTTTAAATATTTTGCCCAGAGGACTTGGGATTTGTGCCCGGAGGACTTAGATTCTTTTTCTGGAAAGTGCTCCTCTTACAGCAGAGGCATTGAAACTTTAAAAATTTTGCTCGGAGGACTTGGGATTTGTGCCCGGAGGACTTAGATTCTTTTTCTGGAAAGTGCTCCTCTTACAGCAGAGGCATTGAAACTTTAAAAATTTTGCCCGGAGGACTTGGGATTTGTGCCCGGAGGACTTAGATTCTTTTTCTGGAAAGTGCTCCTCTTACAGCAGAGGCATTGAAATTTTAAAAATTTTGCCCGGAGGTCTTAGATTTGGTGCCCGGAGGACTTAAAATTGGCTTATCTTCTGAAAATAAATCTTCAATCTTGATTAAACATGGCACTAGTCTAACTGGATTTGATAATTTTTTATCATGAGCAAACTTGCCCCTGTTTTTTTTCTTCTTTCTTTTTTTTCTTTTTCTCTTCTTCTTCTTCTTCTTCTTTCTCTTCTCTTCTTTCTTCTCTTTTCTCTCTCTTTTTTTCTCTTCTCTTTTCTTTTTTTCTCTCTTCTCTTCTTTCTCTCTCTTCTTTCTTTCTCTTTCTCTTTCTCTCTTCTCTTCTCTTCTTCTCTCTTCTTTTTTCTTCTCTCTTTCTCTTCTTTCTCTTTCTTCTCTTCTTTTTTTCTCTTCTTTTTCTCTCTTCTTTCTTTCCCTTCTCTTTTCTCTTCTTTTTCTCTCTTCTCTTCTCTTCTTCTCTTTCTCTTCTCTTTTCTCTTCTTTTTCTTTTTTTTTTTGGAAAAGGTTGCATAACCTTTAAAATCTAGATTAAATGGTGTTGAGTCTTCAGCTTGAGAAACATGTTTTAACCTCAAAATTTTACACAAAACTTTCAATGTTGATGCTGTATGATATTGTGTATGTATGCATGAATGCATGGCACTCAACCCTGTACATTTTCTAACTTCAAAACTCTTTCCTATCTTGCCAAAGAGGCAGAACATTTTCCTTTTTTGTCTCCTTTGCCCCCAACATGATTATGAAAACTCCTTTCTGTTTCTTATTTCTGCAGATTTCTTGTACTCACATCATAGCCTTTTGACGAAAAACACGAAAAATTTTCTCATAACTATTTTCCAGGAGGGAATGAATCCAAATTTCACAAGTGA
The DNA here is from genome assembly GCA_031772115.1 of Heritiera littoralis. NCBI lineage: Eukaryota > Viridiplantae > Streptophyta > Magnoliopsida > Malvales > Malvaceae > Heritiera > Heritiera littoralis. The sequence goes on from JAPDPK010000065.1 coordinate 354,628, forward strand.
TATTTGACTCTTTCAAAAAATTAATGATTACTTTTCAAGATGAGTGACATAAATCCTATTCGAATCTTTTCAACTGGACAATTGAAAGTTTGGTGCATCAGGATATTCTGTTTTTGGGATACTTTGCCACTTATACAAAAAACCATAGATTCCTCTCTTGATTCAAAATGGTTTTCTTAAAATACCATCACTTTTCTTCCCTCCTTTTTTTTTTGGTAACAAGATTTTGAATAAGAAAAGAAACAAAAAATTCACAACTTGATTTGACAATATCTTAAATCCCCGAATAATGGCGTTCTTCAAATGCCAAGATCAGGCATGAATGATTGAAGTTTTTTTTTTGGTTTAGGAAGAGTATGTGCAAGAAGAATGGTTCAAAATTTTTAGAAAAATGTCGAGCAATCGAGTGACATCGAAACTTTGGGTATCCTAAGAGTTTCTTAAGGCTTGTTGACTCTTTTTCCATATTTTCAATTCATGTCACTGCTTGACTTGGTTGTACGAAAAGTTCATTGTTCGCTCTAGACTGCCCTTTTCGGGTTTTCACCCTAGAGCTTCATTCTTTCTTTTGTTTTCTTTTTTTTTTTGATTGATTGATTGTTTTACCATGCGTTCAAGAATTCAAATTTCATTCAAGCCAAAGAATTGGGAGAATCTTTCAAAGAAGAGCTCTTCGATACAAGCATCCATACTTGATCAAAATGGACTTTTAAGTACGTAATGTAGGCCATGGTTCAGGGTTCTGAAAGAATAGATAAACAGGCCCAAAATGTGTTTGAAGATGATCAATCCAAGGATCATTTCTTCTGATATGGATGTCTATCAATTTCCTTCTTCGAAGCATCTTTCTCTTTATACTTTTCCATGTATCTCTTCCTCTTTCTTTTTTTTTTTGTTCATTCTCTTTTTTTTTTCAAAATCCTATTCATCCTTTGAAGCATCTTTCTTTGTGTACTTTCACATGTATCCTTCCTCCTTTCTCTTTCTTTTTTCTTTTTTTATTGATTCCTATCCAAGATTTCCAAAACATAGTAAATCTTATTTGATCGAACACAAAAGCTTAATCATTTATTTTCTTTGAAAAGATACTTTCTGCACATGCCCCCCAGTGTGGAGGGTGATCCTTGGAGGAGGTTTATTTTGAAAGAAACTATCAAGCTCAAAAAGGGTAGCAACAGGATAACGTTTATATTTGAGAATAGAATATGAAAGATGGCCATTCATCATCTCAAATTAAGATACTTCTATTGAAAAGCAATTCTTAGGATATGTTTTTCTTTTGGCTTTTGAAATCATCTTACTATCATATTTGCATGATGTCACAATCAATTTCATTTTTTTATTTTTTCTTTCTTTCTTTTTTTTCTTTTCTTTTTGAACAAAATTTTCTTGTAATGTACCATTTTAATATGATAGAACTTGACCTCACACACCACATCTTCTTTTACGGAAACAGGTGGTGCACAGCTCGAGGTATTACGCAGATGGACATTGATGGAAAAATCCTCGACTTTGGTTCTCTTTTTTTTTATCTTGACCCAAAACATGGGCAAAAGGCATCTAGAGAATACAGGATTGAAGAATTTGGGATTTATACAAGAATCTAGGTGGAAAGGTGTTTCAAAATGATCTTGCCACATATTTGACCGCCATTGTCCAGAATCTTTGAGACTGTCATTGATTCCTGAAAAATTCTCAAAAAGTTTTGCAAATCGGTTATTTCTTGAAAAATTATTTACAATGAAGCCCTATCATGGTCAAAGTGAAAACAAAATCGAACTTTCAAAAATTTATGCCCCAATTTAGCTTTTTGGCTCTTGACTGACTTAGATTTTATTGAGATGTGATCCAAGAATGATTCAATACATTCATCTTTGATAGTAATCACCAATTTTCTTGGAATCATTTTTATCATTAATGTGAAGAAAAGAGACATTCTTGTCATATGCCACTGGAAAATAACTCATGCAAAAAGTTGTGCTCATACAATTGTCACCTAGGCCAACGAAAATAACAAACATTTTCCAACAAAATACAGGCTTCAAAACCTCATAATCTCTTCCTTCCTTCCCCTCCAGATTGATCTGCCAAAATGCCATGATTTTACACCGAAGTGGACTTCCACTGTTCCATGAGTTCTTGAGTCAAGATTCCACCATGGATGAGCTCTTCAATCATTTCCTTCAACTGTTTGCATTTTTCTGTTGCATGCCCAATTGCCCCCATGTGATAGTCACATTTGCTGTTCGGGTCATAGCTCTTGGCCAATGGGTTTGGTGCTGTTCTCAAAGGTATAGGGCCAAATATTGGTTTTTTATCAAAAAGGGCAAAAGATCGGAGATTGGAATTGGGATTTTTCCTTGATTACTTCTCGATCTTTTTCTATTGTTTGTTGATTGTTGAAGAGGTTGAGCTATTGGCCTAGGCATGAAGATAGGCGCATGAAAAATCGTTGGAGGACAAGAGTTTGTTGGAAATCCTGGTTGCGGGATTGGTGAATAAAGATAAGGATCACAGGAAGCATTGTTCGAGGTTGGACGGTATAATGGATGAGACAAATAGGGATTATGTGGAGTGGGATTTTTGAGAAATTGCCCCTCAAATGTCGCAGCTTGCACTTCTTCTTCCATTCTTTCCTACCTATTATCGGCTATGTCACCTATCTTAATCTTGCCCCTCTTGATTGCATTCTCAATCATCTCTCCAGAGGCTACCATGTCGGCAAAATTCTTAGTAACATTCCCAATCATTCTATCATAATATGGTGTCTGGAGGGTACTAAGAAACAGAGTCGCAGTCTCTTTTTCTGTGAGGGGAGGCTGGATCTGGGTGGCAACATTCTTCCATCTCTAGGCATATTCTCTAAAGCCTTCAGTAGCTTTCTTCTCCATAGTTTGCAAGGATAAACGATCTGGGGCCGAATCCACAATATGCTTATATTGGGCGACAAATGCCCTCGCCAAATCTTCCCATGAGTGAACATCGCCCCTGCCCAATTGTGTATACCACCTAACAGCAGATCCCTTAAGGCTGTCTTGGAAAATATGGATCAACAGCTTGTCATCATGCACATGCGCTGCCATTTTTCTACAGTACATAGTTATATGGGCCTTTGGACAAGTGGTCCCATCATATTTCTCAAATTCTGGAGCTTTAAACTTTGAAGGAATGACCACACCAGGCACTAGAGATAATTTGGCTGCATCTAAAGATCTATGGAAATCCATTCCTTCAACAATCCGAAGCCTTTCTTCTATAAGCTCTATCTTTTGTCGGGAACTTGAACCTCCTTCCACTTGTGGCATTCCTTGCACTTTGTGACTATCCAAATTGACAATATGAGTTGGTTCGAAGGGGTTCATTGTAGGAGTTACATGCCCTTGAAACTGACTAGGGTCGATTGTAGACTGCATATTAGGGCGCACATAACCTTGAATAGGCATTGCTTGTGGCTCTTGAGATGATCGGGTTTCTCGTGAGCCAATGTTAATTGGACAAAGAGAATCCTTTGCATTTCGTAACTGATGCCCCTCTTGAGTAGCTAGTTCTCCTCTTGTTCCATTGTTCAGCTTCTCCAACAAACCTGCCATCCGTGATAATTGCTCTCTTATCTCTTGTTGAGCTTTTTCCATCCTTTCCATTCGACTTGTTTCTGTCCCTTCCATGGTCCAAGACTATCTCCGAAGCTTTTCAATGATCAAGCTATATCTACACCAAATCCGTCACAACCTAAAATTAGATGTCATGCTTGCCATGCTATGTGAAGCTTTTATTGTATTGAAATTGTATATCTACATGTAATAGAAATTTCAAACTTGTTATTATTTTACAATATCACAAGTCACACACCAAAAGGAAAAAATTATGAACTAAAATTGTTTTTTTTTTCTTTGATCATTTTTTTGCTTCTTTTTTGAAACAATTATTATTAACCTTATTATTTTCTGTCAAAATTGTGTTATGCACACATGAATGAAGTGAATGCAAACTTATAAACTCTTGTAACATTCATATTCACAAAAGAATTGTTTACAAGATTCAAAATTCCTTACTAACTCTCCCTTCTTCTAATGTCCTCTACATTCGAAGTCTTTCAAAAACAAATTTCACAATAACGGCCACCTTTTCCACTTTTCAAACTCTAATCAAGCATGGCAGATTCCTGGTTGACCATTTCATGAAAAGTCGATCGGTCTCCGCTTGCTAATGATTCAACATGTAGTTGTTCTGGAAACGACAGTGACCCTTGAAAATGAACCATTTTAGTCTTTCCAAAACTTCCAAGCATTTGCATTATCTTAGCTAGCTTTCCTTTCATCTCCCATATATCACGTCCAAACTCCTCTCGTTTATTCTCCAAAATAGTCTAGCTTTCTAATTGATCTCCCATATCTTTGACCTCTTTTACTCCAAAAAGACAAATATCTTCCTTATTATGTTATGTGAATGCATTAATGGAATGAGATATGCTATGCCAAAACTTAAGAATAAAAGAATCAAAATTTTTTTCTCATTTAAATTCAATGAATTCTTTCTTTCTTTCTTTTTTCATTTTAGAGTTTGATTATTTCTCTTCCCATTTTCTTTTTTTTTTCTCTTTTTTTCTCTTTTTTTAAAAAAAAAAATCTTATTTTCACACCACAATTTATGTTCTTTAATTTCCTTTTTATTTAATCTATTTTTAAAAGAATGTGACAATGCACTTACCTTTTATTTTCTGATCAAAATTCCTCTTTCTTTTTAATGTCTATGCATTAGTTTTAAAAAAATAAAAAAAACATCATGGTTATTTTTCAAATATTATTAAAGAATGAATGGATGTTTTCATGTTATTTTTTACAAAGGAGAGAAACCGAATAAGTCTTTATTTTATTCTATAGAATTATAAAAATGTGAAATTTTATTTGAAAACCAATATCTTTTGATTTTTTGAAAGCATGAGTTTTAAAAAAAAATCAATAGAGTTATGATATAAAAAAAATAGTAAAAATGTTCCCTCATGTGTCCTAATCTCGGGATGATTTCTACAAAAATCGGGCATGGCTCTATCTAAGGCTCGGCTTCTTAGGGCCTTTTACATGCTGGGTTGGGATATGATGATCTAAAGGTTCCCAAATTATACCTCACTGTAGTCCACACTGGACTAGTAAGATTTAATTTGAGTGGGAGTATTTCGATTGCCATTGCGGAGGTGATTACCTCACGAGAGCAAAAGTACTCTACTCCCTCCTAAGAAGGACGGAACTCGGGTATAGAGCTCATGTGATGCAAATGCAAGTGCAAGTGTGTGATGAAGGAACACTTCAAACTCAAATTATATTATTTTCTCTATCCTAAATGCCTCAACAATTTATTAACAACAAGTATATACAAATATAAAACATAAAATAAAATACATAAAATGCAAATGCAAACAAACTTATTTTCAAAATCCAAGTGAATTAAGTTTAAATATCATTCAAGACTATTGAATTAAAACTTTGGATAACACAAGATTAGTGAATGGCTTGACCCTCAAAAGCGTCCCCAGTGGAGTCGCCAAGCTGTCGTAACGGCTTCGCGCTCGACGGATTTTTGAAAAACATTTAAAAACAAAAGGAGTCGCCACCAATCGTTTTTTAACCAGGTGTGATTGGCCACCTAAAAATGTTTATCTTTTTAACAAAATCTCAAAATTAATTAAGTTTTATTAAAAAGACAAATTTTTGGTCTGCGAAAACAAAAATCGGGTTCGGGGGTACGGTTACGCGTGGGGAAGGATTAGCACCCCCACGACGCCCGTTAAAAAACGGTACCATAATAATCATGTGTTATCCTTTGGTTTCAATAAAATGGTTTTAATTTGATATTTAAAAATAATTTCTATTTTTATTGCAATCAATTTTATTCTTTTAATTTTGAAACATTTAAACTTTATTTTTTATTTGAAATAAGTGAAAATCTTTTGTATTAAAAATTATTCCGAAGTACCTCAATACTCTGGTAGCATTTCGGATAATTTCCTCACCTAGAGATTTCTTAAGAATCACTACTTGTGAGTTCTATAGAATCTCATCATTAGAAGATTCACACTCGTTTCAAAAATTATTATGAATGCACATGATGCAAACAGGTAAAAAATGATGCAAGTGAATTTTTAATTTTTTAAGTAAATATTTCTTTATTTATTTTAAATAAAAATTTTTATTATTGAAAAATTGCACTAAGTATCCCAATACTCTGGTAATACTTAGTGAACTTCTCTCACCTAGGGATCAGTTAAGAAATCACTACTTGTGAGTTTCATTACATCCCATCGTCGGACAAAATTTCATTTCATTTAATTAAATTTAAATTTTATTATTAATTAAAAAAACTTATTGATTTAATTTTCTAACAAAAATTTAAATTATTGAAAAATCATACTAAATATCCCAATACTCTGGTAACATTTAGCACGACTCTTCTCACCTAGGGATCAGTCAAGAAATCACTACTTGTGAGTTTCATGACATCCCGCCATCGGACTAATTTATTTAATTGAATTTAGATTTTATCATTATGCTCAAATTTAAATTTCATCATATTATTTTATTTTTTTAAAAATATGTTTTCTAATCAATTATAATAATTAATGAAAATATAAATAAAGAAAATTTTTCAATTTTTTTTTGCAACATGCACTAATAATAATAACAATAATAATAATAATAATAATAATAATAATAATAATAATAATAATAATAATAATAATAATAATAATAATAATAATCACAATAATGTAATAATAATAATAATAATAATAATAATAATAATAATAATAATAATAATAATAATAATAATAATAATAATAATAATAATAATAAAAAACTCAAATAACAATAACAATAATAATAATAATAATAATAATAATAATAATAATAATAATAATAATAATAATAATAATAATAATACTAATAATAATAATAATAATAATAATAATAATAGTATTATAATTTAATTAATTTTTTATATTTAAATTTTTTTATTTTTAATTTTTAATTTTCTAATTAAAATTTTCTTCTTTTTTATAAAATGAATAAACACTAAATAAATAAATAAACAAAAAAACAAAAAATAATTACCAAAAATGAATTTGGGCTAAGAGCCCAAAGAAAACCCTTCAATGGCCTAAGAAGATGGCCCAAACGAGTGGGCCGGATCGGGTCAGTCAGGCCTGGGCGCGAGGGTCGCGAGCTGGATGGAGCCAGGTCGGACGCGATCGAGTCGGGTCGGATGCTGGAGCGGCGCGCGGATCCCGGGTCGGATCTGGGTCCACGCGCGGGTCGGCCTCTCTCTATAAAATCTTCTCTTTTTTTTTCTTTCACTATTCTCTTTTTTTTTTACAAAAAAAATTTCAGAGCTTTCCAAAGCTTTCCCGGCCAGGCGATTCCCGGCCGCCGCCGGGCCGCCGTCCTCCGCCGTCCAGCTCGCCGCCGGCCACCGTCGTTGTGAAATCCCCCAATTTCATGTAATTCCTCCATAATTGTAAAGCATTTTGGCTTATATGAAAATAAGTAGATATGAGAATTTTGAAGTATGAAGGATGTATGAAACATGGAAGAAGTAATGAGATGAAAGATTAAATAATCAAGTAGTCAAATAATATTGATGTCAGGAAAATAACTGGAATAGGAAGAAAGAAGACCAATTAAATGAATATGAAGCTTAATGTATGAATGATGTATGCATGATGTATGGAAGAAATATGAAAGTTGATGGTTAATAAGACAAATGATTTATTAGGTTGATATCAGAAAAATATTAAGAGTATGAGACAAGAATTAAATCAGAAATATTATTGAGATTAAATGGACAAATGGTCTTGAGTCAAAAGGGAAGAAGAGAATTAATGGTCAAAGATAGGTCAAAAAGGAGTCAAGGAATAAGTGGCTGAGATGAGATGATATTGGATAGGGAAGCAATAAATGAAATGGCATGACTCATCCCCCAGCCATCACCCAACGTCAGCCAGCTTCTTTCCAGCCCTCTCGTTCTAGCCCTCTCCCTCGTGTTCTCCAAGTTTCCATAAGTTTTCTTCCATAGCTACCTTGACAAACACCCTTGTTTAGTAACCAAATCGTTAAGTTTGTTAGACGAAAAAATGATCCTAGTCACTAGACGAGGCTATATCTGAAGTTTGGTGGATTAATTCCAAGTCTTGGAAGAGATCTCAAAGTTTGAGATTTTGGTCACTAGCAAAAGGTAAGAGAAGAAGATGATTTGTTCAAGTATGTTTATGGTATGGTGTCGTACTGAATTAGTATAACATGTTTATGGCAAATTCTTAAAGGTTTGCTTTGATATGATGATTTCAGATTTGAAGGAGTGAAAGCTAGGGTTAACGCATCAAGTGATCTTGCGTTTCCGAAGGAATCAAGGTAAGGAATTTATGTAACGGACGTAAGGCGGCTATGTCCGCATGTTTTATAATGTTTTATAATGCTTTTATGTGGTTTGGAAGAAGTATGAGTTGGATTTGGTGCATGAAAAGATGCATTTTCGGATTTGTCTCCTAGTACCAATTAGGCTAGGAGCAGCCGACTGCCTTAAAGGGGAAGTCGACTGCCTAGAGACAACCAAAACGTCGTTTTCCGAAAACCGATGCAAACCAGTCGACTGCTAAGTATGCCAGTCGACTGCTATTTTCGAGAAAAGCATTCTGTTTCAAACCAGTCGACTGCTATGTATGCCAGTCGACTGCTATTTTCCATAAAAGCATTCTGTTTCAAACCAGTCGACTGCTATATGAGACAGTCGACTGCTATTTATGAAAATGCATTCTGTTTCAAAACCAGCCGACTGCCTATAGGACCAGTCGACTGCTATTTTCCGAGATGCATTCTGTTTCAAAAACAGTCGACCGCTATACGTACCAGTCGACTGCTATTTATGAAGAAGCATTCTGTTTGAAAACCAGTCGACTGCTATATGGACCAGTCGACTGCCCTTATGTGTTTTCAAAGATGAATATATCGAAATTTTAAATAAAAATAATTTCGATAAATGAAAGTATGAAGCAGCAGCCGACTGCCCTATGAGGCCAGTCGACTGCCCTGTTTTGAAAAGAGGTTTTCAAACCTATTTTCTGAAAGTATGAAATGTCATGGCTAGAAGCTACATGGCATATGTTTTGAGATTATGCACTTCCGTGTTTCTAGTAGGGGCTCTGATCAAGTCCTGAAATGATGTATGTTAAGGGCTGAGGACCATAAGTCAGGCCTCAGTTGCTACAGAGGACACCTGACTAGTGTTGGCTGTAGCCACCCACAGTTGGCCAATCTGTTTTTGTTTCATGTTCGGCTAAGGGAGAATTCCTGGCCCTACGGGGTACGCCACATGATTATGATGATGATGATGCAGTGCATAACTCCACAAAAGTATGAATAGTTTTTATGTTATTAAAAAAACTATATGTATATGCGATTTCTAAGAATAAAGAAATCGAAAGTACTTGGTTTACTTGTACAAGAAGTTTTAAAGAAGTATATGAAGTATGTTTGCAAGAAAGTATAAGATGTTTTAAGAAAAGTATGTATGTATGTAAATGATATTTCAAAGAAGTATTTGAAATATGTTTTGAAGAAGTATAAGAAACATGCTATGATATAAAAGCATGTAAAGTATGTTTTAAAGATAGAAGATGAAGTAAGTATGTATGTATGTATGTTAATGATATTTCAAAGAAGTATTTGAAATATATTTTAAAGAAGTACACGAAGCATGCTATGTTATAAAAGCATGTAAAGTATCTTTTAAAGTATGTTTTGAAGTAAAGAAGCATAATGTATGTTTTAAGAATACAATGTATGTTTCGAAGTAAATTTATGAAATATGATGTTTTAAAGTATGTATGAAGCATGATGTTTTAAAGAAAGTATAAGAAGAAGAAGTATGGTGCATGTTTATATGTATGCTATATTTGAAAAGAAGCATACCAAGTATGATTTGACGCATGATGTTTTCACGAAAGTATGTTGCCTACACCATTTGAAAGAATTATACATGGTTGCAAACAATGCATGCAAGAGGTTTATGATGCATGCTTTATAATGCTTTACATGACATTATAGAGCCAAGTAGGAAAAATACATATAGAGGCATAGCACGCTCTTTTACATATTTTTCTTACTGAGCGTAAACTCACCCTTTTACGAACATTTTTCATACAGACTATCCGAAGTAATCCCTCGCTCTAAATAGAAGAGCCTCTGAGTGGATTTTGAAAGTTTACCTTCAAGAGACGCTTCCCAAGTAGTATAGAAGGTATACTTATGTAGTTATGCAAAGTAAACTTGTAATTCAGCTATGGTACAATACAACTAGCATTCATGTATATAAGATGTCGGGGATTTAAGTTAAGATGATGTATGAGATCCTGTGGAAACGGATGGTACATATATACATGTATCATTAGTCTGTTTTATTGTAATTGAATTAAATATATTGAGCTCTTAGATAGTAAGCTTAAGAAAGAAAAGTATGATTGACATTGACAAGCAAATCTAACTAAGTTTAAGGCAAAAAGGATAAAAGTATAATAAGAAATGTATGGTGACTGGGACGTCACAGTCGTCGGTGGCTAAAAATAAAAAGGCGACGCTTTTCTGAAAGCTCTCAGCTCCCTCTTTCCGTTTCTGGTCTTCGTTTTCCCAAAAGGTGGTCCTAATCCTACGGATCTGAGGTCGAAACCTCCGGCCTCCTCCCTTTTTGTTTTTTTTTTGTTGATGCTTCGGATGGTTTTGGTTTGTGTTTTGTGGTTGTTGTTGTTTGTGTTTTTGCAGGTGGGGGCTTAGATATAGGGTTTTAGGTTTCGGTTTGGTGAGGGGAAGCTGGGTCTCGTTTTTTTTTTCGGGATTTTTGGTGATGGTAGTGTTAGGGGTTATGATGGTGGTGGTTCAGGGGTTTCGATTTTAGGTTAAGGTTTCCAGATCTGGGTTAGGGACTTGGTTTTCAGGTATTGATGGTTGATGGCTGGTGGTTGCTTGACAGGTTCTCGATGGTTTGTGGCTGTGGGTAGACTGGTTGTTGGTGAGGGCTGAGTGTGTGTTTAAGGGTTTCGGTGGGGCGAGGATGGTGAAGATGATGCTTCGGTTCCCTCTCCCTGAACCGAGGCTTGAGGGAGGGTTCTTGTAGGGGGACTGGTGCGGGAATCGTGGCTGGCAGGGGCTGATGGACGGGCGGCAGTGGCTGATGGACAGCCTCGGGAGAGGGGCTGGCAGACTGGATTGGACAAAAAAAACAACAAAAAGAAATAAATAAAATAAAATAAAAATAAAAATAAAAAAAATAATAATAATAAAGTAATAGAAATAAATAAAAATAAAAGAAATAATATATAAATAATAATAATAATAATAATAATAATAATAAAAGAAGAAAAAGATAATAATTCTAATAATAATAAAACAAATAATAAAAATAAAAAACAAATACAAATATATAAAAATAATAACAAAAATGGGACAAAATTAGGTGTCAACAATGGCTGACTAAAAAGAAACTATATGTAGAGATTAAACTCTAATTGTAAAGTTCCTGAGGGAGCACTTTACAAGTTAAAGATTAAGACTTTGTTTCGAGAATTTAGAAATTAGAGATGATTATTCATTATTATCGTGTACCGAAAAATATTTTTATTTAACCTAACTTGCATGTTGAGAGATTATCACTAAAAATTTATGCATATATGCATGTGGAGGCACACATATACGTGACTTGATGTATGTAAGTTTGTCTCAAATTGGTTATCATTTGGCATTGACTTCTACTATAGTCTCAAATTCATAATAGAGAATCGCTTTTATTTGCTCAACTACCATGTTACACTAATTTAATTTATTCCTAGATAAGCCTATATTAACTGACAAATTCATAACAGAGAATTGCTTGTACTTCTTCAATTAAAACGTTTCACTCATTTATTTTATTCCTAGTTAAGCTATTTATCGACAAAAATTACTGCTCGAATATTGACTCCAGAACCACCAGCATTTAAAATGGAAAAACTATTTTTCCTCATCAAAGGTAAAAATATAATGAAAACCATGACGATTTGATGGTACTTTGACAAATTAATCTATTTGTGAATGAAGTTTTTGTCTCATCCTGAAAAGAAAAGTTTTATCTAATCTGAAAAATAGAAAATAAAGATATTAAAATTTAAATTGTAAATTTATATATAAAATTTTTGTGCTTTAACAATAAAGACAAATATAATCATTTGAATCAATATTCAAGATTCAAATTTTAAGATTTCATATTTAAGTTTTATTTTGTGTGAATTTAATCCAATTTATGCATTGATTTATTTAATTAGTTAATTTAATTATGCAATATTTGATTATAATATTTTTGTATTTATAATTTCATAAAAATAATTTTACCTGAGCATAGGATGCTTGGAAAATTTAATTACCAGAACTTGGTTTCTTATCAAAAAATCAAAAAAAAGTTTTGATTAAATTGTGATGTGAAAGTCTTGAATTGGAGATGTCTTGCGGGATTTGTTTTCTTCCATAATTAACAAATTGTACGTACGGAGCTAATCGACAAGCTTGCTTGAAAGCATTTTGTAGGAACTGAGAAATGAAATGCCACTAAATTCTTGAAAGGGATTTCTAAAGCATTTCGAGGCAAATTCAAAGTAAGAAACAAGCCAAAAATAAATTTACCGAGTAGCTTGAAATTAACCGTGAAAAAAACTCCAATCCAAGCTTCAATTGGGTGGCTTTATTTAGGTGGTCCTAAGATCTTCTTCTCGTGATCTCATTTTCATGTTGATTTGTTTTGAGGTCCCTTTTCTCTTAAATGCACTATGGAGTTATGGCTCCCTAATAAATCAAATGTACAAGTGTAGGTGACCTACCTAGCAAATGAAAATTCAAGAAAAAAAATTGAGTGGATGTACCATTTCCTTGACTAACTACTCAGACAAAAAATCAATGAAAAACATGTGCCAATTCATTAGGGTTTCAACTTTCATCTCCATTTAGCTTCTAATAATGTAATTTTTTGCAACATAACAATTTTTACTAAATATTTTAAATAAAGCGATTTCGTGTATTAAAAATAAAATTTTTAAACTTTCCTTTGACAGAACTCCAATTATTTTTTTTACAAGGAAAATTTTTAGTTTAAAAAAAAAAGTTAAATTTTGGATTTTAAATTTATAGAATTATAATCTTTTGAGATAAAAATATATGATTACTTGTCAATAGTCATAATCAAAACCCTAGCTATTTGCATATGCAAGGACATACATGATCAAGTCGGCTTGGAAATATATATAATAAAATATTGCCTAAACCCAAAATTCTAGACAAAAAAAATGATTGATAGTTGGGTCCTCAAGTATTGTCAATTATGTCGGAGTAGTGAAAATGAAGGAAAAGCATGGTCGAATTCTAGTAAAATCAGTTGATAAGATGGCACTATGGTGATCATTTCACAACACCGAAGGACTACCATTTCACTATGCTGTCAACAATTACTTAACTAATTCTACTGTTTTACATAATAAAAGGAATGAAAATATCATGCATAATATAAAAAATTATAGTATAAATGATTATTTTAAACATTAACTATGATAAAACAACAATTATTCTCGTAATAAAATTTTAACATTTTAATTTTGTATCAAAATACTGTGAAGATTTATTATGTTATATATAGAGATTTAAATTTGTAATTTTGAATTCTTTTTAAAACAAAATCATGAGATTTTTGAGTTAAAACAAATAATATGCTCTTGTAAATTGAGTTCAAGTTTCTACAATTGGTGGCAGAGCAACTACCAGCCAAAAGTGAAAGCTAAGTACTGCATTGTGAGAATCAACTCTAAAATTCCAATTAAGTGAACTACTTCAGTGCTACATGGCAAGAGTTATCCCTAGAATCTCAATACTCGATTTAGTTCTGTTATTGTGCTTGACGAGGACGTCAAAGTTTAACAAAAGTAATTTGTAATGCTCCAATCTCACGGGATCTTGGGATGATTATTTACGGTATATATGTACACATTTAAACTTATACTTATGAATGTTTTTTGTGAGCTAAAATTGTGATATTTTCATAAAAACATACAATATTTCACAAATTAAATTCGAGTCTATACAAAAATAGTATAAAAAATAATACTACGATTCTCATACAGAAACACATATTTTTGCCAAGAAAATAATTACCAATTATTTGTTACATGTTCAAGTTTTTATTATAGGAAATTATTTAATGCATTGAAAATATTAAAGAATTATTACATATTTCATTAAAATATATTTAAAAATTTAATAAACTAATATAATAAATAACTAAAAATAAAATTTTTAATCTCATTTATATAAAATTAAAATTTCACTATCAATAAGAATTATAATCTTTATCTTATATATGTATAATGATTTGAAGAGATAAGAATAAGAATCTTTGCCTCAATCATGGTGGTGCGACATGAAGGGTTTCACATGGGAGGTTGATGACAATGGTCAGATATAAAGCCAAAATTTGTACATACAATGATTTTCTTCAACCACCAAAGTATCTGCAAAAGTGAGATTTCCTTGGGCCATTTTTATTTTTATCCAAAAAAATTCTTTCATTGAATAATACTTGCATCAGTCACTACGTATTGTTTAATTGATTCAGAGCATTCCTCACCCAGTACATTTCTTCTTGACTCTGCGAACTTACATTTCTTCTTGACTCTGCAAACTTTATTTGGCTAAATAATGTGAAACCATACTTTCAGAATTCGTAGTATGTGTGGCCTTGCAACACCAAAAGCTTGTCAATTTTGTCCCTCATCTATAATTGGGCCAATGGGAGAATAATCTTCTTCTAGTTTGACACGACAATTTTAAATACCATAATGACATGATATAAATAAAAAATATAAAGAAATATACTCTAAAATTTATGGTAAAAATTTTAAGAAAAAATTGTATGTCATGTATTGACATGAATTTTGATACAATTTTTTTACACGATCTGAAAAAGTTTTTATAATTACACGAGACAAATGGTATACACAAATTTTCAAACATTCCCTTCAAGTATGATTTCTTGGCATCGCATTTTCTGCAGCAAATTCTAGTGCTCTAACTGTAGCCATTGCTTCAATTCTCTTAGTCCGAGAAAAGAGCACACTACTTCCCCTTTGTGGTCTCGAATTATGACTCAATTTGCTTTCTTTCTTCTTTGATTGCCCCATCAAAGTTTACCTTGTAGAAGCCATCTGCAAGGGAATGCCACTGCTGTATTGTCTCTGTCTGGGGTCCAAGTGTTGCTGTTGCTCTTTGGCATTATTAATCTCCAGTTGAAAACTTCGCAAGCATAACAATGGACGTAGTTTGTCTCCTCTGCCTTGGGCCAAACTTAAATCCCCATTCTTGTTATAATTTCCTGAGCACTTAACTAGCTTGCCTTTATTTCTTGGTACATCCCATAAAAAATCTACAGGATAAAACAATAATGTTGTTTCCCGTGGGGCCATAAAAAATCTGATTTAATTAGCTGGAGAGAGATACCAGCAAAAATTATGTGAACATGAAACAAAATCTCCAATCTATTATTATTAGAATTTGTATATGATGCACAAACAGTGTATAATTTTTATACACTGTCAATGCATCAGAGGTTGACACCTCATCAATAGGTCTTTGTGGGCAAATTAAAAAAATTTATTTATATTTGCATATACGGGCCTATTGATGAAGTGTCAACTTCTGATGCATTGACAATGTATAGGAACTATACACTGTCAATGCATCATTTATAAATCCTTATTATTATTATTATCATTATTATTATTATACAAAAGAGGCGGTAGTCTAAGATGGGAAAAAGGTAGATGTTAGGATCTAAAATCTAAACCTGCTAAATATCATTTCTTAAAAATGATTATATGAACTATTTGAATTATGTTTCAGGTTTGATGTCTTTTTAATTTTAGATACTAACAATTATGGAAAAACGAGTATTCTAAAAATTAATTTAAATTTTTAGTTGGGTGATTTGTTTTTTAGGAGGTAGTTTTCAATAAATTCGGTGTTCGAATCTTAACATATGCATTCATTTCCTCTATTCTCTGCAGTCCATTTTGTATAAAAAAACAAGTATTCTAAAAATTAATTTAGGATTATTATTATCCTATCGCCAGTAAAATTTTTTAACTCAATAAACAGGATTAAAATGATTATACGTGTCTTTTAAAAATATTAAAAAAATAAAAAATTAATAAAATGTAATATGTGTTATCATCATAATTCCACTTATAGAGTTAAAAAATTTCACTAGCGATGGATAGGATAATAATCTATTAATTTAAATCTCTAAATAAAGTATGTGGTGGGGATTATTTGCACTTTGTTCCTTCCAAAAACTCAAAAAAAATGTGCATACATACATATATATATATATATATATATATATATATTCCTTCCAAAAACTCAAAAAAAAAGTGTGCATAAATATATATATATATAATATATATATATATATATATATATATATATTCTTGAACAATGGCCTAATGATTTTCTTCAGGTTTTAGATAGAATACTTCGCCGCTGTGAATGACCCTGAATAAAAAAAAAGAGAATATATATATATATATATATATATATATATATATATATTCTTGAACAATGGCCTAATGATTTTCTTCAGGTTTTAGATAGAATACTTCGCCGCTGTGAATGACCCTGAATAAAAAAAAAAAAGAATATTGGTATTTCTTTAGAAGTTTATATAACTTTATGTTCAAAGTGTCATATTATCATTTATAAGAAAAAAAATAAAGCACTCTTGTTGGTTTGAATTTTGAAAATTCAAAAATTAATTTAATCGATCTAATTTGAAATAACGGATCAAATCAAAAAAATCAATAACTGAAATAATATTGACTTAGATGAACAATTCAGATCAATTTTGACCATTTAAAAAATATAATTCATATTATTATATAAAAATTATTTTATATATTTATATTACATACATTATATATTATATAAAATAAATAATATATATGATTTTAAAATATTATGTAAATTATGTTATATTTATATTACATATAAAAATATCTTTAAAATTAAATAATTAATAATATCAGTTAATTCGATCTAATTTATTATAAATAAACCATTTTTCTTAATTGATTAATGGCGAAATCGAATAAATTGAATCACACGATCTCAAACTGATTAAATCAATTACAACGGATTAGTGCTTACCTGTACGTTAAGACCCAAAAAAGAATAAGTTAAAACCAAATTTGAGATATAATTTTTTTATTTTATTATCCAATAAAAAACGATGGATTTGATCTTACTCAAAAGATTGAGTTTGAATTTTTTCAGTGTTTGATTTGATTTTTTAACATACATATAAATAAAGCATTAACTTAGCTGTCTAGAGCTATCGGAGTGTTCAATCAAGAATGTCTCTCATCTTTGTATTTTTCTTCTCCTTGCTTTATACATATGATCGAACATTTTGTTATGCTTGTAACCAAAAAAAAAAAAACATTTTGTTATGCTCACGAAAGTCCATATTTAATCCAATAATCTAACATGCTGTTTTCCGTATCTGACATCATATGACAGAGAAAATTTATATTGGGATACAAATTATTGTTATATATATTATAAAAGAGGGATCACTTAAATTAGTGTAAAATAATTATTTTACATTATTTTTATAATTTTATTTAATATTAATATTTTTACAAATTAACAGTTAAATTTAATAATTTACTCATATTTATCATGTATATAAAATCTCTATTTGATTCAATATTCCTATCATTCCGCTCAAAAATAACATATTTTCAATTTATATTAACAGTTAAAATTTTATTATTATCGTACTTACAATTTAGTATGCATAATTTATGTAAATAAAAAATAAAATTTAATTGTTAGATTAAAAAAATATAAAATCGTATAAAATTAAATTTATTTTACAATAGTATAAATGGATTCTTCCTTTGTATTATATATTATTATTATATCTTGTTTGTTTGCAAATAATTCTGCATAGTCAAAAGAAAGGGTATGTGTGAAGTGTTGGAGTGGCTAACTTCCCTTGGCCAATAAACCATTTCGAGGACACAAAGAACATTTCCAAACATGATTGATGAACAAAAAAACAAAACATAGGAAGTTGCATGGAAACTGTGTTTCTTAAACTTATCTGTGAATAAGGCCATGCCCTTTTTCTCTTCTATCTCAAAGTCTCTTTCTATGCCCTCCTTCTTGCCTCTCTTACTTTCATTTCTTCTTTCTTGATTTTCCCCAAACTGCCCTTCCAAGTAAAACCGTTTCAAATTTAGTTTGTTTTCTCTAGAAGCTTTCCCTTTGCACATTAATTATTGCTTTTTTGTCGGTAGGTATGATTTTTTAGTAGATAATTATTTCATGGTAGGTATGATTTTTTAGTAGATAATTATTTCATACACTGTCAATGAAATATTTTTATTTCACAAATGATGTTAAGATCGTGATACATGTCTTATGTTATTTATTATTTATTTTTTAATATTTTTATAAAACACGTGTAATAATTTTAACACTACTTGTGAAATAAAAACATTTTACTGACAGTGTATGAAATAATTATCTTTTTTTAATTACTTTAGGAGATAATGTTATATCATATTATATCTCCGTCATCATTCTCTAGGAATATTCCTAATAATATTCCATTTAGAATTTAAATTTGTACTTGTGAGACTATATCACCCTTACATAAATAGTTTTGTGAGTTATTATGTGACATTTTATATGTGCAATACAAATGAAAGTTAGTGATTTTTAATAAATTTAGATTTAATTGCATCATCTTAAAAAATTAAGGGTTTATTTATATTAAACTAAAATTTTATGAGTTGATTTACATGCAATAATACATTGAGAGCTTCTATTCACTTCATGTAAAAAGTTGAGAGCATATTTAGCAAGTAAGTAATTTTATTTCTTAAATATAGGTTTTCAAAGATTTCTTATGAGAATTTCTAAACCAAAACATATAAGTAATATTTTGCATATTAAATGTAAATTTTTGAAAAATTATAATATTTTTCAAATCAAATCAAATCGTAAACTATTTTATCAGTAGATGTTGTGCAACATGAGATTGCATTGCTTAAGTTTACCAATTATCACTCAATTATATAATTGTGACATCAACATTTCTGGCTTGGAAATATAAGTAATGATCATTTAAGACTTGAGAGGGAAAGAGGAAGGAGCGAGGAAGGTAGCCAACGAATATCAGAGTGGTATTTTTATTTTTTTAATTCCCGGGAGAGAACACAGCCATTATTTTTATTAAATTTTGGAAGCTACGGGCAACGTTAAGGACAACTAACCATGTTAGGTGTGGCAAATAATTAGAAGGCTTTTTTTATAGTTCTGAATTCTGATCGTACCAATGGTACCATGGCATATCTCGCAATTCGAGAGCGATGTTTGACACTATGGAGACAATAAATATTGGTAAAAAAAGAAAAAGAAAAGAGATGGCTAGTTTTTCACTATATTTTCTTAATTTCTCTCGATTGTCTCAGAATTATGGGTTTTTCTTTTCAAAGTTTTATTTCTATGTAGTACCTTTATTTTTTTAGGAAATTTTACTTTAAATGATATAATACACCGGACAAAACATGCATATAAAATGAAAGGAGTATTTCTTCTTGTAATTTTTTTTTTGCAATGAAAGTCTTTAATTTGGAAAAAAAAGTGTTATGTTAAAATTTAAATTTTAAACTTAAAAAAAATTTTATTTTAAAAATAAAAATATGATTATTTGAAGTCAAGATTTTGTTAGATGTGTAGGTCCAATCTACATTAGTTATTAGAGTTCTACTTGGAATCAGTTAAGGATTTGTTTTTTCTCAATATAAAGTGTTGCATAAATAATCTGAAAAAATGTGCGAGAAGTTTCTTTTTTTGTGAGAGGCGACACATGGGAGAAAAAGTAAGTTATAGGTTTTGTGATATTTTCTTTGTTCCATAGAGACAGCAAGTGGAGAGAAAAGCTTTATAACAATTAGGTATTTTTTGGATAAATTATCTTGGTGAATCCAAAGAGGTAAATTTTTTTGTTTTTAGGCCAAATGTTGGAACACTGAGCTATGGGCAAAAAGCTTAGGGTATTGAAACTTTGTAATTTGCTTATTTTTTATAGTGGATTTTTATTCGATTTGCCCCGTGGTTTTTCTCTCTACACTGGAGAGTTTTTCACGTTAATTTTGGTGTCGTTCTATTTACGTTTTATTGCCTGCATATTATTTGAGTTGGTAGCTTGATTTACTATTACTATTGACTTGGGATATTGCTATTGATGGTTATGGGTATTGTTATTGTGACATTACTTCCGCATATTTGTTATTTGAGGCCCAACCGAGTTTAATATGAATTGTATGATGCGGACATTGCAAATAATTGAGAATTCTTTAGACCATTGATTTAAAGGATTCTTATCCGTGAGAACAATAAATGGAAGAGAAAATTTTGTACCATATTAAAACAGAGAAAATTGAAGCACAATAATTTCCGAAATTCTATTTTGCATCAAACATCTTTTCTTCGAGATTTTTTAAATTTATTTTTATTAATCAAAAGAATAAAAAAAATAAGAACATGCACACAAGTCAAAAATAAGATTCACATGTTTAAAATTATAAAAAACTTTCCAAATTCGTTAAAAGGCGAAATATAAAAGATCTCAAATTGATCCTAAATCTAATGAGTTGAACTTTTGTTATAATCAATTGAATTTGAATGTTAGGCTTTTTAATAAAAGATGGTCTGCAAATGTTTAGCACTCTTGAGAAAAAAATTGCACAAAATTATTCACTTCAACATATGTCATTTCTATTTAAATCATACTTTTAATCAAGTAATTATTAAAAAAATTAACCATTTATTTCACATTAAATGATAAACATTTATTTCAATAGATTCTAATAGTATATAGTAAATTTTTTCAATGATGTAAATATGTGAAATGATTTGAATAAAAATTTATATTAACATGAAACAATTGTTTCCTTTTTTTTTTTGTTGCACAATCACATAAGGCGAGGTCTCCGTTTTCTTTTCGAAACCGTGACCCCTTGGGTTGTACTTTTGAAGGGCATATTGAAAAAGTAACGTATAATATATATAAATATATAAAATAAAAACGAAGTTCCCAACATTCACTTTACACTTTTATTTCTCCATTTCTATTTTTATTTTTACTTTTGCGAGCTGCATGCAGTTTCTTGTCTTCTCGAGCTTTTCCATGCGGTCGTGTGAAAATGGTTTAGCAAAAAGCCTCCAAAAGGCTGCTTAAAAGAATTTAGACAAAATTAAGAAGCTGCACACGATAGTCTCATATATACCAAACAAAATATAGCAAATTATAAGTGAAAAAAAAAAAGAACTTTAGATTATAAGGTTGTTTAGAATGAAGTTGGAAAAAAATTTTCACCACATTAGAGTGTTATTTTGACGTTGAATATAAAAAACTTGTATACATTGTAATTAAACGTTTCAAATTTCAAACTATGGGATAATTCTATTATTTTAAAAAAAGTAAAAATAAAATCAAAGCATATATATAGCCAAGTTTAAATTGGTTGTTTAGGAATTTGGGACTTTACTTAAATGTTTTATGTAGCTAGTTTTAAAAAGTGATTATGTTCAAAAAAAATTTTGGATTCAGATCCTTACACATACAATGAAGAATGATTATCTTAAACATGGTATGCTCACATCAAATAGAAATGATACCAATAAAAAATATAGATTAAAATTTGATAAATTAATATATATATACGACAAAAGCTAAACAAATATTTTGTGTTTTATTCGACTTTTTTTTTTATATAAAAACCTAATTGTCTATCAATTATGTCTTTCTGGTTGTCTACCAATTTTGTCGAAGTAAGAGCAGAACCTTTTGAAAAAGAAGCAATTTTTGCCCATCGTTCACTAGGCATTTGATGATGGCATATCTTCCTTTTATTTTTACATGATCACAGAAAGCAAAAAATTAAAGACCAAAAACCAAAAATGACAGGACAGGAGTGCCTCCATCTGCTTTGTTAGCTCTTTCAGAGCTTCAAGCAGCTTAGACTTTAGTCCACGGCCCGTGGGAAATAAATGAAAAAGAGCAAAAACATCAATCATTTGAAACAAACACGTGCCTTTTATTAAATCTCCAAATATTAAAACTATCTTAATGAAATCAACGTAGGCAGAGTTTTTATCTCAATAATAATAATAATATAGGTTATATAAATTAATATATAAATTCACGTTAAGTTGTCGATATGAATTATTGATTTTTTTCATTTATTTTTATTCAAAACAATGTGTTATTTTAATTTTTTAGAGTGTTCTTTTGACATTGAATATAAAAAACTTGTATACATTGTAATTAAAAATTTTCCCTTTTAGTGCAACTAATCTTATTCATTTAATCATTTCTAAGTAAACTAAAAGAGAATTTAACAATTTTTTTGTCAAATGATTAAGAAAAACTCATAACATACTGTAAGGTAGCGAATTTTACAGTAAAATCATAAATTTTGACATTACTGTAAGGTCAATAAAAAAAGAGTTTGTGTATAATGCACTGACAGTGTATAGTTTTCATACACTGTCAATGCATCAGAGGTTGACATCTTATCAATAAGCCCTTATGGGCAAATTAAAAAAAATTATTTATATTTGCATATAAAAGCCTATTGATGAGATGTCAACCTCTGGTGCATTGATAGTGTATAGAAACTATACACTGTCAGTGTATCATATATAAATCCATATAAAAAACACATGATTAAGCATAAATTTAAAATCATTAGATGTAAAATATGTTAGAAGTATCGTAAACACTTGACTATTAACTAAAGATTAATGTAAACAATACATAATTAATCATAGAGTTTGTATATGATGCACTGACAGTATATAGTTTCTATACACTGTCAATACACCAGAGGTTGACACCTCATCAATAAGCCCTTATGGGTAAATTACAAAAATTTATTTATATTTACATATAAAGGCATATTGATGAGATGTCAATTTCTGGTGCATTGACAGTGTATAGAAACTATACATTGTCAGTGTATCATATATAAATCCTTAATCATAATCTAAAGTTATTGAGTATAAAATATATTAAAAGTATGTAAACACGTGATAATTAACATAAACATACTTTATAGCAAAATTATCCTGTGTTTAAATCTGTTGACACTAATATTTATATTGATAATCATATTTTTATGATATTTCTAACATATTTTTATATTTAATGACTCTAAATTTACGCTTACTAATGTGTTTTTAATATTAACCTTCTAATAAAATTAAAATTTGTGACTTTATTGTAAAAATTCAACACGGCCAAATTTATACTTGAACCTAAACAAACTCAACCGACATCTTTAATTATATAAAAAATTGGGTGTACTTGGATGTATCAAACTACTTAAATTTCTTTCTAAGAATCAAAAAACTATTTAATTTTCCGTCATTTTATTTTGGTTAACTACTTAACTTTCCTTTTTTTTGAAGTAAAAAATCTTAGACAGTGAAATTTGAAGACAAAGGGTATTAAAGTACATTCAGAAATTTGTCCGCACACATATTACTCTCTCCCTAGTGCCACCTCTCCTCCAATTATTATGTGTCCAGTCTGAGTTCTGAAACATGTTTCAATCCAAGCCTCTAACTATTTCCTGCTTATATTCCTTCTCTCTAATGGCTATCTCTCACTAAATAATTCTCTGTTTCTCGATGGCTAGTGAAAGAGAATTTTCGCTTTCACGTGCAACGCCTACGCAGTATTTCACAGATGATGACGAAGAAGAAGAAATGGAGGAAGAATCACTGGAAGATGAAGTTGATGAAGAAGACAGTTCACGTGATTGCGGAGGCTTGTTTTTCATGTGCAGCCCTGGCCGGAAAACCTGGTCTTTGGGGCAAGTTCTGGACCCCAGAGCCAAATGGGTTCAAGAATGGAATAGGGTTTTCCTCCTGGTCTGCGCCGCCGGCCTCTTCGTCGACCCATTGTTCTTCTACGCTCTCTCTATCAGCGACACGTGTATGTGCCTCTTCGTCGACGGGTGGTTCGCCATCACGGTGACCGCTCTCCGGTGCATGACCGACGCCTTGCACGTCTGGAACATGTGGCTGCAACTGAAGATGGCCAAGCGATCGTCGTCGGACCGGCGCGATGACCACGGTGGCGGAGATGAAAGTGAAGGCGCCGGAGAAGAAAGGACTACAAGGCCCCGCAGCGCCAATGCTCGCCACGTGGCCTTCAAGTACTTGAAAGCCAAGAAGAGATTCTTCTTTGATGTGTTCGTAATCCTACCTCTACCCCAGGTAATTAAATTATTTATATTATTAATAATATAAATATCATTAATTAAATCATAATTATATGATTTGCTAGTCCAATAATTATGGAATGTTAATAGGTGTATGTTAATGGATACATTAAATGTAGAAATTAAATAATTTTTAGTTAGTGTTTATAAACACCCGTTAATACCAATGTTACATTAATTAATGTAAAAGAGGGGTTAAGATTTTCCATTGCTGACGATGGAAGGTTTTGGCTTTGTACACTAGTGTTAGAAGAGGGGACAAGTGCATGCCATGAATCAATTTTGTGCATGCAAAGGATACCCCTAGGACTCTGCAACAAGCATGTGATCATGTGATGCAGCTCTGTCGTTTCTTCAATTTTAGAAGGGGTAAAATAGGAAGCATAGAAAGTTCTAAAGATTTTATCATCTTTCATAGTTATAAATTGTCTATTTTTTTATGATTATGTATCAGAATTTATTAGCCATGCATTTAAAATAGATTTTTTGATTAAGTTGTGGCTTTAGTCTTTAGAGAGGATCTAAGTTTTCTCTCTTTTAGTAGAAATAATGCAGTGGGATTTTGTCCACTTTTCTTTTACTAGAAAAAATAAAATGAGATTTTCTTAAATTTATTAATAAGAATGAAAACAAACACTTAAAAGGAATATAACCCTCTATAGAATTTATTCTTTTAAAAAATATTTCTAAAAGCTAATTAAACATTAATAAAAGGTTATTTTTTTAACTTTTTTTCCCGAAAAAGAAAAAATCATAGAACATCTTCCCTTACAAAATCTGAAAACAAATTAGGGAAGATTAATTGTTTTCTAAATATATATTCAAGCAAAAGGTAAAAACAAAACCTACCTTTTTTTTCTTTGGATACATATTATTAACAAATTTCATGAATACCCTAATTTTCTTTGGACGGTTGATAACATATGCCATATAAATATAATATGCTTTTGGTAAATGTTAATATTCTCTAGCATAACTAGATAAGTTTCCCTGTTATATTTATTTTTTTCAATTTATTAAAATGATAATTTCAAAATTAAAAATTTCTTAATATTTGAAATCAAAACTTTTCATTTAAATATCATATTACGTATTTAAGATCCATACATTAATTTTTTTGTTCAGAGAAGGAACACACCACTAACACCAAAACGCGTTGGTTTGGGTTAGCGTGAAATTCCTTATAAACTCACACACACACCACAAAGCAAGCGATGTGGGACGGTGAAAACCCATACACACATGTTTTTTAACACACGCGCATGCAGTCAAGCAAATGCTTAAGTCATACAACACATACATTGCACACAAAACAACATATATGCTTTTTTGTTCAAAAAAAGAACACACCACTAACACCAAAACGCGTTAGTTTGGGTTAGCGTGAAATTCCTTATAAACTCACACACACCACAAATTTCATACATTAATTAGTGATTAGAGAGTAGAGACTTCTTCTTCTTCTTCTTCTTATTATTATTTTTTTTTTTATTATTATTATTATTATCACCGATCTTTTGGGAAGTTTTCAAAAGCAAATAGTGTTGGTCTCCCAAAAGTATTAACAGCTACTATTTTCATAATTTTTTATTGAAAGTGCTAAACGTGCGACATGCACACACATAGTAGCTGAAAGTTACCGTTGTCATTTTAATAAAAACAAAAAAAAATCATATAAAAATTTAGATCATCTTCCACTTTTTTTTAAGTAAAATAAAGAATTTTTTTTTTTTCATTTTCGATTAAGATTTGAATCAAGATCTTCAAAATTAAAGTACACTCCAAAACCTTAGGACGATCAATTCATTGGTTCTAGGTGTTTATCTTAATTATCATTAATTTTCTCAAAATAGAACTTTTATTTCTAGAAATCTACAGTTTATTTTTTTAAAACATAATTTTCGTTTTTTTAATTAATTGGTGTCCTTATCCAGATAATAGCTTTAGATAACTAAATTTTACTCTAAATTAATGTTATAAATGACTTACGATTTAGACAAAGTCTGGTCCATAGTAAAGAGGAAAGACAAAAATGATCAAATATTGTTACATCCTCGAATCATCTCAAAAGTTTTGACTAGACGTCAGTGCGTTTCTGATAAAGGGACCCAGTGGTGACACCTATCCTTTTCTCACCGCCTCTATTCTTCACTCTCCCTTGCTAGTCTTCTCCTTGCTTCATTTTTTTTAGGGAAAGAACACGTTACTAATTTCAAAATTGATTGGTTTGGGTTAGCATGAAATTCTTTATAAACGCACACACCACAACACTACACACTAGATGTGGAATGGAGACAAATTCAATGAGAAAGCTAATACTTTGTCTTCTCCTTGCTTCATATAAGAGAATTCTAAACCCAATTTTGATTTTAATAGTCATTTTAATATTAATATAATTTATTATCTATTTTCCTTGAATTTGAGATAAGATGTCGGATACGGGTATGTAATATTATTAACTTTATATATATACACACATATATATATTGAAAGCTCGAGTTTAACATGAAACATTTGAATTGTAATATTGTAGATTGTATTATGGGTGGCAATTCCGTCGCTGTTAGAGAAGGGATCGGTAACCCTAGTAATGACGGTATTCTTGATCATCTTTCTCTTCCAATACCTTCCGAAGATTTATCACTCCGTTTGCCTTTTGCGTCGGATGCAAAACCTTTCCGGTTACATCTTTGGAACCGTTTGGTGGGGGATTGCTCTTAATATGATTGCTTATTTTGTCGCCTCGCATGTAAGTGCCTTCAATTTCAACTTAACGCATCCTAATTCTTTTAATAGTTATCTTAAAATCATTGTCATTTTGGCTTTTTCATGTAACGCCATTTTGTTTCTTTGTCTTTAGTAACGAAAAGTTTAGATAAAATCAACAAATTTTGAATTCGTAAAAAGAATATCTTACGAACTTTTTAGAAGAAAAGCGAGAGAATATTTTTAAGATAAAGTTTAAAGTTTGGAGTTTGAATGATCCGAATCAATATACTTTAAGTAGTCAAGACTTGTAAACATTAACGCCGAAATAAACCCAATTCCTACTTTAATTTTTTAATGCCGAAATAAATTTTGTCCTACTTTAATTTTTAATCCCTGTAGTACTAAATGGTAATTCGTGATTCATGCGGGACGTAAACAGTTTAGACAATGTTTCAAACATTATGGACTTTGGAGCAAATAAATGATTAAAATAATACCATGTGATGTGAAATGATATTTTGTAATTACTATATACAAATAGTCATAAAGATATTATGGAACTTTAATTGATCATAAGGTCTGTTCTCAATAGTATTTTAGTATAATTTCAAGAAGTACTTGTGCTTATCTGAAATTAATTCTTTAATTAGAACAACTTTTGGGAACTAATACCTAAGCAATTTATAATATTAAATACGTATTCCATAAACTAAGACTAGCTAGCAACTTTATGAACGAAAAGAATAATTTATTGTGCAATAGCTTCATGAATTGAGTTCCAAAAAAAAATGTTCAATTTTTTCGTATATTTCATGGGTTTTTTCTTTTAATTTCTCTCACTATCTCAACCCGATCACCGGCGCAGGCTGCCGGGGCATGCTGGTACTTGCTAGGGATCCAGAGATCGGCAAAGTGCCTCAAAGAGCAGTGCAGAGGAGTACAGGGTTGTGACCTGAGACTATTGGCATGCAAAGAACCAATTTACTATGGAACAAGCAATATGGTGAGGGACAAAGCAAGGGTGGCTTGGGCAGAAAACAGGCAAGCAAGAAGTACATGCATTGATAGTCCTGATAACTATGATTATGGAGCTTACAAATGGACCGTTCAGCTTGTAACAAATGATAGTCGCCTTGAAAAGATACTTTTTCCCATCTTCTGGGGCCTCATGACTCTCAGGTAATTCACTCTCTCGCCTCTCAGTATTTATTGGATAATCATGAGTTCGAGCTTAGATCAAACAGCATATCAAAATCATTTTTTAACCATTCGAATTCAGTGCCTTAATTTTCTTTTATCTTAAGGGCTAATTGAACTTTGTTGTGTTAATTATCAGCACTTTCGGGAACTTGGAAAGCACTACAGAATGGCTGGAAGTAGTTTTCAACATCATTGTTCTTACCAGCGGACTTCTTCTGGTCACAATGTTAATTGGAAACATCAAGGTAAGCTGAACATATAGACAAATTCTGGAATTTTAAAGAGAATATGTTATTGGAGATGGTGATGAATTTTGAAGTAGACGTAACACCAAGGCCTGGAGAAAATGTTGGTTTTGACCTAAGCACACACATGACACAACCATAGGTTGCCAAGGTTTGGTGAAACCCATCAAGGAATCTGTGTGTCCTTGTGATATTGAACAAATCAGTGATAATTTCATGTTCAGACAAAACATAAAGACAACTTTGTGTACATCAAAAAGTCTGACTTTCTGTCACTAACCCACATTCATATTAGACCCACACCATTTCTTATAGCAAGTATTTCACTACTTTTAGCATAATAAATTACAAGAAAAAGAAATAAAAGATTGCTTTAACATATGTTTGTTTAATTTTTTTTTTTTATGGCTTGTCTGTAAAGGTGTTTCTGCATGCAACTACGTCAAAGAAGCAAGCAATGCAGCTGAAGATGAGGAATATTGAATGGTGGATGAGGAAGAGGCAGCTGCCTTCAGGGTTCCGGCAGAGGGTTCGGAACTACGAGCGACAGCGTTGGGCAGCGATGCGCGGTGTCGATGAATGCCAGATGATCAGGAACCTCCCTGAGGGGCTCAGGAGAGATATCAAGTACCATCTCTGCCTGGATTTAGTTAGACAGGTAACCCGTTAATCATGAAATTATAAGCTCCAAAATTCCTTCCTAACAAGGAAAAGTTTAACTTCAAAATAGGAATAAAAAAATAAATTAACAATTATTCGACCAAGTGATTAAAAAAATTATCAGTGAAATTTAGGTTCGCACACAAATAATTTATGCCTTATACGATTACTCTCAATTATAAAATAAAAAAACATATGAAAAAATTACTAGTACAATTCATTGTCAAACTTAGGTAAAATAATTTCAAGATTTCAATTATTATATCAAATTTTCTGACAAAATTCCATTTTTGATGGGCCAAGGAGGATTTAGATTTTGAGGACGAGATTAAGCCTTATACTGACACAAAGTTATCCGAAAATGGTTGAACCGTGGAGAAAATGGCACGATTATTTATGGATCCTTTTCAGAGGCTTGACCAGCTATCACAGTTCCCCTGACCAAAACATGGTTTTGCTCTTTTATTTGATCATATACAGAAGAATATTAATTATTCTTTAAAAAGGAAAAATCCGGGGTTGGGTCATTCCATAGAAAATAACTTTTTCCATAACCTCATGAAAACTTGATTTTGATTTCTTAATACATTTAAAAATTTTGTTCATAAAATTAGCTGAAACTGACAGAATAGATTAAAATATATAGCCTGCCCCTCGACAAGAAAAAAAAATTAGCATGTTTCTGTTGTTGCAAGGTCAAATATATAGGGCCAGCAGCCCATAGCTCATTGAATCCAAGTTCTATGCATCATCCAGCCTAACATCTTTACGGCTATTTTTTTTTCTGACATTGTAACATCTCTCTTTTGATTCATAAGAGAGAGTTTGGAATTTTGATTTTTGAAACTTTGAAATACTTAAATAATTTTGACGATTTTATTTTTATACATTGGCAATGAAATTCTTTAAATTCACAAGCATGATTAGAAAACTACTGCGTGCTCTAGTTTTTAATTAATATTTTATCTTTAATACATATCATTTTACTAATTTCGTATGTGAAATTCAAAAAGTTTACGTATTTTTTTAATTTAGAATGATTTTTAATTAACTTAGATATCCCAAATATTTATGAATTTTGTCTACAAAAATTGGTTTCTGATAATTTTGAGTTTGTTTCAGGTACCATTATTCCAACATATGGATGAGTTGGTCTTAGAGAACATTTGTGATCGTGTCAAGTCTCTAATTTTCACCAAAGGAGAAACTGTAAGTACCCAACTTTAATCTTTTTGACATAAGAATTGAAATATTCTCACAAATTAAAGAAAAAAATTGATCCTAGAATTATATTACTAATTTAGCGTCAATAAGATTAATTAATTAGTATATTCTTCAGATTTGAGATGTGACAGATTAAGTATATATCTTACATAGATTTTTCATTTTCAAGTTTCTTCGAATATTTTAAAGTTAAGCTTCCGTATTCATGTTTGCTGAGAATGTATCTGATACAAATATATTATAAATAAAAAAAATAAAAGTTAGAGCAACATAGGGATTTTCTATAATATTGTAAAAAATTTGCATTAAATTTTGATATATTTTACACATAATAACATTAAATTTACACAATTATATGTGTTTTACATTGACCTTAAAGTAAAATAAAAAATTTTAATCTTACAATAGAATTCCCCAAGCAAATGTATACTAAAAAAGTCATTCATGCAGGATAAATTTCAACTAGAAATATTGTTCTTACTTCTTACTCAATGATAACAATGTAGATAACCAGAGAAGGTGATCCTGTGCAAAGAATGCTGTTCGTGGTAAGGGGACATCTCCAAAGCAGCCAAGTTCTCCGAGATGGTGTGAAAAGCTGCTGCATGTTAGGCCCTGGGAATTTCAGTGGTGATGAGCTCTTGTCATGGTGTCTTCGCAGACCCTTCATAGAAAGGCTCCCACCATCTTCTTCAACGCTGGTAACTCTCGAAACTACCGAGGCCTTTGGCCTGGAAGCCGAAGATGTTAAGTATGTCACACAGCATTTCCGGTACACATTTGTTAATGAGAGAGTGAAGAGAAGTGCAAGGTATTATTCTCCAGGGTGGCGGACTTGGGCGGCTGTGGCAATTCAGTTGGCCTGGCGGAGGTATAAGCACCGGCTAACTCTTACTTCGCTTTCGTTTATTAGGCCAAGGAGGCCTTTGTCGAGGAGTAATTCGTTGGGGGAGGACAGGCTCAGGCTTTATACAGCTATGTTGACTTCACCAAAGCCGAATCAAGATGATTTTGATTTTTGAAATGGTGAAAATACTGTAAGGAATGTAGAATTTACCTGCTGAATATGAGTTTGTTCAGGCATTTTAGAGTAGCACTTTCTCTGATACCATTTGTGGTAAGAGTATTATTCGCTTTGACTTGACTTGTAGTTTTGTTCAAAGAAGATGCCTGTATCCACATCTTATCAATAATATGTTCAATCTTTCATGTGAAATAAGAGGCCTTGAAATAGTTTCCATTGTCATGAAATGAGCTTATTTTTGTTGCAATGGTGTGATTCAGATGAAGAAGAGCAGAATTGTAGAAGTAATTGGCTCTTATTTATTTCTTTAGATTGCTTAAAAGAACTACTTCGCATTTGAACATAGCCAAATGACTGAAACAGGTATAAATTATTTTCTAATTGATTGAGGTTTGAATGTATGAAATCTGAGATCCAAATTCTGAAAAAATTAAATCACCCAAATCTAAAAACTTAAACTATTAAGCAAGTGTCCAATGAAAATATTCAAATATGATATATCATAGCGGATATCTGGTTTCTTCTAACAAGTGGATTTTCCATCCATTACTAGGAGCAAGGGCCAAGTTCCATAACAGAATAGACTGATCCTACCTTTTTTCCCTGGCTCCTACAATTCTAAATTGTAGTAGATAGACCAGAATGACCAGAATAAATTTCCAAATCCTGCTATGCCACTTGCATTGTTAAACCTTGAACATTTTGTTGGGGTTTTTTCATATCGATTGTGGCAAGGATTGGATGTATTTACAAGTGTAAAAAAAAATCTCATTTTTTGAGTTAGCTTTTGGGGTTGAAAAAGTCTAATATCCAAAACTAATTTTAGAATTTCAATTACCACTATCTTCTTGTGTGTTGACACAGAAACATTCCCTCAAAGTTCAATGCATGAAGGGCAAGATTATTGAAAAATTTTCACATTGATAACGAGGGGCTGGCCGGCTAGGTGTATTTACAAGTGTGAGAAAAGCTCACCCATCTAATTTTTGAGATTGAGAAGGTCTAATAGCACTCAACGCATTCTTCTTGTTATTGCCTATTATCTAGAAAACATTTCAAGGAAAAAGCAAATTTAACAGAAAATTGGAACTAAGGATTTGGGCATTCCAGAAAACCCTGATCTATTATTGCAGCAATCAATTCACCTAGCTGAAACTGCCAGGGTTGCTTCACTGGCCTCTTCTTTTTCAAAGAAAGTTACCACCATTCATTTACTTCAGGGATTGAGAAAATAGATTCTATGGTTTATAAATTTTTGACCTGGACACATTCTTATCCACATTAACAACTGCATTTTGTTTATTGGATACATGGACAAGATTCATTGCCGGAAAACCAAACTTTTCTTCTTCTCCGAGGAAAAATAATCTCCACAAATCCTCCATTTAGAAGTTTATCCTTGAATTTTCATGCATCCCAAAGTAATTTTCTGAATGAAGCTTCCAACTTAATATGTCAAATTCACACCTGATACCAGGGAATAACAAACATGTCTTGCTGAATTGGCCAGGCCATAGCCTGAACATGGATTTTTAAGCTTTCTTAGCCTAGAATTTATGTCTGCTTCCAGGAATTTTAACAACAAACATAAATGCTTGTAATAACCTGCAAGACTTTCTCATCTCGGATAGTTTTCTGATTCTCAATTTTATGCAATTAAAGGCAATGAGAAAGAAAGTGAAGAATAAAATGGACCAAAAACAGATTGCTGAAGCTGAAACTTTTCCTTCTCTTTCTTTTTTTTTTCTTATTTTTAATGATGATATTTCTGGACTGCACTACAAAAGTTGGTACAAGAAATAAAGAAATTTAAGTAAATGCTATGCTTTCACTGTCTCTAAAGCAGCAAATTGGTTTGCTTCAGCTTCTGGAACTGCAGAACCTCTGAAAAGCAAAATTGCAAGGCTGCCAATGCAAAAATAAATGAAGCAGCCAGAGCAGTGCGTCACAAATGAACCAAAATCAGTTCCCACAATGCATTGCCACCCAGGCCCATATGTTCCGTCAAATTCCTGCATGAAATACAAAATCTTCATGAACAAGCCACGGCAATAGATTGAAAACAATTCATTCTTGTTCAAAATTGAACAATTTCCATGAACTTTGAAACCATGTCTACTTGTTATCTTACCTTCTTTATGAAGCGAGCTATCTCAGTGGGCTCAGTGACATCGAAGAAATCAAGGGCTTTTGCAGCTAGACCAAGAGCATCCTGCTGCATGGTTTGAAGCATATCAGTTTCTCCAATGACCGCCTTGCCTTCCAGCATGGCTGCTATGAAAGAGAAGTTCTCAGAGTTTCTTCTAAGACAGTGTTTGAGCTGATACAGTGAAGCAGAATGAGCCAATTTAAACTGAGTTGTGGATTACCAAGAAGTGGTGGTGGAGAATGTTTCCATTTTGGAATGACGGGGCCAGTGCTGTTGGGTCAAACACGTGGGGATTCTATGCTTGTGGTCACCAGAAGATTCTATGGAATTGTGCTGAAAAGCTATTTGGTACTGCAGAACCTAGTGGACCCTTTTTGATTCCATAATTCTTAAAGCCTGCCACTAAAATAGAGAACAGTGCATGTAATACAAGGGAAAG
The DNA here is from genome assembly GCA_031772115.1 of Heritiera littoralis. Taxonomy (NCBI): domain Eukaryota; kingdom Viridiplantae; phylum Streptophyta; class Magnoliopsida; order Malvales; family Malvaceae; genus Heritiera; species Heritiera littoralis. Next base: position 388,690 of record JAPDPK010000065.1, read on the forward strand.
GGAGGCTTGATTGAAGCAAGTCAGGGACAATTACAATTATATCGTGGTCCTATTAATGGAGTACACGTGGAGTTCTCTTTGTGCTAACCAGTAGGATTTTGTCCATGTCTGAGGCATACTTCATAGTCTTATTTGTCAACTTCTGTATCTTGGGAAAATTAATCTTGCTAAACACTACACAATAAATTAATCTTGGTTAAGCATGATTTAAGTAAATAAATTAATCTTGTTAAACACTACACAAGACAATCTTTAAGACTTTGTTCGGTGGAAAAGATAAAAAAAGATGATGAAAATTTTGCTAATCTAATAATTAAATTTTATAATCACTTTTTTATTTTGTAACTTAATAATTGGATTAATAAATTTTCCTTCTTCAACTCTTCTTTTTCTTCCTACCAAGCAAAATTTAATGTTCGATAAAAACAAATCTACAAAAAAGTGCATAAATAGCTGTCACTAAGTCTTAGATAAAGATGTAAAATGAATGGATCAGATTGTCAAATAGATATGCCACTGAAAAGAGAGATTAGCATTCACTTATTATTCAAGCAATATAGACTGTCAAACTACTTCATTGTTTAGGTTCTAAGCTATTCTTTACAAGTTATTAGGCTAAATTTCAAGATTTTAGCCATTGTCTAGTAACAATCATCCACATCTTTTATTTGGTGCAATGATGTCCTTTGCTTGAGGAATCCAATCAAAGAGTGTAAACTCTTTTAATGGCCTTCCAGTGACAGTGTTTGAAAGAGAAAGAACAATGCCACAATTTCTTAATTGTCAATGTTACAAACAGGAATCCTCAAAATCTGACATCAAGCCTGAATGACTGATGTCTGGAAAAATCTGGTTTCAGGAACCAGTGAACTTGCTTAGTCAGATTAAGAGTCTGAGACCGAGACAAATTAGTATGTCAATTGGCTAATAATTTGGGGTCTTTCGAAAATCCTAGACTGAACAATGCCATGATTAACCACTAACAATACCCTCAAATAGTAATTTACTAAGCCAAAAGAAGTGTGAAAATGATGGTATTTGGAGCCCTTGGTCAACTGCCGCAGTTGACAAACTAGTTTCATCTGGACTTTCAATGTCCTCAATCCTGCAGTCAACCGAAACTTTTTTCTACTTATATTATCTCAAGTTTTCATGAAGATTTTTGCGAAATGTATGGTTTAGATAAATCTGCCTCATGCATCAACTCAGCGGTCGGCATAAGTTCCAAGAAACAACTGAATATAGCAAACGGTCTGGTTAAAATCAGAAATGAAATGAGCTAATATCAGATGTGAAAGTTTTGGAAGGAAAATTGACAGGGAAAATGCCAAAGTTCACCACCCAAAGCCTGGAAGATGTCAGATTGTCAAATATCAGCAAGTCACCACATTTAGTCGTTGCTAAATTGTGAGAAAGAAAGACAGAAAACGGACAGATTCTCCTATATGTGTTAACTCAGAAGTTTGTGGTTAGACCCTTAGAAATCAAGTCAATCTCATATTCTCTTTTCATCTAGAAAAGTGAAGATATAACGAGATGGTAATTCAGATGACATGCATATTGAATAAATTTGTAAAAATTTTGGATTCAAGAATATTTAGGCACATAATATCTTCTCGAATAAATTAAATAGATTAAGGATTGAGAGGTTTGTGTAAATTAAAAATTAAAAAAAGAAAATAAACCAATCTTTTGCTAAAGACTACTTAAAGGAGTTTTCACATATCAATTGACTATTTCCAATTTCAAGGTGAATATGGATTTGGTTATTCTTTTCTTCTATAGAGAGTCACAGCAAATTTGTTTGATTTTATCACATATTCATATTTTAATTTCAATTAACTTGATGCTCAATAAAATATACACATATTCATGTCAGACACATATTTATATCTAACACAGATTCTGAGCTCAGGTAACATAAATTTTAACTCTAAATAAAAAAATGTGTACTAAAGTTTTCATGAAACTATTCATATCAAATTAATATATCAATTAACCATATTACTCCTCACAATTTTTTTAGAAAAAAAAAAACCAAAGATGCTGACTTGTCACTCATTTTATTTGGGTGGGTTTCAGTATGCACCTTTGCGCCATATCTGTAGATATATTAAGCAACAGCCGTACCCTCACCCTGCAACTTTCTAAAAGGCTGGGCCAAATGGGTACACACTATTGGCTGCTTAAAATTTTTAGTGTTGCCGAAGCTTAACCATACAAGCCCATGAAAGAATCTGAGTATGGTGACTTTAACATTTAACCCAATAATATCAGATCCTATGATGATCAAAAAAAGAATTTATACTAAAAAGGAATTTTTAGTATTGCCAAAGCTTAACCATACAAGCCCATGAAAGAATCTAAGTATGGTGACTTAAACAATTAATCCAATAATATCAGACCCTATGATGATTAATTTATATATCAATTAGTTAAGTAATATTATTTTACTAATGAATAATATTTAAAAATACATAAACTTTTAAAAATAAATATTAATAAAATTTTTAAATTTATTTTTAAGGGTATGTGCATATTTAAACTTTATTTATTAAAAAAATGATATATGTAGTTGATTGACAATAAATAAAAATTTTATATTGTTAATACATCGCATATAAATTTTAAAAAAATAAAAAAAATTGATATGATTTAAAATTTAATAAAAAATCTTTATGTATCTGAAAAAGGTAAAAAAACATTGTGTTTTATATTTTACACGACATCAAACTGAAATACGTTCAAAAATCGCTTTCGATCTGCCTAACAAGGGAATGCCAGCTCTCGTGAAATCCTGAGCCTCTCGATTATTTAACTGATAGTTTAAGATGTGGAAGCCAAAATAGCCAACCGCTAGACCATCAGATCCAGTTGTTTCAACCCACCTGCACTGAAAAGCAAACAAAACAATTACCAAATATAGTTGCAGATGTTATGTTAGGATGGTAGAATCAAACACTTTGACAGCAAACGCAACCATAAAGTCAAGACTTCTGCACTGTCTCCCACCAAAAATATCTCACAAGTTTGTTCTGATAACATTTCTTCATTTCTTTAGTGTTAAGGTTCCTTGTCAACCCTTCCTGTTGGTGTTGGCGTTGGTGTTGGTGCTCAATCCCTTACTGACATCCAACCAAACCCTGACAGGAAGACAACGTGTCACCGACAAATTCAGGTCGGTAACGCGACGTTGTCCAATAAGATTCCACCACCAGTCCTTACATGTAAGAAAAAAATAAAAATCAAAAATAGGAAAAAGGTTTTAATAAAGGGAATATTGGAAACTCTCCAATCCTTCTTAGCATCTTCCTCGCCACATTTCCCTCCCTGCCACTCTTTCAAGTTGTCATAATAAAAACTTAGTTCTTTTTCTTTGTTCTTTGAAGATCTTGGATTCTTTTTCATTTCTGTTTACATTACTGAATATTACTGTAAGATTCATACATTCTGATCGATCTCTCTCTCGGGGAGCTGATAGACCACCGTTAGGCGACCCCTGAGGGCTGAGAGAGGGACGAGCAGGAGGCTAACATGGCGCCTCGTCTCTTCGCCTGTTTTGGCAGGGGTTCGTCTTCATCGAGAAATGAAGTCCATGCGCATGGAAAAACCAATGGAGCAGTAGTTGAAGCTGCAGCGCCGTCAGCGGAAGGGCCGATCCTAGTGGAGTTGTTCTCTTCGCAGGGATGTGCCACATCGCCGGCGGCGGAGCTGCTGTTGTCCAGGCTTGGGAGAGGGGACTTTCAGCTGGATGCGCCGGTGATCTTGTTGGCTTATCATGTTGATTACTGGGATTACATGGGGTGGAAAGATCCTTATGGCTCAAGCCAATGGACTGTGAGACAGAAGGCTTATGTAGAGGCCTTGAGGCTTGACACCATGTTTACACCACAGGTTGTGGTTCAAGGCAGGGCCCAGTGTGTGGCTAATGAAGAAGATGCTTTGTTATCCACCATTGCCAGTGCCCCCAGGTTCCCTGCTCCAACATTCCAGGTTTGTCTTGTCTTGTTTTTCATCTTCCTTTGTATGGAGAATTGTATTACTATTTTATCGATGAATTCCAGATCTAGCCCTTTGTTACAATCTATGGAGTTTTTGCTAATTCTGGTCTGGAGATCAAAGTAATTGTGGATTAAATGCAGTAACTTTAGGAAATGGATCCTCTGTTCAATGAATTTATTAACTCATGGACTTGAATCTTGAAGTTTTGGTAAAAAATCATGAAACCATAGTGGAAAATTATAGGCTTAAGAAAAGCCGAATCATACACACACATATATATATATATATATGTATGGATATTTGATGCATCAAATCCCATGTCATCTTATTAATTCATAAAGATTAATTTGACATTTTGTCAGATATAAATTCATAACATATATATATTATTAGTAAAGTTTTTAAATTCGACAAGCACGATTAAGATGATAACACATACTTCATTTTATTTATTATTATTATTTTTTAATATTCCTTAAAAGCTATATATATGTCATTATTTTAATTCTGTTTATAAAATCTAAAAATTCCACAGACAATATATTGGATAATTATCTTGATGAATTCACCGACTTTCTATTCTGAGACTATTGGTGACATGCCCTTTTAGAGAGCAAGTTTATGCAATTCATGTTGATATTCATTGACAAGAACCAATTAATTCTTCTGAAATACAAAACAAAGCATCAGAGTGCGCAAAAATGCTAGTCAGGAAAGTGACAAATTTTGTCTGAACAGGCGAAATTCCAAAGGCCAACATCAGAGTCATTGCAAGTGACCCTAACAGGAGCTTTGAGGTCTAAGGTAGACAACAATGGTGTCAAAGTTATGGTGGCATTGTACGAGAGCGGATTGGTGAATGACTGCCCTACAGGAGAGAACAAAGGCAAAGTCCTATCCAATGATTTTGTGGTCAGGAAGCTTGAAAAGCTGTGCACTGTCAAAGACATCTCTGCGAAGAAGACAGTCTCAGGAACTGTTACTTTCACTCTATGGGACAGTTTCAATAGCAGCAAATGTGCTGTTGCTGTCTTTGTTCAAAACAGCTCCCACCAAATCTTCGGTTCAGTGAACTTTCAATTGCCAGATGATCTGTGAAGATGTTGAATTGGTGAAGTATTGTGTTCTGGCTATAATTCTTAGGCATTTGTGTACAGGATGTGTTGTGCTTAGGTATCGGTTTCTTTTCTTTTGATTTCCTTTGTTGTTTCCTGGTTTTATGTTTTAGGATATGGAGAGACATTTGCATTCTTTATAATTTTCTTTTAACCTTTGCCAATACTTCATCCTTTTGTGATTTTACCAACGTTCACTCTCACAATTGACCTAGTGAAGGCTGGAGCAAGGGTTGGGATTTTTAAGCAAAAACGTATTTTATAACTAGATCAACGAGAAATTAAATTAAATCATACACATAAGAGATCATATTTAGTGTTTAAAGGTAACAAATGTAGAGATAACAAGAACATAAAACACAAAAAAGCAAACACTAGTCTTAAATCTATGTAACAAAACTCTGTCCAGTATCTCCTGCATCTGGAGATCAAAATAGCCATTATATTTCTCTTATGTCAAGGCTCATTTTAAAACGAAAATCCACTCTATATTTATAGAGACTCAATCTTAAACCTACATAAAATAGAAAAAAGATTTTGTTGAAGGCTAAATTGATTCTCAATTGGAATTTGAGTCAATATCGGTAAGGTTTTGCGACCTAGAATGGCAAGAAAATATTTCACAGGATTGAACCAGCTGAGTCGATACTTTCAACATATCAATACTTAATGGAAATTTCTGCAGAGATTTACAGGTATTTGAAAAGGACCAAGATTTTATTGAATACTCAATAGGGTCCCCAAGAACTCAAGTACACCACCATTCTTAAAGAGTCCTCAGCAGCTTGATGCACCTCATTCTCGGCTCTGGTTAACTTCTTTAATCCAGAAAATTTACCTGAAATCAGATTCACTTGTTTCATAGATGATCCAATTGCTGCCAAAATTGGCTTGAGAGAAGATGGTTCGGATTCAATCTTGTGATCTTTCAGCATAATTGCAGCCCCCATTGTAACAATAACACATGCCTTCTTTGCAGGCATCATTTCAGACTTGAAAGATTAGAAATCTGATCGGAATTAAAACATGAATTTGAGGGATGGATTTAGTGTCTGAAGCATGAGTTTGCACTTATAAAAGACAAGAAGATTGCAAGTTGACAGATAGATAAGAGATGTAAAAACCAGTGGCAAAAACAAGCAGCTCTTTCGTAAGGAAATGGAGGCTATCACTGTTTTGGATATGTGCAATGATTTCAACATGCACAGATGAACATAGACATGTCGATGTCAGTTCCTACCAGGTATTCCCCATGAAACAACGGATTTATAGGGATGAAATAAATATTGAAATGATTAACACAGTGAATCAATCAAAATCATATCCTGATATTCTGCACAGTGCACACCTCTTTTCATTACAAGAATTATGAATTTCTACACCCCATGAACCTGTTGAACGTGGTCCTTATTGACTTAATTCATCTAAGAAAAATACTAATTATACGCATGCATCCTTGAACTTGTAACTTTCAAAAGTCGTATTTCATGTCTTAGGTGTGTGTCAAAATATTGTTCAAGATTTTTATGATGTGGGGGTGTTTTTGGGTGATTTTGTAACGATATTTTGTGCTTTTATCTATTTAATAATATAATTTTACCTTCAAAAAAAGATAACATTACATGTTATGTTATCCGAGATGAAATCATATGTTTTTCATTGAAAAACTTCTGAAAATAAAATTTTAAATGCATCAAACTGAAAGTTGCACTCTTAAAATTGTTGGAAAAGAAGGTTAGATCAAGACGAGCCTTGAAACACCCCCAACTTTAGTTGGTAATTATCCTTAAGGAAGAGCAGATTGTTTTTCGAACTCTGGAGACTGAGAAACGTGGTTTTATCTTGAAGATGACATCAGTAATCGACTTTCCTTTCAAGCTGACATCAACAAGGCCACTTGAGTAAGGAATTTTAACAAATGCAGTGAACATGGACTAAAACAACAACCTCGTTTTTTGTCTCTTGTCTTGTGTCAACTTTCTCCTTTTGTCACACTGTTTTCTAGCTATTAGTTTAGTGGTATCGTGGAGACATGTCCCTATCAGTAATTCCCTTTTGAGTAAATCATTATTTCCTATTCCCCAAATCTTGCATAGAATATTTTTATCATAGAAAGTAACCAATATGAGTTTCTTAACCAATCTTATCACAAGACTTAACTATGGTTCATTTCATAAAATAAGATTATCAAACATTCTACCATTTTTTTTACAGTAAAGGTATCTGGCCTTAGATTAAAGAGAAAAATACAAGTGTTAATATTCGAATCTCATATATGCAAAACTTTTACTATTTAGGCTCAAAATCTCTAACATTTGGATTTTAGACTATGCAAAAAATTGTATATCATTTTCAAACTACTTTTCATTTATAATATTGTCATGGATTTTCAAGTTTTATCCAAATTATCAATAGGTGGTTGGAAGAAGTAAAAGTTGACTTCTTTTCTAAGTATTTGGACATGATTTGAATTTTAAAATCGTCACTGTTGAGAGGACTTGACCATTTAGCACTTCCTGCTCTAACAAGATTAGTCTTTAACAGTAAAATAAATGAAAATACATATGATTACACCACAAAAAGTTTTATATAAATTGAATTTTCTCTTTGAATGATCTTAAAAATGCATTCCTTGTCAACATGATGCTTTTAACATTTTAATCCCGGAACACTTACTATACAAACCGAACCATGAATTTTATGAACTATTACAAGTATATTCTAATTCAAGTATGGTAGGTGGAGCCCACGAGACATTGGTTTAGTAATAAAGAAAATGTTCTGAGACTTTGATGTCCTAGATTCCAATCTCACAATGACTAAGCTTAAGTCTAGTCTAGTTTTTACTAATTTAATTAGTTCTAATTATTTATTAATTCATTTAAGTAAAACGATTTTTATAATTATCAATTCACTAAATATAATATTTTAATTATAATTGAAACTTCTATTAAAAATATACCATCCAAAAAAAATAGTGGATTTGACGTTTGTTTTTTCTATTATCTTAGTAGATTGACTCATAAACCTGTAACCAAAAAAAAAAAATTGACAAATAAACCTCCTCGTGACTTAGCAAGAGTTGATTGTTAGGTAGAATCTCAACGTATGTGGTTGAGATCTTTTCTTGTTATAATTTGTAATTCCGATTTTTTTTACCGCAAATGAAAGCATGATTATTATTAAAGAAAAAAGGTATGGTAGGTTTCGGAGTCGAACATTCATAAAAACTTTCTTATGATTTTTTTTTTTTGGTCTCAACCAACCGGTATCCGAATCCACTGGGTCGACTAATCCGGTTTCGAAGCGGGTCCCGGAGTAAAGGTTTTAAACTCCTCCCAACGGGCTTGCGGGGGATCGAACCGTGGTCCGCCCTACCAAGTCTAGCCCCTGGCACCACTAGACCAAGACACCGTTAGTAACTTTCTTATGATTTCACTACTTATGAAAGTTACTTCTTTTCAACCGAATACAAGGAAGTCAATAATTATTCTTTTAATAAAGGGTAGATGGGTAGTCTAAAAGGCGGTTGGGGACTATTATGACAGTCCCTTTCAGTACAGATATGCCAACAGTACATTATGAATTAATTTAGATTTTGGATAGAGAGGAAGCTAAAGAGCCAGCGTAGTTTAATATAATGGACTTCTTGATTTCGTTTGACTTCTGAGAACAGAAAATCATGGCAGAAGAAAGATGTCATGAGTCCTAAAAGTTCAGATGTTTGTTTACTTTTTAAGATCGGATTGCTAACTTCGTAGTTAAATGTCAAACTCTAATTATTACTTGAAAAACTTCATGAAACGGGATATCCATTCAATTTATGAGTTTAATCCTATTAAAGTCGAATTTTGGATAGAATTTTGAATCCATATTCATCTCGACTCAAATTATTAAAATACATAAATCACTTCAAAACATAGCAAAATTCATACTCGTCCAAATACAGTCGCAGGGTATGGTAAAATCTTAGAGAATTCAATGGCTATAATAACTTCAATCAAATAATATTGCTTCAGAAAAAAAGAGGCAATATTTCTTCAGAACAATGAGGCTAAACACCCGTCAACATATATAAGCACTCCAGCCTCAAAAGTAAACCAAATATGATAATGCATTGTGCCTTGCATTTTATTTTCATGAGAAAACAAAACCCACATTATTTACAAGTAGGATGCTTAAGCCCGAGAGTTGGGTACCTCGATCTTTACACTGTTCATATGGTGAATAAGGGCATGAGAACACACTGTTCTCCTCTAAGGGAATGCGGCTGTCGACTCATCCCTTCACCTTCCTCACTTATAGAGCTGCAAATTGAGGGGGTTCAAATATGCATCCTTTTCCAACAAAGAAGAAAAAAATCACTTACAGAAAAGCAAACAAGACTTCATGTTGAATCAACTGCTTCAACTTGCTGACGTGCCAGGTATTTCTCCCTTCGCTCTTTCTGAAAACGGGCAGAAATAATCAAATATAAGAAAAATAGGAAATAAGAATAGCAAATATGACCACTCTTGTGAGATGATATCAACAGTGGTTACCCATTCATCAATCACAAGACCTTCTCCAACAGCCCTGGGACCGGTGTCTGGAGGAGGTTTCTTTCGTGCTTCGAGAGCAGCCTCAGCCTCAGCCAACTGACGCTTAAGTTTATTCAATGCCTTAAGAAACAAGAAGAATAGCATTATAAAGCATTCAAGAAGTAAATCAAGGAGCTCTGTAGTGCAGAAAGCAAAACACTACTAAAACAATTCAATTCTACTTACAGGGCTAGGCCGCCCCACATCGAGAAACACAACCCGCAAAATTCTTTCTACAGTCACTTGATCCCTTTGTTCATCAAACTGTCCAAGAGAAGGCATGATAAAAAAGATCTTATTTTAGCACCAACATCTCAAGTTTAGCAGGGGTTGCCATGCAATAAAAGTATACAATTAAATTATAACAATAATAACACATAACGAACAAGCACATCGGGCAGTAAATAAAAAGAAAAATTAGAAAACTTTAATTAGTCTGAGGAAAATCTCATGCTTTAAAGGATCTATTGTACATGTCCACACCAGCTGACATGGCATCCTATCAATGATAATGCAATATTTATTGCAGACAAAACCAGAACAATTAAACTTGTTTGGCACTTCACGTAAATGCACACTATCCTATATCTACCTATTAAATTAAATGCTACCAAAAACCAGACTATCTTGTTTTAATTTGTGGATAAATTCATATCATGCAGCCCTTACAAAAACAAGTGATAACATGACTAGATCAAACTCTTCCTCCAAACGAGGCACTGCTCTAGCAATGGTAAGAAAACAGGACAAAGTTGCACATAATGAAGGCAAACTCAGCAGATATAGGATCCCAAACAGACTACTCATTAAAGATGTGCTTTCTAACCACAATTCATCATGCATGTCGGACGTCACATGAAATTAGAACAATTTTCCCAAAAAAAATTCCAACTTTACCCAAATAGGAACAACCCGCCACAGTACCAACTACCAAGTTAACAACTACTTCCACTTCAACATTTTGAATATCAGGAAAATTTCCGGTCGAATTCATTCATGCAGACTAATGAAATGCAATCAAAAACATAAACCTCCATCGTTCAAGACTGCAGATATATAACGAACAGGAACATTACTGACTTACAAGCTCAGGCAAGTAATCCACCCCGGCTGTCACCTTCAAACTCATTATCTTAAATTTAACTTTACTCTTTAAATCCACCCGCACCTCATTATTCTCTGGAGGCTCCACGAATTTAAAAACTGCCCACAACAAATCAAAACAAAAACATTGCATAAACAAAATTATTATAATAAAATCTAAACAAATCGCGCCGAGATATTTTATTACCAGTCGCGATAATGCTTTCTCCTGGCGCCAAAATGCCACCAGGTGGACGCATAAAACAACTCTTCGGCGCCGTAGTTTGAAACTACAAATAATTCACAAAAATTAATTAATTAATTAATTTATTTATTAATTAAAGTAAAAATTATCGAATATTACGCTATTTTAACTGTAAAAATTCATATTTCAGAAAATAACCGTTATAACTGTCGCGAGAAGCCTATTTTAGTTGACGGTTCTGAAAAATCATTATTTTAAATAAAAAAATGTTTAAATTACAGTAAATTTTGGCGTCAGAAACAAGAGAAGTAAATTAAAAAATTACTCCTTCAATTTTACCTTGAAAGCTACGTGAGATTTACTAGTGTTCTTCAACCTGATCGCACTTCTTGTCTGTTTTCCAGGCTCATCTACAGTTAAAAGAATTGAAAAATGAAAAGATTATAGAATTAGCTTAAACAAAGCAACGAAAAGCAACGGCTAAGCAAAGCGGCGTCCTACAAGGGAAGTAGAGGTTATTAGTAGGATCGAGGCGAAGCCGGCGCCGAGGAGGGAGAAGCGATCTGGCAATGGACGAAACGCCTTTGGAGCGCTTCGCGGTAACCGTCTCCGTATGTCGGTTGCCGTTGAGGTTTTGAGTGGAGGAAGAAGAGGAAGAGCTGTTCGCCGTGGCCGAAGTATGCCAAAAGGGACAGAGACTAAACACCTTCCTATCGGAGCTTCGCTGTTGCCCATCGGCGATCGCCATGGTCGCCGCAAAGTTAGGCCGTCGACTGTGGCGGTAAAGTAATCTCTCTTTTCTCGTCGCTAAACGAAGGAAATAAAAAATCTAGAGGAATTGAATCTTTTGCTTTGGTTTCCCTTTTTTTTATAAAAAAATATATTTTTCAATTTTTATTTATTTATTTTCTGTCAGTGGATTTTGTTGGACATGCAAAATGGCTACATTCTAGCCGGATTTAAACGCGAGTCGGATTTCAAATCTTTATCTAATTGTAATTAATTTCAGTTGGAATCCTTTGCTGAAGTGACTGTACTTTGAAGGCATTTACGTCATTGAGTTAAAGTTCGAAGGGTACTTTTGCCTCAAAGGTACAAACATGCTTTATTATATTGATATTAGTTTTTTTTTTGTTTTAATTACATTAGTTATAGATTAATTAATGATAAATTATCTCTTATACAAATAGTGGAATTTTTAAATTTTTTTGATAGAATAAATTTGATAATTTGTATATTTATACCATATATGTTTTATGTTAAATTGCAGAATTCATTTTTTTTTGCCAAATGTCATAATTCGTTTCAATTTCTAAATTTATATATAATTTTTATAAAAAATCAACATGTTATAATTGTTTTTTTAATTGTTTTCACTTTGTATCACTAAATTGTATTTAATAACTAAAAAACAAAATCTACTAAAATTAGGTGAAAGTTAAAAATATGAAAAGAAGTGCATTTACAAAGGTCGGCTATGTTTGTTGGAGGGTTAGTTGGGAGGATAGGAATTAATTAGGTGAATAAATTATTAAATGAATTTATTTTTTAAATTTTAACATTTTTAAATAGACAAACCATAGCATGTTGGCATGTTGGGTCTTCAAATTATGAAGAAATAAACACAAAAAATTATGTAATATTATAATTTTTTTTGGTAAGGAATATTATAACTTTTTTTCACTAAAACTTGATTTGGTACTTATTTAGACAAAGTCAATGAAACAACGAAAGTTTTTAATCTTTCTTTAGGGAATAGTTTAAGAGTTTGTATATGATGTACTGACAGTGTATAATTTCTATACACTGTCAATGCATCAGAGGTTAACATCTCATTAATAAGTCCTTATGGGCAAATTAAAAAAATTTATTTATATTTGCATATCAAGACCTATTGATGAGGTGTCAATCTCTAATGCATTGACAATGTATAGAAACTATACATTGTCAGTGCATCATATATAAATCCATAGTCTAATAAGCTAACTTTTTTTTTTGCATTGGATTAGGCAATATGTTTATAATTTATAGATCGGACATCACATTTTAATAATCATGTAGTAAGAGTTTGGTTAACATAATTTTTTAAAAATCTTATTTAAGATTAGCTAAAATGTTATTTCTTTAAAAAAAATATTTTTAATGCATTATTTTGAATAAATTTAATAAATAATAATTTTATTTTTTAATATGTGACTTGGACATGTTTGTTGGGATTATTTTTATATATGCTTGTATTATGCATTTCTACATGTAATTTAACAAATATATACCTTATGAATTCATATTTAATTAGGTATGAGTTCATGTTGTGAGATTTAAGGTTTTCATTTGGCTCATCTAAGTTTTGATATGATCTACTAACTCAAAAGAATAAAATGATTTAAAAATTAATTAAGATGATTGAACATGCAGACTACCCAAATTCCAACTTTTAAATACTTGTACTAGTTTTCATTCACTCAAATTTTTTTTTGACAAATGGAATATATAGAGAGGAAAATTATTAGATACGCAGTTAGTGGAGTTTTTAAATTTCACAAACAGGATTATTATGATAATAATTCACACGCACCTTCAGAAAATATATTAAAAAATTAAACATGTGATATTCTCTTAAACTTGCTTGTAAAATTAAACTTTTTCTGTTAGTATATCAAATACAAATTCATATATAAATAGATATTTGTGAAATACATGAAAATTTTCTATACATATTTAAATCATTTAAAATAGTTTAATTGACTATACACCTTACAAAAGTAAAGTCATTTTACACATGAAAATGACATTTAATTAAAGCTTGTGTGCCTGCTGTTCAAGTTAGAGGTGACAAAATGAATTCAAACAGATAACTGGTGAACGCAAATTTAAATCCGATCGATTTCATTTTGATAAAAAAATTAAAAGTTTGAACTCAAAAAATATGAAATTGAAATGATCTAAATTTAAAAAAAAAAAAAACTAAAATGAGTCTAAGATGAATTTATTCATTTTTAACCTCTAATTCAACTTTTATATGTCTTCCTATCAAAAATTGCAAATTCTTATTTATTCAATCATGTTACAAAAATTAGATTAATTAATTCAATTAGATTCAAGTGGCCAAGGTTTGAGCCTGACTGACTAGGGCATTTTGTTGGCCAACAGATTGGCCACCAACCAAGCACAGATAAGAAATGGTCCTTGTCTGTACTGCAAGGGATGATTCACAATTATTGCAAAATTACTATAAACTGTGTACCAGATTTCATGCTTCTCTTTTCATCCAATAATAAAACTAATGAATTTAAGTATGAATTTGGCTCACATTTCCTTTATTTTTACTCTTCCATATACACCTAATTGAAGCAATTTTTTATATTATAGAATTTGATAATTAGAAAATGTTCAAAAACTTTGTTAAATATAACATCAATTAGAAAAATGTTCAAAAACTTAGACTTGATTGAACAATCTTTATTCTTTTATATGCATTAATCGAAATAATTAAAAAAAGAAATAATGAAACAAGTTTGCATGTGAAATTTTATACCTTGTACAAATAAAATTTAAGAGTTAAATTTGAAGTTATCTTGATAAGTTTTTTTTTTGTACGATGAAGATCTATGATAAAAAAAATGCAAGTGTTAAAATTTAAATTTTAAAATTATAAAAATTTCACATTTTAAATGTGAAAATATAATTATTTGAGTTTGTGCTGAAAATCAGTCTTGATAAAATGTTTTTGAGATAAAAGAAAGCTTTAATTGTAGAATTGCCAACTTAGGGACAATATTAATGGAAACAAATTTAGTGTTTCAATTAAGATCTGTGTTTGGTCGAATAGTCGACCCACATTTTTTTCCCATTTTTGTCCTGTCAAAAGGGACTTGAAAATTCTAAAAATTCTAAGACAAAGAAAATAATTGTAGACGATAACATGTCAGAGGTTAAGACGGCAAATTCTACAGTAAAGTCACAAAAATTGACCTTATTTTAAGGTCATTGAATTAGAACCATTGGATTAGTCAAATTTAATATAAACCGTTGATGAAATTTTAAAAATTAAAAAATCCTTTAACCTGGTAACCTGCTAAACCAATTATTAAAATTAACATTATTTACTAAATATTATTAAAATTATACTATTATATTACTAATATACCCTTGTTATAATTGTAGTACTATTGTTCTTCTTATATAAACCTTTTTATTATTTTTAAACCCTAATTCCTAAATCATAAATCCTAATTCTCAAATCATAAACCCCTTTATTTCAATTTTTGTCTATTTCACCTTTAATCCAGTTTGTAACTGTCTCAACATTTAATATATCCTAAACTTTAAGTCTAACCTCAATCAAATAGTTGTTCTTTTTTATTCCCCTCTTATATTTTTAACAATGGGTAAGTTTGTGGAAGAGAATTGCATAAACGATGGAAATTGCGATGAAAAGTGCAAAGAACCAATGATTTACAAAGAAAGTCCTCCCAAGCGACCAAGGAATCATTATATTTTTTACTAGTAAGATTTTTAATTCTTGACATGTTTTCAGGCAGTTGACTTCCTGGTTTTATAAGTGTTTCGATAAAAAAATTTATCGGGGAAGTCGACTGCTCAATTGAAGCAGTTGACTTCCTAAGAGAAAATTTATTGCAGAACGTTAGAATGCGTAAGGCAGTCGACTACTAAATAGCCAGAAGCATTTTGTTTCCAGAATGCATATGGGAAGTCGATTGATATTTTCGGGCAGTCGAATTCCCAAATTTTTTAAGCATGCTATTCTTAATTTATTTATAGAATGTCGACTTTTATTATTAAGAATTCGACTTCCTATGTATTTTGAACATAATTTTCACATCACTTGTGTAAATTGGATTGTATTCATCGTGAAAGTAAATAGATTAAACGTAAATTTGTCAATGATCATCAGAAATTAATAAAAGATTATAGTAAATTGAAAAAGGGTCATCGTAAATTTGAGTAGATTATTCGTAAATTCAAAAAGGATAATCGTAAATTTGGGTAGATTTTTCGTAAATTTAATAAAGATAATCATAAAAATTTTGACATTCATTGTAAATTTAATTATATTTATCGTAAAAATGATTGGATTTATCGTAATAATAATAATGATAAATACAACCAAAAAAATAATAAATACTTATTAATAATAATATAATAATAAAAAATATCAGAACAACATTAATAAATAAAAATATATATAATAACAAAATAAAAAAAAAGTTTCATACTGGGAGTCGACTTCCCGAGAAATATAGTCGACTGCCCAGATGCATTCTGGAAACAGAATGCATCTGGTAACGAAGCAGTCGACTGCTAATAATTAGCAGTCGACTGGTTCGTTACCAGATGCATTCTGTTTCCAGAATGCATCTGGGCAGTCGACTACCTTTCTTGGACAGTCGATTTTCTAATTTTTTTAAGCCTGTTGTTCTTATTCAATTTATGTTAAGTCGACTTTTATTATTGAAAATTCGACATTCCATGTATTTTAAATGTAATTCTCACATCACTAACGTAAATTAGATTAGAATTATCGTAAAACTAAATAAATTAAATGTAAATTTAGCTAAGGATCATCATAAATTAATAAAAGATGTTCGTAGCTTTAATAATGTTCATCATAAAAATGATGAGATTTGTCGTAAATTTAAGTAGATTGTTCATAAATTTAATAAGGATAATCGTAAAAATTATGAGATTCATCGTAAATTTCGGTAGATTGTTCGTAAATTTAATAAGGCTAATCGTAAAAATGATAAGATTCATCGTAAATTTAATAAGGATAATCGTAAAAATGATGAGATTCATTGTAAATTTCGGTAGATTGTTCGTAAATTTAAAAAGGATAATCGTAAAAATGATGAGATTTATCGTAAATTTGGATATATTGTTTGTAAATTAAATAAGGATAATTGTAAAAATAATGGGATTCATAGTTAATTTAAGTAGATTGTTCGTAATTTTAAAAAGAATAATCACAAAAATTATAAGATTCATCATAATATTAATAATTTCAACCAAAAAAATAAATATTTATTAATAAAAATATAACAATAAAAAAATCATAACAATATTAATAAATAAAAAATATATATAATAACTATTTTTTTAAAAAAATTTCATGGGGAGTCGACTTCCTTTCTCGGGAAGTCGACTCCCCATGTGCATTATGTCTCCAGAATGCTTCTGGCGATGAAGCAGTCGACTGCTAATTAGAAGCAGTCGACTGCTGCATCGCCAGAAGCATTCTGGAAACAGAATTCAGATCGGGAGTTGACTTCCTTTCTCGAGAAGTCGACTCCTCATGAAAATTTGGACTTCATACAGGATTTTTTAGGCAGAAAATCCCTAAACACGAGTAGTTGACTTTCTAAACTTTTCTGGGCAATTACCTTGTATTTTTTTAATATTAATGGGTAATATCGTAATTTAATTTTGATTAATGGTTAAAGATGTAAATATAAATATTTTCTTACCTTTTAAAGGATAAAAATGTAATTTAAATCTTTTTAATTAAATTTTGGTTTACCTGTTAACCTGTTAAGTCATTATTAACATATTTAAATAATTTTTAAATTTTATTCAATATCTCATGAGATATTGAATATCTCATGAGATATCATGACCTTACACTAAGGTCGATATTTTGTGACCTTACTGTAGAATTTCCCATGTTAAGACCATATTTTAATGTAAGCGATCATATGGGGATTTCAAACCAAACAAGTCCATAATAATGGAAAACTATTTAAAGAGATATCTAACTACCACCTCCAATCAAGTCTTTTCTTCATTCAATTTCCACCGTTTGTTTTGGTTGGACTGTCCCTTATTTTATATAGTACTTAGTATTTACTAAAAAAAAAAATCTAGGGATTGTTTTTTTAGTAGCATATTCTCATTCAAAGTTACAATTATAATTAGTATATTACATTTCATGAACATGTAATTTGATAAATTGATAAATACAAATAATAAAAATAACAAACTAAACAAATAACAAATAATCTAACTCGAACTCACGCTAGATGATACTCGAATCCGAGACTTTAAGGCCCTAAGGCTTTCTCCTGGCGGAACTATTGTTATCAATTGATAATATTTGTAATTGTGAGTTTATATTTGATGCATTGACAATATACAATTATTAATTTTTTTTGGTGTAAACCACGTTTTAATGGTCTGAGATTAATTCTGTTCAAGATTTAGTCACAGTTAAGGCTCTTTATCCCTCCCCAAAGATGTGTTTAGTGAGAGTCGAACCCTAGAGCTCTTCCCACAAACTCAACCTGCGTTGCCAATTGAGCCACAACTCTTGGGTAATATACAATTATTAATTTATTATATATAGTTAGTCAATCACAAAGTATCGCATCATTAAAGACTGAAGTTGAAAAATATATAAGCCTTAAAAATAAATATTTTTCAACTTTGTTAATTTATTTTAAAGGTTTTTTATATTTTTAAACTTTGCTCATTAATGATATAGCATTTTATGGTTGACTGACATTGGATAACAATTATATACTGTCAATGCATTATATACAAAGTCTTGTATTATATTACTAAATATATAGTATTAATTAGAGGAAATACAACCTTATATTCTCACTTTTTCATTTTATTTTCTGTTTTGGAAAAAAGATATTTGAATTGGTTGTTTAATTGAAAAACATGCATTTCTATCATTAAATCAAATGCTTGGATTTATTTTTAGTTTAGATTTAGTAATTTTATTATGAGTTTTTTATATATAAAACTTACTATTTTCAAAAAATTATGCATTAATGTGTATTACCAACAATTTTTCATCAGAATTATCATCATTCATCATAGTATGTTCCTCGTAGTGAGCATTTAAGTTCAAAATTATGAAAGATTAATGATAACAATAAATGGTGGAACTGAAGTCAAAAGAAATTTTTTTTTTCCATTCCTCTCAACCCTTTTAGGCTTTGGTGGGATTTGGAATTTGAATACATAACAAATAAAGGGCTCTAAACTTTTCCCTTCCTTTTCGTTTTTTGGTCTCTTGGAATTTGAATGCAGAACAATTTATCATTAATTTGTTTTTGACTTATGTGAATTTCTTTTTTGACAACAATATAACTTAATCTCTAATCAAATTCAATGATTTTCTCTTCTAATTTCGTCCATTTCGTAATAGCATAAAAATGTGCAAGACATAACAACTAACCCCATAAAACACTCAAAATCTTGTAGGCCCACAACCTCTAAAAAACATAATTGTTTTTTGAAACAAAACAATATAAGATTACCTTAGAAACTTTATAAACTTCCGACTACATAGAATGTCAAGGAACATTTTACCAGCTATTCTTTTTTTTTTTAATCTTAAATCTATACAATGATTTAATCACAATAAAAATTTCTGATAAAAATATATAACCAAAAATTATGTAAAGATCCACCACTTATAATACAATATTAGTGAAATTTTTTAGCTTCACGAACAAAATTAAAATGATAACATGTATCTCACTTTATTTATTTTTAATTTTTAATATTTTTAAATGATTATGCATCATCAATTAAACTTGTTTGTGAAATCGAAAAATTTTATTTACAGTAAACTGGATAATAATTAATCCATATTTAACGGACTTTATATGAATTAACATTGTTTAACATGATTCATTCTACTATATTGTAATAATGAATTGGGTTCCCAACAAATCAAATTCATGAGAGCCTCATGCCGTCATCCTTCTCTTCTATCCCCTCTTTTCTCTTCCACATCTCTTCAAGAATCCCATTCAATCTCTTCCCTTGATTAACCCCTCCACCACCCCATAAACCAGCGATAAGCTGCATTGCTGCTTATAACATTTCTACTCTGTTTCTCAGTAGATTCTGCCCCAGCACTTCCTTTATGTTGAACTGACTTGAATGGCATTTCAGATTTGCACAATCTTCCATTATTACTCATCTCTCAAACTCTCTTCAATTACCATACCAGAAAAGAAAGCTTTCATTAATCTGTTTTTTTTTTCTTTTCAGGGTAGTTCTTAAATAAATTGAATGGTTCTTACAGACTATTAGGTTGGTTGTTGGGTTTTTAATGCGTTGAATATGGGCTTATTTATTTGAACAAACTTGAGGGTTTGGTCCAGACACAGATTATATAGTTTCTGCTTGTCTGGTTCTAGTTATTTCTTGCAAGAAAACAGTAATAGCTAGCTAGGATGAATTTGGTTTATTTGCGCTTCCACTCCTAGATTTGTTTGTGTTGTTGTTCTTAATTTTTTTTAGTAGAAGTTGTTCTTAATTATTCAGCGGGTGAATTCAAAAGAACATTAAAGGTCACGGTTAGAAAGATTTTATTGTTTATCACTTTCGATCGGAATAAAATTAATATCAGACCGTAAAATGGACGATAATATTTGTGGCTGTATAGAAAAAAAAAACATTAACGGAGGCCAATTAACAATTTCTATTAAGTGTAACTATCAAGGTTTTTAACGAATGATGTATAAAATAATAATCTTTTCCTTTTAAGCATTTACGAACATGATGAGTTAGTGTATTTTGAAAAATTATTCAAGATTATAATCTTTTTTCCCCTTAATCCTTGTATTATGAAATATTTATCAAAATAGTCTTAATTCATTCTTCCGCACCCAATATATTTCTTTGGACATCTGATTTTATGAAATAAATTAAAAAAGGAAATAATCACACATAAAATTAAGAAAATTTCATAATACATAGTATTTAGTTCAAAATTAAGATTGATGATACAACAAATTGTTTACATTATTCTAAAACCTAGTTGTGGTAGGACCCCAACAACTCATATGCAAAACTATTTCCATTGGCAGTACCTCTGATTTCTTCATCTGATAATACCTCATCTCATTGCAAATTGTCCTCATTGTTGACAAAGAATAATAAGAAGAGAGTTCTTTAGCTTCAGCAAAAGCTCTGAGATTGTTCTTGGCATGTTGGTTAACTGACCTTATAATTCCATCTGCAAATTCCTTGATCTTTCAATGTCTCCACAGTAGCAATTGCAGATGCCACAATCCACATTCTACTAACCCTCATTTTTTCTTTCTCCACACACCTTTCACTCCGGCCAATGGTAAAAACTATGACGTTTCAACCCTAACGATGTATACAGAATGAACTATTCTTTCATATAAACTAAGAACAAATCTAAGAAGTTTGAAAATTTTTGTGACTTAATGGAAGTGAAGTAGGGTAATGGGTCCTTTAAATAGTATGCAATGGTACAAGAAATATTATAAATGCTAGTAAAAAAACCAAGAATTGAGGAAGAGAATCCCTAGTATTTTGGGTACTAAACCTTGTGCTTAGCTCATTACTGCTGGCTGTTTTGAATGTAGACAAGATAGTGCAAAGAAAATCAACAGAAACAATAATGTTATTAAAGATCAATGGTTTTCAGTTATTGTTATATTAATCGATAATTTCAATGTGGGTAGAGATTATAAAGAAATGGAGTTTTCGATTGGACAAATTTGAGTGACTATATTCCCCAAGCTAGTGCAAAAGGTAGAATAATTTTGTCTTTGGTTTTATCAACTTGCACTGTTTTTTTCCCCTTTTTGTGGTTGGGTTCAATGATTTATATAGAAAGATGTCTATGCCATGATTGTGACTTAAATGGTGATTTTTTTGCTAATAATGAGGATTAAAAACATCATAATGAAGAATATTCTTCTTTATGGTATTTATTTGTTTGTTTTGTTTGATGAGAACTCTTTCAAATCTCTTTCACAAATTTGAGGGTAATTTGATTTAATTTTTTTAATATAAAAGTTTAAGAGTGTGTGTGATTACCTTTTTCATTTTCAAGGGTAATCTATTAAAATTTTACTTACAGATTTTTTTTGAAATTTATAAATCATCTATCAATGAAGAATTTAGAAAATTCAAATATGAATGCTTTGCAGTTAGCATTCCTATCATTAGCCACTTGTGCCAACTTTTATTAACATTTTGATTTGTTATTGCTATATGTAATTTCCTCGTAATTGCATGTATTTCATTTTAAATTCTTATGTCAATCAAGAAATGAAAAAGAAAAAGGAATTTTTAATACACCTTCCAATTTGTATTTGTGCCATATTTGAATCATGTTAGATATATGTAAAATACGAAAATTATTATATCATAATATGTATTGACACAATCAAACACTTTTAATTTTGTCACATTCATATATAATTTTGGTCAAAATTTTAATTTGCATTATTTTCATATATTTCTTTGTAGTGTTACTATGTGGCCTTCAATTTTTTTTGTTACCCTTTGCAAAAAAAAAAAATTCCAAATGCTGAAATCGAATCGAGCTTATCACAAAATGTTTACACCCATGGATTGTGGTTCAGTTGACAATGTAGGTTGAGTTTGTGAGAAGACCTCTCGGGTTCGACTCCCACTAAACACATCTTTGGAGAGGGGTGAAGAGCTTTAACTGTGATTAAATCTCGAACAGGACCTATGATTTACACAAAAAAAAAATTGTTTACACCCTGGTTCCTTTATTTTCCCTTCCAAATTCCAATCATCTAGATTCTGGACCCAAAAACCAAATCTGAGAAATAATATGCTTCAGTTTCTTGGGCTAGTTGCCTAGCCTAGCCCAAACCTAACATTAACAAGGCTGACCCAACCAAACCATCTAAAGATTTTCACAATAATGAAATCTGAATTGCTTGCTTGTCTGAGATTTGCATTATTGGGAAGTCTTATAGCAAATCATTACTTAGAGCTTCGCTGTGCGCATGCAAAAGTAGGAATGTAACTAACAGTATATATTATATACATTTACGTAAGTAGGGATCTATTTACACATATATAAAATAAATTTATTTTACACAATTTTATATTTTCATATAAGATTAATATTTTTGCAAACCAACCGTTGGATTTAACAACCTACTTATATTTATTATGTATGTAAATTTTTGAATCAATCTGTTATTTCTATCATTTTAATCGAGATAGTATTTTTTTCAATATATATAACGGTTGAAATTTTATTTCACAAAATATATAGTTTGACGTATTTGATTAATTTGAAATTTGGCATGCATGATCTATGTGAATAAAACATAAAATTTAACGGTCGGATTAAAAAATTATAAATCATATAAAAAGATATGAAAGTGTATAAAACTAAATTTGTTTTACACATGTGTAACTGGATCCCTCTTCTATTTACATATATGAATATTAGTGTTTGTATTTTTTTTCATAATTTAAATAATATTAAATGATTATTTACTTAAACATTTTTTAATATTTACATTTTATTAATTATCAAAATTAAATATATAAAATTTAATCATTTAAAAATCACATGAACACATTTGCAATTGTAATTTATATATTTTTTAAATGTGTAACTCACATGTATTTGTAAGTATTACTTAATTATTAAGTATTCATTATGTGCCAGTTAAACAATCTTTTTGGAGAATATTTTATATTTTTAAAATTTATTTTCAAGATTAATAAATGTTAATAAAAATATATTTTAAAAATATATGTGATGAGTAAAAAACTTATTATGTGATAGCTAAACAATCTTTTGATATTGTTTTTATATATAATCGATAGATCTAAACCTTAAATAAATAGACAATATAAAAAAAATTATTGTCATATGAATTAAAAAAAGTTAAAGAGATAAAAAAAAATTGAAAGCCTTAAAAAAAGTTGCACCACTCACTACAAAAAAAAATACTTTTAAAGACACTTTTATTTGGGCGTTTGTGAAAAGCGCTGGTATTTCTACATTTATTTTGCTTTTTACCGGCTCTAAACCAAGTGCCGCTATCAAGAAGGATTTAAACGACGGTAAGCCTTTTTACCGGACTCCCTTGATGAAAGCTCCTTCAATTTTCCCTCTTTACTTGCTTTATTACTACCATCATCGCCGCTGTTATCTCAACGGGAAATTGATTAATTTCAATTTTCCCTCTTTACTTTCATTTTCATTTTTCACTATCATCCTCTTTACTTTCATTTTTCCCTTAATATCGGTTTTCCCTATTTACTACCTGTTATCTCAACGGGAAATTTCAAATCATCAAAATCATCGCCGCTGTTATCTCAACGGGAAATTTCAAATCGTCACCTCTGCTCTCACTACCATCATCGCACCTCTGCCACTTCGCTGCTCCACCGATAACTTTGCAGATCTCGCACATCGTCACCGATAGCTTTGTAGATCTCCCACATCACCACCAGTGACATAGCTTGGTTACACCTTAAAAGAAGAGCAGGTAAAGACAGCTCTATTCCCCTCTGTAACTTATTAATTTAATTTCAGTTTTCTGCTCAAGCTTTAAGTTTCTGGTTTCCCTCTTTTCGGCTTTTCTTTTTTAGCGTCTCTGCTGTGTTTGTCTGTATCTTTCTCGTTCTTTTATTAGTGAGCAGAGCAGAACAGGGAGGCAGAGCAGAACGGGGAGGCAGGCGTGTATCAGCGTGCGCTGAAGGTAGGAATAATGCTACTGTTTGTTCAAGTTTAATAATTTCGTGCTTTATAATGGTTTATTAGATTACAGTGGTTAAAAATATTAGTTAGTTAATTTTCTTTGCTTGTGTAGGGCCTTGATTTTATGTAAGTTGAATCAATTTGTTCAGACCATTTGCTTGTGTAGGGCCTTGATTTTTAATTTCACAGAGTGGTAAATTTTAGGATGAAAGAATAGATGATTTGAGTGAATGGAGGCTTGAATTTATTAAGTACAGAGTATATATAGAAGTGTTGGTTTTGGTGGTAAGCTGTAGCTTATCATCGTTACAGGATTAAATCTGAATCTAAGGTTACAGCTAACTTAATAAAAATTATTTATGTAGCTAAGACTTAATCTAAGTCAAATTGAAATCCTCCTTCCCTTTAGAATTTTAAAATCTCTGGTAGTGGTCAACCAGTAAAGTTTGTCATTTGTCTTCTCTTAAACCATTTTTTAAACAAAAGTTCCACCCACAAGTTCTCTCTCTTACTATTTCTGAGTATAACGAGTCATTTGCAGGAAATTTCATCTTGGTTCTCGACCTGAAAATGGTGTTCATTTCTTTTCATATAAATTTTTTAATTTTGTGGGGTGGAATTTTGAATGAGAATCCATCTTCAGGGTACAACAAAAGAAGACTTTCAAAAACACTGCCTGAACTCTTCTGGTTTTGGAAACACATACTGCAATTCTGTTCCTCTACTTCAAATTCCAACTCTCTCACTTTCTCTCTACTTCCGTTCTCATAAATCCTTCCTCAAATATATTTCATCATGGCTTTCATTGGAGAGGATGCTCTATCTGGGTTCGTTGAGGCGTTGTTTCACAAGTTCACCTCTGCATCAGCAAGCATCGTATAGATGTCACTCAGTGTAATTTCCTAGTTCATAATATGCTTGTGAAACTCACTTGAAACCACTCTCTTGAAGATAGAGTTTCCTTGCGTAGATTCTTGACTGCAGTAAGGATTGTGTGGCTGAGATTTTGTTGCCTACCTCTACATCAACATTACTGCCCTGCATTGCTTTTCCATTTGGGCAGAGAAGTCTATGCACAAATATGTTTTCAGTTTGCTTTTGCATCCACTCATGTCATGGCTCCTTATTTAAGAGAGTGTAGCTTGACTGTCTCAGGATGAGGATAAGTTAAATATCAGACTTTTCTCATACATTTGCTTCCCATTTTTCTTTACTTCCTAAGAGTATACAAGTAGAAAGAGTTACAGAGAAAATTTAATTCCTATTTAGTTTTATGGCTATGGTGGAGCTTATATTTTATACCTTAGATTTTATTAGTCAGGATTGACTCTAGCATATACCTTGAATGTAATTCTGTACGATGACGGCAACAATAGAAGTCATTCAGTCTCTGTTATTATGCTCTATCCTTTTTTTTTGTGCATCTGTCTTTATATCCTAATTTAACAAATTTATATGATGTGTTTAACAAAAATTGTCATCCTACAAGTGATCTGTTTTGAATGGCTTTTAATTGCCATCATTTATTGTTATTGTGCCATTAATGTGACTCTTAATCTCTCTTGCTGTCTCTCAGGGGTCTGATTTGTAGAAAGACAGAGAGCGGTTTAAAAGGTTTGCACAAGCCTCGTTGGATCTTTGTAATATTTTTTAAGCTTAAAAAATGACTTTTCTTTAAATGGAAGGCTAGACACTGTAATGTGTAACTATAGCAGCAGTGAATAATTCCTATCAAAACTTTCTAGCGCTTTGTTTCTCTTGGTTGGCATATGGAAGTAGCAATTCTAGGTGTTGTTAAACCAATTAGAGAAATAAAGGGGAAGAGGAGGTGAAAAAACTGCATGAGAGCCTGCCCAAATCAAAATTATGGCATGTAGGTTAGAATGTATTTGCACCCGTTAAGATTAGACCATCACTTTGTGGCTATTGTGATAGGTAATTGATTTTATTTCATTTCCCGTTTTCATATGTTTTTGTTCAAGCTGAACCATGTTTCTCAAACAAATTCAGTTTATTCTGTTTTTGAGTTCTTTATAATAGCTAAATGACTATAGCTTTGAATGAATCTTGAATTGAGTGCACAAGCTTGATCACAAGTCTCTTCCATTGTAAATTACTTTATTAACTTGCATTAAGAAAATTTGAATTAATAGTTCAAATCATTTTATTAGACTATTAGTGAACAATGACATTAATACAAATAATTAATCAAGCTTTTAAATTTAAAATATAATTCAATAAATATAAAAAATTTAAATTTGAAATAAGACATTTACCGGCACTTAAAAGTGCCGGTAAAAGTTTTTAAATTTCAAATAAATTTAAATTTTCAAAAGGATTTTTTCCGGCACTTTAAAGTGCCGGTAAAAGCTTTTAAATTTCAAATAAATTCAATTTTTCAATAAGATTTTTTCCGGCATTTTAAAGTGCCGGTAAAGGTCTTTTGCTTGTAAAGGCATTTAAAAGCGTCGGAAAAAAGACTGTCCCAATTTCTCACCTCTTTACCGGCATTGGAGTACATAACCGCCGGCAGACCTTCACCGGCATTCACCTGGCCGGCGGTTAGCCGGCGGTTTGTTGAACGCCGGTAAGATCTTTGCCGGCGCTTGTTTGGCCTTTTACCGGCACTTATAAGTGCCGGTAAAAGTCAATTTTTTTGTAGTGACTGAGGCACTGAGCACATGCGACAAAATTAGGGATTTAGGATGAAAAATATTAATTGAAGAACTTAATTAAAAAGTTAAAAAAATTAAAGTCTTGACCAAAAAAATGAAGAAAATAAAAAAAAAGATATTTTTTTTCTAGAACCAATGAAGAGGTAACAATTGGCAAAAAATTTGAAAGTTTAGATGAACGGTAAAAAATAGAAGAGTAAATAATAGTTATAGATATACAGAATTTCATCTGAATTGAAATTATTAGCACTTTCAATTCTGATTTTTAACCAAAATTTTCATGGAATAATCCCAAGAAGAGAAAAGAAGTAACTGAGCCAAGTTTCTAATGAAAATTGGCATTATATACACAAATAATGCAAGGGGTAGTTTAATTAGGACCCCAGCAGCTCAAATACATAACTTTTCTTAGCGATTCTTCAGATTGCTTCAACTTCTCATCTCTCAATTTCTTTGACAAAGCAGAAGAAGATGGAGTAGACAGCCTTTTAGCCTGAGAATACTGTCTGATGTTAGCCTTGGCATGCTGCTGAACTGATCTCAATGCATAATTCCACCTGCAAAGCCCTTGATCTTTCAAGGCCTCCACCACCCCAATGCTTGTTGCCACCATCCAAGCTGATTTGCCTGTAGAACTCATGTTTCTTGTCCTTCTGATTCTGGGGTTTGTTCAACTGATAAAATGCTAGAGAGAATGTTGGAAGAGTGTGAGATTTGTGATTTTGTTTGAGAATTTGTGGGTGACAAAGAGAGGAGTATCTTATATAGAGAAGGTATGAGAAAAAGTAGGCTGGCATGAGGGTGCAATTTGCAAAACCATAGGCAATTTCAGCAGCAGTTTGGGAAGAAATCCATGGTTTTTGTCAGATTCCAAGACCTTTTTCAAAAGAGTAGTTTATTTTGTCTGTTGCCTGCCTCCATTATATGATCTGTCTTTGCACCTGGACGCTGAGAGAGAATGAAAAGAGACAAAAGTGTTAACAGAAAAGAATGATGCACACTGACGTAACACCGACTCAATTTCAACGAAGGTAAAGTGGCCTTTTGTTTTTACTTTCTACCTGGCAAGTTTAGTTTGACTGTGTTGAAGTAGTCCTCAACTGTTGTTTTTTAAGATTTGGAAGGGAGTGAGCCAGCTTAGATGATTCTGAATTTTGTAGAAGAGAGTATATGGTCAAGCGAGGTCGAAATTGAGATTTCGAGACACGTTTTAATACTTAATTTAGTGTCTGTATTAGTAAAAAGAACAAAAAAAGAATTTAGAGTTTTTGGGAGAGGAAAGCCAAAGACTAAGAATATAAAAGAAAGTTTGTCTTGTGGTGTTCCCGGATCCTTCTCTTTTACATGTTAAGCATGAACTTAAAGCTTAATCTGTTTTGTTATGAGATTTGTATGGCTTTTCTCGATCCTCCTCTTATATATAATGAGCATGAACTTGAAGTTTGTCCTGTTTTATCATGAGCTCAATATATTTATTGGTCTAACACATGGAAATTTATAATTATAAACGATACTAATATATGAAAATTACACGAACAATAAATAAAAACATATTATGAGTTAAAATTAGATAAAAATTATATACAAATGTGATAAAAATTAAAAAATATTTTTTTATTTGACTTGTCAAAATAAATTTTAGGATAAATTACACCCGACTCCTTAAAGTTTGGTCATAATTCAACTTCAGTCTATTAATTTTAAAAATGGACACTTCACCCCAAACTTTTGTATATCGCAAGACAACTTAGTCCATCCGTGAGGTCAACGGTTAAAAACCCAAATTAATTACTATTTTACCCTTGTAAAGCTTTATATACTCGACAATCCTCAAATGCAATTAGATTACTTCCTTGTTTATACTAGAAAGGTATTGATTTTTTTTTTTACGTTTAATTTATTTTCTGTTTATTTATTTGTTTATTATTTGTTATTTATAATTTATTATTTATAATTTATTAAATTTGTCTTTCATGTTCTACACTAAATTTATAAATTTATTTGTTTATTATTTATTTTTTTTACTTTTAATTTATCTTCTGTTTTTTATTTGTTTATTGTTTGTTATTTATAATTTATTATTTATTAAATTTGTGTTTCATGTACTGCACTAAATTTTTAGATTTATTTGTTTATTATTTATTTTTGCTGATTATTTTTTATTAGAATTTATTATTTAGAATAAACCCCAAAACTAACTATTGGTCAATTTGCTATCTAAGAGTTTAGGATATTATCATGCCTTCTTCAAGCGATAGTCATCCACCCGAATATGATATTCAGTTTCAAAACAAATATTGTAAGTGTGGTCGAAGAGCTGCAGTAAGAATATCGGAATTTGAGCATAATTATGCAAAACTCTATTTTACTTGTCAAGAAGAGAGGAATTGTGGATTTTTTTAGTGGTGGCGTCCGATGACTATGCGTCCTATGTTCGATGAAGATATCGATATAAGAGGAAATGCTTTTGAGATTACAAATTGTATGATAGAAATGAAGAAAGAAATAGAAGCTACAAGGAAGCATTGCAAAAAAATTGAGTGTGCTGTGAACTCATTGAAAACAATGATTGTTATTTTTTTCATAGTTATTTAAGTAGTTATATTTAGCAAATAATGTTGAACAAATTTAATTTTAAGCTTTGTTAGTTATTAGTGTTACGTAACGTATGCTAAGTTATTTTAATAGATATCACTGTATACTTTTTAGTATTAAAAAAATACTTATTCATGTTATGTAATGTAATGTAAGTTATATTATTCTTAAAAGCAATAGGTGTATTTTAATATCATTGGGAATGAAGTACTGAAGGTTGTAGCTTAATGTACTAAGGTGTTCTGAATTCTTTTGCTAGGTCCACAACTCATTAAAAAGACCACTTTATTATCAATATAAGGCCAAAAGAAAATACATAACAAAATATATACAATACCAACAGGGCCACTTCAATATTGTTGCCCCTTTTTATGACTGCAACAACTCATCAACCCATATTATAACTTGCCAAAACAAAGTTGTTGGGACCACTTCAATGCCTTGAACACAACACAAATCTCAGCCATTGCAGTGGTCCTATTAAATATTTATCAAATGCAAATTTCTTAATACCAATGCAATTACCTTGAAATACAAAATGCAAATTTCATCATTATAATATGACAGTGACATATCACCATATTCTTCAAACTAAAAAGCAAAAACAAACTAAACCTAACAACATATCCACGTGCTTCTCACTATAACCTTATCACCATGTTCTTCAACCATATTCTTCAAACAAAAAAAACCAAAAAATGCACATCCATCACACCTGAGAAGCCCTTCCATCATCATAGTTTGGATTTCCACTAGAAACACTAGCTTGTGTCCCTAAACTAGTAGTTGAAGAACCAACCGGGGCATTTTCAGAACCAGCCGGGGCATTTGTAGAGGTCTCAATCACATGTGCAGCTCTTGATCCCCTACCAGCAATTCTTGATTCACCAGATCTTGTACCAGTAGCTCTTGACCCAACAGAACTTGTACCAGCAACCCTTGATCCCTTACCAGTAGATCTTGTATCAGCAGCCCTTGATCCCCTACCAGCAACTCTTGATCTGTTACCAATAGTAGTTTGTTTCTTTGCTTAAAAAATTAAACACAGTATAAGCAATAAAAAAGGTAAGCTTATTGACTTTTAATAAAACTTGTAAGATATCTTGAATTACCTTTTTATTACTTCCAATATCAGATCTAAGACAAGTTCTTTTGTTATGACCAAGTTTGTGGCAAAAAGTGCATCTAACAGTGCTCCTTCTTCTTGCATTTTTTTCTCCAGCTACTGCACTACAAAAAAATGAACCTTCAGCGACGGAATTAGCGACGGAAAATTCCGTCGCTGATGGTCTTCAGCGACGGATTACCTACGGATTACCGACGAAAATTTTTCTGTTGGAAAAATCGATGTCGCTGATGCTCACTCCGTCGCTAAAACTTCATTTCCGAAGGTAATTCCGTCGCTAATTAGCAATAGAATTTTTTTTACATCAGCGACGGATTTTATGTCATTAGTGACGGAAAATTCCGTCGCTAAAAACATAATTTCCTCTTTTAATTTACATGAAAATCCATCGCTAAAAGGCATCAGCGACGGAAAATTCCGTCACTGATAGTTTTATAATTATTTTATTTTATGAAAAAATCCGTCGCTAAAAGGCATCAGCGACGGAATTTCCGTCGCTAATTACGTCGCTAATAGTTTGTTATTTTTGTTAATTCAATAAATATTCTGTCACTAAAGAGCATTAGTGACGAAAATTCCGTCGCTAATGTTATGAATTCCGTCGCTAATTTGACGAATTTTTTCACTTATTTAACAGATTTTGTGGCTAATTTCTATGAATTTTGTCAAAAAAAAGGTTCTTAAATTAATTATTTATATTTATATTTATAGAGAGAGAGAGAGAGAGAGAGAGAGAGAGAGAGAGAGAGAGAGAGAGAGAAAGAGAAACATTTAAAATAAACCTAATATTTATACTTAAATCCATAAACATTATCTTAAAATAAATTAACTAAAAAAAATAAAAATACATTATCTTCAACATCATTATCACCACTACCACCAGCACCTCACAGTATCATCATCATCATCATCTGTAAGTAAAAAACAAAAAACAAAAATATAAATATTAAAGTTTATCATATAAAAAAATTGACAACATAAATATAAAAGAAAAATAAAGTAAATTTAAAAAAAAAGGGAAAAAAATAAAAGGAAAGAGGGATAAGAAGAAAAACTAAGAAAAAAACGAGAAGATTGACAAAAAAGAAGATAGAGAGGAGTGAAGAGGAGAGAAAACAGAGAATATGAGAATATATAGAGTCTTTGACGCGCATACAGAGGAATTACCGATGGAATTGCCGACGGATTAGCGACGGAAATTCCGTCGCTAATGTTATTTCAAAATATTTCCCGCTACAGCTCAGGCGGGAAAAATTAAAAAAAAATTTTATTTTTTTTCAAATTTAAGGTATCAGCGACGGACTTTTTTCGTAGCTAATTCCGTCGCTGTTGCTTTTTAGCGACAGAAAAATCCGTCGCTGATGCTTAATGAAGGAAATTTATTATTATTATTTTTTTGATTTAAGGCATCAGCGACGGATTGTTTCCGTCGCTCTAATTCCGTCGCTAGAAAGAAACAACGACGGAATTAGCGACTGAAAAAATCCGTCGCTGATGCTTAATGAAGAAATTTATTTTTTTTTATTTTTTATTTTTTTCGAATTTAAGGCATCAGCGACGGATTTATTCCGTCGCTAATTCCGTCGCTAAAAAGCAATAGCGACGGAATTAGCTACGGAAAAAATCCGTCGCTAATGGCTTAATTCGAAAAAAATAAAAATAAATAAATAAATTTTCTTCATTAAGCATCAGCGACAGATTTTTTCCGTCGCTAATTCCGTAGCTAATGACCTTTAGCTACGGAATTAGCGACGAAAAAATTCTGTCGGTAAGTTCTCTACACATATTTCTTCGAAATTATGAAGGGAAATTAGCGACGGAAAAATTCTGTCGCTAAGTTCTATACACTTATTTCACCGAAATGTTGAAGGGAAATTAGCGACGGAATTTTTCCGTCGCTAATTCCGTAGCTAATGACCTTTAGCGGTGAAATAAGTTTATAGAACTTAGCGACGGAATTTTTTCGTCGCTAATTCCGTAGCTAATGACCTTTAGCTACGGAATTAACGACGGAAAAATTCCGTCGCTAAGTTCTATACACTTATTTCACCGAAATGTTGAAGGGAAATTAGCGACGGAATTTTTCCATCGCTAATTCCGTAGCTAAAGGTCATTAGCTACGGAATTAGCGACGGAAAAATTCCGTCGCTAATTGCTATACACTTATTTTCTCAGGCATTATGAAGGGAAATTAGCAAAGGAATTTTTCCGTCGCTAATTCCGTAGCTAAAGGTTATTAGCTACGGAATTAGCGACGGAAAAATTCCGTCGCTCA
The DNA here is from genome assembly GCA_031772115.1 of Heritiera littoralis. NCBI lineage: Eukaryota > Viridiplantae > Streptophyta > Magnoliopsida > Malvales > Malvaceae > Heritiera > Heritiera littoralis. The sequence continues at coordinate 421,847 of JAPDPK010000065.1, forward strand.
TTGCTATACACTTATTTTCTCAGGAAAATGAGAGACGGAAAAATTTCGTCGCTAATTCCGTAGCTAATAACCTTTAGCTACGGAACTTCTATACACTTATTTTCTCCGAGATTATAAAGGGAAATTAGCGATGGAATTTTTTCGTCGCTAATTCCGTAGCTAATTTCTATCCATGTTTTGGGTTTAGCGACAGACAATTCCGTCGCTAATAATTTGGCGCAATTGAACAGTATCTCCGGCCATAATTAGCGACGAAAAATATTCCGTCGCTAATTACCGACGAATTTCTGTCGCTAATTCCGTCGCTAACTTCGGTATAAATTCCGTCGCTAATCCGTCGCTAATACTACTTATAAGCGACGGAAAAATTCCGTAGCTAAATTTCCATCGCTGAAAATCAATTTTCTTGTAGTGCTGGTTCTCCAGGTTCTCTCCTCCTATTCTTTCTAGGTCAACCAGGCATACAACGAAGCAACAGAGGCTCTACTGGATCATGTTGACCTTTAAACTTAGCCATAGTAATATCTTGGATAATGAAGTCATTATATGTCTTCATGAAGGTATGCTTGGAGTAATAATCATGACAGTAATAAAAATCTCTTCTTATCTTAAATGTCTTCCCATCATCAATGACAGTTGCATGAATTTTCCAACTACAATCATTTCCCTTACAAAATGTTGTAACTCTTGTCTTGTCATTTTTAACCCTTACTATATCTATCCCTTCCTGTATGACGTCATTAAGAACCTCCCTAAAGTGATAAACACTGTTAAATAACATGTCCTTAGCAAACTTTATTTTTCCATTGTCATCAACTAAAAATTTTTATTCCTCTCATAGCTCTGTCAATTGCACTACCCTCTTTATCAGAATCAGAACTTCCAACATTTCCTTCTTCAACATCACTACCAATATCAGATAACTCATTATCATTATCAGACTCTACACTCTTTTCAAGATTATCATTATCATTATCATCTTATTCACTATGTTCATCCTCACTCTCAACCATCCATTCACCATCAGCACTAGTAAAATCATATCGCTCTTCCTCACCACAATCCATTTCAAGTTCACTGTCAGACTCACTTTCAATCACCAAATTCTCAAAATCAAATCTGCCACTACCATTCCCACCAACACCATGTGTGGAAGAAGGCATACCTTCACTCACTGATTCGAACATAGTGGCAAGAGGAACAACTGGAGTTATTTCAACATAAATGTTGATTTCCTTCACACCCTTATACATTTGGAACAGCTGTAGTATGTCAGCATCACTTTTCAGCTCAAGCAATTCTACTGACTTTGGATTCTGAGCTTGAATGACAAAAGTCCTTCCCTTTCCAGTTGTGGAATCATCAATTGTGAGCTTTGAGATATCATTGACCAACTTTATGTAGGAGTACCTATCACCATCAACATTTGCGATCACTTGAGTATTAGAGTTGCAATGAACCACAAAATCATGTAGCTCTGAATTTGCCATCAACCACTGTTCCAACAAAAAAAAGAGTTGTAAGTGTTAACTCAATTCTAGATAAAAGAAAAATATATAAACATATATGAATATATACATATATATATATATATATATCCATATTAGTGAAAATATTGATGACTAAGACTATAGTAGAGAACTAACTAAGACCATGGAATTAGATGCAAACATCATTCAGTAAGAATTAACAAAGGATATGACTTTGAATGGAGCAGAAAAAACAACTCTATGTAGAACTGAGATGTTGAAACGAGGGTGAAAGGTTGGGGTTTTGATGTTGGAAAAGAAGGTAAAGCTTCTAATGAGCAAAGTAGTCTCGAGGCCTTGCATTATAGCACATAAGCCAATGAATCCAGCTTCTACTGATATTTTGGCTGCAACTTCAAATGGGTCTATTCAGAATGATCAAATTTGTCTGGAATAGAATTGAGTTTTCCTAGTTCAAGCAAGTCTTTGAATTTTGCACCTAGGCCTGGTTATGGTCAAGTTGGGATAAAGTGCATTGCAAAGGCTAACCATTTCCTTGCAAAGTTACCTGACAAAGACTTAAACTAGTATGATGCAAGCTATTTCCTTTTTTTTCTTTTGCAAATTGCTTAGCCAAGGAAAATGCAACTGTTTCACTATCCAAGAGTCAGAAAACTTTATCTATGATAAACTAGTTTTTAGCTTTGAAACACCAAATTTACCGAGTAAGATTTAATTAATTTTTTGGCATGAGCAGTTGTCAATTGGTTTTTCAATTTCTTCAATTATTTTTTGAAATCCTATCCAATTCCTTATATACATCCACTAAGAAACATCCATGAGACTCCAAAAAAGAAAACAAATACAAAGATATAGCCTTGAAAAATCTTACAAACCTTTGAGCAACAAAAAGACCAATGCGAGTGTAAGACCAGAATTTTATTATACTATATACCATATTGTGCATGATTGATGGTGGAAATTAATTCTTTTAGTGAAATTAAACAATCATTGAATGTGAATTTCCACTTTGCATATTAAGTCATGATGTATAGTATGGTTGATAAAAGAAAGAAAAACAAATATCAATTGTAACAAGGAATATATGGGATTTAATCTTGATAAAAGATCAAGATAGTATATATAAGGTATGAAAGCATTAAATGAGATGAGATAAAATTAATCAATGTGGCTAACATTGGTGTGGAGAAGAAGAAGAAGAATGATAAGAGAATTAAGGGCTAGAAGACAAAACAAAGAAAAGGATGGGGAGTTAGCCAATCAACGTTGGCTGGAGGAGACATGGGCGAAGAGAAGAGCAGAAAAGGAAATAGAAAAAGTCCAGGAAAGGGGCGCAGTGGACTTCTCGCCGGTTGCTTTATTTGACAAAGGAGACTAAGCATTTAATAGCAAGAGGAGCAAGCCAATAAGAGTGACTGGCAGTGGCGTGGACTAGGAGAAGAAGAGGAAAAAGAAAGAAAATTTTCAACACATGCAGGGAATTTTCTTCTTACCGCCGTCCGCTAGCTGCAGTTTTTCCACAAAATTTAATGCATGTAATGATGAAAGAAACATGTTAAGAAAACACTCGGTAGTTTCTAACAGGATCAAATGGCTATATAAAGGAATACTTGAGGGAAGATGATGTTGCCAACTTCATCCTCTCAAATAACCTCCTCGCCCAATTATGTATTTTTGCATATCCATCTTTCATTCCTCCGTTTTCATCATAAATGAGCCAAGCAAATTCATCTGTTAGCTAGCCAAACCTTTCAGCAGTGTTGAAAAGCCAAGGAACAAGAGAAACAAAGCTAAAGGAGGCAAGAAAATATTCTGTTTTTGGAAGAGCAATTGGGTTAAGGTAAGTTCCATAATTTCTATGGTTCCCTTGATATTCAATACTGGATTTCTATGTTTTATAATGTAATAAACATAGATATAGCCTTGTGTTAGCTAAACCTTACTAGAATATATAAGAACTAGAATAAGGTGTAGTCTGAATCAGAATAAACAATGAAAATACTGGAAAAAAAATGATAATGGGAGAGCTCTGTTAGCATGGGCGAGCTAAAATCTGGAATGTAGAAGTGGACGAGATCGCCACATACAAGTTTAATACATAGGTGAGCCGCCAATGAACAAAAATAGTGTCGGGCGAACTCACATGCAGGGCATGGCAAGTTGAATGGTCGGGCGAGCTCCCATGTTGGGCGAACTCCCACAAATAAGCCATATGAATGGCGAGAATGATTGGGCGAGCTCCCAAAGAGCAGATCAATTATGGATGGGAGAGCTTTATGGGCGTATGGCGAACTCAGTCTCGCCAAAGTGTCCCAAATATTAGGAAAATATAAATAGTTTAGAAAAAATTCGAAAAAGGAATATTAATAGTTTTAATATAATTGTGCAGACGGGAATTGAGAAAGGCGAACGAGAAGCAAGGCTTCCTCAGACGAGGTAAGGGAGTTGTGTGTGAAAAGAATGCATGTCCTGTGGAGTTAAATTTATGAAATTACTGAGAAATGGTTTGTTTTATGACATGCATAAGATTTTGATAAATTGGTTTCATGTGGGCGAACTAAAAACCAACCCAATACTGTTTGTTGAGACGAACTAGTATGGGCGGGCGACCTATCCTATTGCTATGCTTTGGGCGAAGAGCCCCTCCTGTGATGTTTTTATCAGGCGAATGATTTTGTTTTAAGAAAAACTTGGGCGAGTCTTTTATATGTCTTTCTGGGTGAGTAACGTGTTGTAAATAGAAATCCGGGCGAGCCATTTGTGGGCGGACCCCTTTCAATGTGTTTTATGGGCGGGCGACTAGCTTTTCATAAAATGGGCGAGTTGTTCTTGAGTTCGCCGTAGTTGAGCGAGTTGGCCACGGTTAATGTTGCAATTGGGCGAGTTGACCATGGTCAATGCCAGTTGGGCGATCTGACGTGGGCGACCCAGTGAGGGCGAGCCGGCTTTCCTTGTTTTCAATTGGCGGGCGAACATAAGTTCACCGTACTGGACTGTCGACCATGGGCGAGCCAGACTGGGCGAGCTGACCATGGGCGACCAGATTTCAGTTTATATTCTCTATGCAAATAAGAAATGATTAACTATTTAAATGAATTAAATGGGTTTCTTTAAAGGTATTTTTAGCTATGATTTTGAGACTTTAGGCCCCTAGTTTCATGCCTTGTTACGAGTTATATGGCTGATGGACCCGCCAAGTCATCAGCGGTCTCGAGGTCACTTGGCGAGTGGACCCGAGGACCACCCATAGATTGTGGCCATAGATCTACTGCATCCTTATTGGGATGATTATGCCGTTCTCGCAAGGGGGAGGGGGAACGATGATAGCATGACTTATTTTAGGGTGATGCCTAGTCTCAACTTATTAACTTGTTTTACAGAGAGGATTTGTTAAATCCTAGTCACTGATTATGCCAATGATATTGTAAACTATTTTCTATATCCACTGGGTTTACTACTATGAAAAATAAAAGTTTTGGGAAATAAAGTTAGATTTGTGTACATCTTCCTTACTGAGCATGTTATCGCTCACCCTTATTTTCCACTCCACAGATTGTTGATCTTGGGTTAAGAGAATTACCTTCCAGAGATTATCGACTGCTAGTGGATATCTAATATCAAAGGTATATTATTTCTTTTATATATTCAGAAAAATTGTACAGTATTACTTTAAATAGAAGGGAATGTGTATACATCTTAGAGCATTAATGTAATAAGAGTTTTAATGGTTATTTAAATGTTAAGAGTTGTTAAGCATCACAGACAGCCCAACCTGTAAGTAAGTGGAATTTTTAAGTAAATATTAGTTATATTGGGTATTTGGGATGTTACAGTGAGAGAGACCAATCGTGGTTGAATGCAGGCATGACGAACCAAGGTTTCGGTGCTGGTGGCGACGTGAGCCGTGAACAGAGGCGATGGTGCGGCAAGATTGACCAAGGCGATAGAGAAATCGATAATGGGTTTTTCAATCTAACCCTAAACACTGGGTTTTTGAAATCAAAGGTAGAACAAGTGATGAAATGTTTGATTTTTGTGAAAAAATTCGAGATTCAGGGAAGATTTTAGAAAAAGTGTAAGAAGAGTAAAACAGGATAGCAAAGGAAAAGAAGGATAAGGCGACAATCAGAGTTTGGGTTGAAAATTTAGAGGGATAATTTTGTCATTTTACATTTTCTGTTAATTATTCTTAACAGTGTTAAGATTTTTGGGGCAGAGTGTCCACTTTTAAAACTAATGGATTGAAGTTGAATTACGATCAAACCTTAAAGAGTCAGGTGTAATTTACCCTAAATTTTAACACTATATTTCTTATTTTGAACCACATGAACAGATGATTTAACCAAATAAACACAAAATAGACACACGAATATTCAGGTTAGAAGCCACAGATTTTGCTTTGGAAAAACTAGTTAAGTGGATAAATGTTCCTAATCCTAAATCAGCTTTTTGTGATTTGAAGAAACTTCAGCTGCATTAATGGTACTACTTTTTTTTTATCAGATTCACCAAAGACTGTTCCTTCTGTAAATTTTGATTGGTAAAATTGGCAAATGTCAACACTATATTATAAGGTTTAAATAAATGTTCTGTCTGGTTAAATTAGGTAAATTTGTGTAAATCATAGTAAACAAACAAGAAATTTAGAAACCATAAGATTTTCCTAGTCTTTGAGTCTGAATGTATAGCATGATTTCTCAAGTTCTATGATCTTAAGGTGGAAACAAAACAAAATAACTTAGTGGGATAGCTGTTCTCAATGGAATTAAGAGCACTTTGCAATCTGCAGCTCAATTTGCTGATTCGTGAATGAGATTTCCATAAATCCTTGTAAAATTATTATATAACTCTTCTTCTTTCTGTTATATAAATCAGATGAAAATAAGAACCAAATCAAAGCCAGAAAAGTTAAGATTGAAAAGAGCATGTTTATCATCCAAAACTTAATATTAACATGGCCAATCCAACCAAACCATCAAAAGATAATCACAATAATGATGAAATCTTAATTGCTTGCTTGTCTGAGATAGGTATTATTAGAAAGTCCTATAGCAAGGAGCTTTAATTTCTAAACACAAAATTTCATCTGAATTGAAATTCTTGGCACTTTCAATTCTGATTTTTAACCAAAATTTTCATGGAATAATTCCAACAAGAGAAAAGAAAAAGAAACTGAGCCAAGCTTCTAATGAAAATTGGCATTATATACACAAAAAATATAAGGGGTTTTAGTTTAATTGAGACCCCAGCAACTTAAATACATAACTTTTCTTCGTGATTCTTCAGATTGCTTCAACTTCTCATCTCTTAATTTCTTTGACGAAGCAGAAGAAGATGGGGCAAAAAGCTTCTTAGCCTGAGCATACTGTCTGATGTTAGCCTTGGCATGCTGCTGAACTGATCTCAATGCATAATTCCACCCACAAAGCCCCTGGTATTTCAATGCTTCCACCACCCCAATGCTTGTTGCCTCCATCCAAGCTAATTTGCCTGTAGAACTCATGTTTCTTGTCCTTCTGATTCTGGGGTTTGCTCAACTGATAATATGCTAGAGAGAATGTTGGATGAGTGTGAGATTTGTGATTTTGTTTGAGAATTTGTGGGTTTATGGTGAAAGTATGAGAGACAGTAGGCTAGCATGAGGATGCAAATTGCAAAACCATAGGTAATTTCAGCAGCAGTTTGGGGGAGAAACACAAGGTTTTTTTCAGGTACAATGACCTTTTCCAGGAGTAGTTTATTTTGTCTTTTGCCTGCCTCAGTGTCAGTACTATGATCAGTCTTTGCACCTAGACACCGAGAGAAGGAAAAGAGACAAAAGTGTCAACCGAAAAAGAAAGATGTACACTGACTTAACACTAACTCAGGTTCAACTAAGGTAAGGAAGCCTTTTGTTTTTGTTTTCTCTCTGGCAAGTGTAGTTTGACGGTTTTGAGGTTGTTTTGTGCCTAAGCCCTAAACTGTAGTTTTGTAAGATTTGGAATTGAGTTAGTCAGTTTAGATGATTCTGATTCGCGTAAGAAAGAAGACAAGATCAGAGCATCTACGACTACTTTGAGATATTGAGATGAGCTCTAATGACTAAGTCAATGTTTGCTTTTAAAAAAAATAAATTTAAGGCTTTTTGAGAAGAGAGATTTAAGAACTAAAAATACTAGAGAGAGTTTGTTTTGTAGGTGCATTAAATCTTCTTTTTCTACTTGGTGAGCATGGGCTTAAATCTTAGCTCGCTTTATTATAGGTTCAATATATTTATGTAACATCCCGTTACCACATTTTTCACGTATTTTCATACAACTTTACCGGTTGGGCTGTCTGCGATGCCATTAACGTTCAACAGTAACAATGATAAATGGTAAACATTTATCTATTAATTATGGAATATGAAATTTCTTTTCGTTATTCCTTACATCTAACATCCTCTATTAACCTTTATTTCGCTAAGATAGTACTGTATACATATGTCTGAAATGTAAAAGAGAAAAGACTGTACCTGTCACGTTTAATGTGCCATGCCTTAGTGCTTTAAGCATAGCTATACCCATCTGAGAGCTAATTCTCTCAACTCTGCGTACTTTCTTATCTGTGGAGTTAAAACAAAGGGGTGAGCGATTCATACGCTCAGTAAAGGAAACATATGCTGCTTTAAATAAAGCAAAACTATATATCACAATTCATCTGTTCTTTTCTTAACAATAACCCAGTAGAAAAGACCGTGGATATATAGTAAACAACTCTCTTAAAACACCATTTAAATCACTGGCTAATAGTTTACTTTAAAATATAGTAAACACTATATAGGATTTCAACAAATCCTCACAGTAAACAGAAATCAGCAAGTTGAGACTAGGCAACAAATAAATCATGCTATCATCGTTCCCCCTCTCCCTTGCGAGAACGAAATCTGCCGCTTTTGGGGTGCACCCGTAGGCCATCGCCTCTTACGGCTATCTCAGATCTATGACCATAATCTAAAGTGGTCCTCGGGTCCACTTGCCAAGTGACCTCGAGACCGCTGATGACTTGGCGGGTCCATCAGCCCTGTGACACCCTAGGGTGCACTCGTTGGTCTATATGACCCGAGCCATCGCCCCAGGTAGGTCACGCAATAGTAACGCATGAACTCAGAGCCTAAAGTCTCAAAAATCAAGTTTTATCTCATGTTATCATTTCCACCAAATGATTTAATTTCATATTAAACAATAAAACACCAAAAACAGCCCGTAATCTTAACTTTTAAAACCTGCTCGCCCATGGTCAGCTCGCCCGATATGGCTCGCCCATGGCAGCAGTTCGCCCATTAGGCAACTCGACAAGCAACTTTGGCTCGCCCTAAGTGGCTCGCCCATTAGGCAACTCGCCCAATGGTCAACTCGCCCCAAAAAGATTTCATATTCTATTTTCGAAATTATTAAAAATAATTCATTTTTCGTTAAAGAAATTACACTTTTAAAAATCGTTCGCCAGGGACTGCTCGCCCTTCAAAGCTCGCCCTGACTAACTTGACAAGACGGCGAACTAGTATTCGCCCGCCACATAGCTTAAAAAAACAAAACGTAAAGTACGTTGATAAAGGTTCGCCGCCTTATATTTTAAAAAAAACAAGGGTCGCCTGCCCAACACATTAAAAATGGGTTCGCCCGACAATTGCTTTACCTGGATTTCTCTTTAAAACAAGGGCACTCGCCCAGTTCTCATAAAAGAGAGCTCAACATTTGGCTCGCCCGGTGTTCTACCTTGAACAAATATACTCGCCCGCCTATCAGTTCGTTCAACAAAACAACATATGGCGGCTTTTAGCTCGCCCGATATCAAAATAGTTCATCAACCAATGCATGTCAGAAAAAAACAATTTCTAATATTTTCTTAACATTTTTACTCCACAGGACATGCATCACTGCACACACATCTCCCTTACCTTGTTCAACGAAGTCTTGCTTCGCCCGGCACTCTGTTCGCCCATAGCTGTTCCCAATTATCGGCTGCAAATTATATATATAAATTTCATTAATATTTTCTTTATATATCACGTGGCGAGAATAAATCAAATAACTACTCGCCCCACAGAGTACCAATTAGCTCGCCCAGACGAGCTCGCCATTCACCAAATGGCTTCCACGTGGCAGTTCGCCCGCCATTTCTCACGAAGCCTTCATTGGCTAATTGTGGGAGTTCGCCCACAATCCTTTTGCCCAATGCCTTTGCATTTGAGCTCGCCCGTCATTCACTTTACTAGAATTGGGTGTTCTCGCCCACAAACTTTCCTTGGCGAGTACTTAATATCTATTCGCCTCATTGGCGATTACTATTTTCAACATGGACGATCACTGTAGTCGCCCTTGTCGTCACCTATTCCATAATTTTCCTTGTTTTCTTATTTTCCAAGGATCTAACTAAAACCAAGACTGTATCTATGTTTATTACTGCATAAAACATAGAAATCTATCAGTGAACATCAAGAAAACCTCAAAATTATGAACTCACCTCAACCAACTTCACTTCCAGAACAGTTTGCTTCCTGTCTCATGTTGGCCTTTCTTTTGCTTATTCCTTCAGCTCATCAGGCTAAGAAAGAAAGGTTTTATAAGCATGTTTACTGGTTTAGCCAACTGAAGAGTGAAACTCAGTAGATCAAACATGGCAGAGAAATGGAAGAAACAGAGAAATAGCTCTCGTGAAGAAACTGAAATTGGCTAACTCGTTTTTCATCAATTGTATCTGCTTATATAAACATTCTCAGCCAATCAATAGCCACCGCCTGCCTCTTATCCTGTTTTCTTTCATCATTCCTCACGTCTATCATGCATTTAATGCATGTAGAAATCTGAAGCACAAATGGCGTGAAAGTCTCCCTTTCACACGCCTTTTTCTTCTGCTGCAACCTTTGCTTAATTCCTCAACCAATAGAGCTAATTCCCTTATTGACTTTAACTTTTCTTCATTTATTATCTTCAACCGTCCGACTTGCCAAGTCAATTTTGGCTGCACGGTTTGTTGTTTTGAAGCCATTCTCCTTTGTCCACACAAGTTGATTCCCGGCCTCCACCTCGTCTACTCGCCACACTACACCAGTTCGCTACTTTGTTTCGATTCACCTCACACGTTGGCGAGCACACATATTCGCCCACGTCTCGTCCAACTCGCCATTAACATTGGCAATTACATCCGACTCGCCCACTGGCGAACTGTGTCATATACTTACCCATAATCACCATTGGTTCACCAATTATGGCTCAACTCGCCACCTTGCTCTGATATAAGCAACACGTTGGCGAACTCACCTATTCGCCCTTACCACCATCCAATTCGCCATCACCGTTGGCAAACTGCTCGCCCGTTGGCGAAAACCTTTTTGGCTCACCCATTGACGATTACACCTTTACCTAGCTCGCCCATTGGCGAACTGTTACTTCACGGTACTCGCCCGTCGAGTATTTCACCTACTTGGCTCCATTCACATCTCAAGTTAAGGAGCTTTTCACCCTTTTGGAAATTAACATGCATTATTTATTTAATTTCCATTATCAATTTTATGAATTTAGACTCTACAGTAGTGTAGAATCAGATCTTACAATTTATAAGCCTAACACATGAAAACTTATAATCAATAGACACAAAACGATAATACGATATTAAAATAATATAAAAATTAAAAACAAATGCAACATAAATTAAAATTTAATAAAAATTATATATAAATTTAAAAAAAAAACCTAAAAAAATTTGTTTCTTATATCAATACAAATTTTAACATAATTACTTTCCTACTTTAAACTAAGTAAAGTAGATTTAACTTTTTCAGGTCAGAAGCCACAGATTTCGAAGCTATTGTAAAACTGGTTAACTGGATGTTGCCACTTGTCTGTGTGTAAAGAGGTGGACAAGGGACAAATGTTCCTAAATCAGCTTTCAGAGATTTGAAGAAACTTTATCAGCATTAATAGTGCTATATTTTTGTCATATTCACCAAAGACTCTTCCTTCTGTGAATTTTGATTGGTAAAATTGGCAAATGTCAACACTAATATGGTTTAAATAATTGTTCTTTCATGTTAAGTCAGGTGAATTTGCTTGAATCATAGAAAACAAACAAGAAATTCAGAAATCAGGAGATTTCCCTAGTATTCAGAAATCTTTTTCCTCTTTCTATTATATAAATCAGATGAAAACAAGAACCAAACCAAACCCAGAAAATTTAAGACTGGAAAGAACATGTTTATCATCCAAAACTATATTCCATTTAACATTAACATGATCAAAATCTAACAGTAGTAGGACCCCAACAGCTCAATTCCATGACTTTTCTCATTTTCTCTTCAGGTTTCTTCACCAATTTATTTGAAGCAGCAGCTGAAGAAGGAGAAAGGATCTTCGCCTGAGCAAATGATCTGATATTGTTCTTGGCATGTTGAAGTGACCTTATTGTATAATTCCATCTCCAGATTCCCTGGTCTTTAAGGGCCTCAACTGCACTTATTGTTTCTGCAACAATCCCGACTTTCCTTCCTGCTCCACTACTCATTGCTGAATTTCTTGCGAAGTATTGATTTGCAGGTTGATGCTTTGGACAAAGTTTGGTTTGTGTTGGATTCTTGAATTAGAGTTTGGGGAAATCAAATGGGCTGCCTTGTTCTTTTATAGTGGAGAATGAATGGAAAAACAATGGGGGGTTAATTAGACCTAATAATTGTAACCAAAAAAAATAAAAATTAGACCTAATAATTTGGATACAATATTTGTATTAATGTTTGGTAAAACACGAAAAATTTGTGTCAATGCGGCAAACAATTTTTTTTTATGTTCAATAACATGTATATATAATTTTTATTTAATTTTAGTCTGTATTATTTTTATATTTTTTATTTATATCATTTTTATGTTGTGTTACTGTATCGTATTTAAAAGTATCAAATCTAAATTTAAGCTAGGTGTCAGGAGCTAGAGCTGTGGAATAGTGCCCTTGGTTTTGGTAGATTAAAAAACAATAAACCAAGAGCTTGCTTTTTTTTTTAGTCGAAACCACCTGGTATCCTTACACTATTCTGGTATAGAACTAATCCGATTTCGAGCCGAGCAGAACCTAAAAGACGGCAAAACTCTCTCTCAAAAGTTTTAACACAGCTGCATACCCATGACTCGAACTTGAGACCTCTAATTAAGCTAGAACAGTCCACTGTCAACTGATCTACGTACTTTTGGGTAGAACTTACTTTTCACTACTTTGGTATTTTATTTTCAATGGGTTTGAGAATCTATAATTAAATTAGACGAGGATAATTTAAGTATTTTTCAATTTGAGAAATATAAATTATTCGACTTTTAAATTTAAATAAAATGTTTATTTATAAAATCGTGCATCACCAAGTGCAGCCAATTCAAATTCAAAATTACTTACTCGAATTTTTTATTTTTTATTTTAGTTCATTGCTAAAGAAATTATATTAGTATCCCAATTATTAATTATTAGCATTAATGCTGCTATCACGTAAGCTATACCAATAGAAAATGACGTAGGAAAGAAAGATTACTTTCAAAAGATAGATTGCTTTGTTTTCCATTTTCCATTAAGTTTGAAATTATATAATTAAATTAGGTGAGGGCAATGTAATTTTTTTTTATATATGTAGAATAAACTCATTTGATTAAGTGCAATCTCTTTTTTTTTATTTGCTACAAAGTAATTAAAAAAAATAAATATCGAAATTAGATAGTTAATTAAAAAAGAATAATTAAAATGCGGTATTTCCCACCACTTGATTTGGATACAAGCAAACAAATGAAAACCATAGGCAGTGTTATCAACAGCTTGAGAATTGGTAGAAAGTGGAAGCACTGATATTTTAAAAACTGGAAAAAGTTTCACAGCTCATAATTTTGATGGATTTATCAATACCTTGTTTGAAGAATCTAAATCTAATAATTAATCTAATTGGTTTATGCAATTTTTTTAAAAATTTATTTTTAAAAATTTTTTAAATAATTTTTAAATAATTTGAAGTTCAAATCCTAGCATTTTCGTGTTTTTTTTTTCTATTTTTAAATTACAAACTCCTTTATCTAATAAAGATCTTTCAATAATAGGGGAAAATATCAAAATTAATGACACGTCTAGAAATTTTACTTTAAACAAATTGACATTTAAGCTCTAATATCAAATTTTCATCTCTAATAAAATTTAGGCTTTCATTAATATAAAAATGTAAAACATTAAAGTTGTTTAGAATTAAGCTACATTGAAGTTTCATAAATATAATATCCATTTGTTTAATTCTTTGTTAATTATCTTGATGAATTTTTGTTTTAGGGCAAAAATTTTTTTTGAAAGAGTCTGGAGATTTTCAGTTCAAATTTTAGTATGTGTAAATTAAATTCAATATATTCTGATTATTAACTATATGTTAATTTGTCAATTGATTTATTTTTTTATTTTATTTATTAACATCTTGTATGATAGATATACTAAACTAAAATGTATTTTTTATCTGTACTTGTAATTTTATATAAAAAAAAATTCTCTGATCTTCTATCCTAACTATCCATTTATTTATCCTCAAGAGCTTTATAAATTCACATTTTAGAAAATCATGAATTTGTTAACAACCATATAATTTTAATCAAATCAAGCTTATATCTTCAAAAAAAAAAAAAGGAGTAGAGACTTTGGAATTGAGTATTGAAATGAGAGTTGCTCTCAATTTGTACATAAAAAATTCCAAATCAATGGAATATTAGAAAAATCAGATAAAAGAAAAATGCTTAAAATCCAAATTTAGATTGAAAATTCCATATTTCTTCAATTGATGATCCCCAAGCAATACACAAAGCCCGAGCTTGAAAACAAATAAGAAAATTTCAAAAGCTTCCACTTCATCTCTAATTCAGATTCTCTCCTTTCTTCTCTGCCAAAAATTCTATGAACACAAGATTAAAATCTAACAGTGTTAGGAACCCAGCAGCTCAAATCCATGACTTTCCTCATTTTCTCCTCAGCTGTTCTCCTCTTTTCCTCTCTCAAACTACTTGAAACAGCGGCTGCAGAAGAAGAAGAAGAAGAAGAGATCATCTTGGCCTGAGTTAAAGGTCTGATGTTGTTCTGTGCATGCTGATGCAGTGACCTTAGAGTGTAATTCCATCTGCAGATTCCTTGGTCTTTCAATGCCTCCACCGCTCCAATTGTGGCTGCCACAATCCAGGCTTTCCTTGCTGCTCCACTCATTCTTGACAAGGGTTGATGTTCTTGGGTGAAAGCCTAAAGATGAAGATTTTCTTCTGGTTTTCTGGTGAGATTTGATTGAGTTGGGAGGAAGTCAGATGTTTGGTCGTTTTGTATGAGGGGAATGGTGGAAAACCAGAGGCGGTTTTAACAATAAATGAGGAGAAAAAGTAAGAAGCACCCATGGTTTTTGGAGACAAAACCGAGTGCTTTGGTGGGCTTTCTACAACTTTTACACGGTTGTGACAGTTTGGGTTTCCTGACTCTCTTCAATGCTTTCGAGATTCCCCGGTTTTAGGACATGGAAAGTATAAACTAATGGCTTAAACGTGTAACCAAGAATCAAATCAAAAGCTGCAAGTGAACTTTCCAACTCAATGCAATGAATTTTCCTTTGACAACAAACAAAGAAATAGGGGTCTAAATATATAGCATGATTTCTCGAGTTCTATGATCTTAAGGTGCAAGCAAAACAAAATAACTTAATGGGATAGCTGTTCTCAATGGAGTTAATTGCACCTTGCAATCTGCAGCTCAATTTGCTGATTCGTGAATGAGATTTCCATAAATCCTTGTAAAATTATTATATAAATCTTCTTCTTCTTTCTGTTATATAAATCAGATGAAAATAAGAACCAAATCAGTTAAGACTGAAAAGAACATGTTTATCATCCAAAACTTAATATTAACATTGCTAACCCAACCAAACCATCAAAAGTTAATCACAACAATGAAATCTTAATTGCTTGCATGTCTGAGAGAGGTATTATTAGAAAGTCTTATAGCAAGGAGCTTTAATTTCTATACACAAAATTTCATCTGAATTGAAATTATTGGATCTTTCAATTCTGATTTTTAACCAAAATTTTCATGGAATAATTCCAACAAGAGAAAAGAAAAAGAAATTAAGCCAAGCTTCTAATGAAAATTGGCATTATATAAACAAAAAATATGAGGGGTTTTAGTTTAATTGAGACCCCAGCAGCTTAAATACATAACTTTTCTTAGTGACTCTTCAGATTGCTTCAACTTCTCATCTCTTAATTTCTTTGACGAAGCAGAAGAAGATGGGGCAAAAAGCTTCTTAGCCTGAGCATACTGTCTGATGTTAGCCTTTGCATGCTGCTGAACTGATCTCAATGCATAACTCCACCTGCAAAGCCCTTGATCTTTCAATGCTTCCACCACCCCAATGCTTGTTGCCACCATCCAAGCTGATTTGCCTGTAGAACTCATGTTTCTTGTCCTTCTGATTCTGGGTTTGCTCAACTGATAAAATTTTAGAGAGAATGTTGGATGAGTGTTGAGATTTGTGGTTTTGTTTCAGAATTTGTGGGTGACAACGAGAAGAGTATCTTATATTGTGAAGCTATGAGAGAGATTGGATTCACCAAAAAAAAAAAGCTATGAGAGAGATTGGGCTGGCGTGAGGGTGCAATTTGCAAAACCATAGGCAATTTCAGCAGCAGTTTGGGAAGAAATCCATGGTTTTGTCAGATTCCTAGACCTTTTCAAGAGTAGTTTATTTTGTCTTTTGCCTGCCTCCATTATATGATCTGTCTTTGCACCTGGATACTATGAGAGAATGAAAAGAGACAAAAGTGTTAACAGTAAAGAATGATGCACACTGACTTAACACCGCCTCAATTTCAACAAAGGCAGAGTGGCCTTTTGTTTTTACTTCCTACCTGGCAAGTTTGGTTTGAGTGTGTTGAAGTACTCTCAACTGTAGTTTTTTAAGATGTGGAATGGAGTGAGCCAGCTTAGATGATTCTGAATTTTGTATAAATGAGGATATGGTCAAGAGAGGTCGAAATTGAGATTTCGAGACTCGTTTTAATGCTTAGTTTAGTGTTTGTATTAGTAAAAAGAATTAAAAATTTTTGAGTTTTTGAGAGAGAAAAGCTAAAGATTAAGAAAATAAGAGAAAGTTTGTCTGGTGGGTGTCCCGAGATCCTTCTCTTTTTCATGTTGAGTATGAACTTAAAGTTTAACCTACTTTATTATGAGATCAGTATGGTGTTTCCCGATCCTCCTTTTTTACATATTCAGCGTAAGCTTGAAGCTTGGCCTATTTTTTTTTATCATAAGCTTAATATATTTATAGGTCTAACACATGGAAATTTATAATTATAAACGATAATAATATATGAAAATTATATGAAAAATAAATATGAACGTGTTATGAGTTAAAATTGGATAAAATTATATATAAATGTGATAAAAATTAAAAAACATATTTTTTATTTGACTTGTCAAAATAAATTTTAACACTAAATTTCATAGTTCGAACCACATGAACAGATGATTTAACCAAATAAACACAAAATACACACAAATATTCAGGTTAGAAGCCACAGATTTTGCTCTGGAAAAACTAATTAAGTGGATAAATGTTCCTAATCCTAAATCAGCTTTCTGTGATTTGAAGAAACTTTTGCTGCATTAATGGTACTATTTTTTTTTATCAGACTCACCAAAGACTGTTCCTTAACTCCGCCTGTGTGAGTTAACACAGTCGGTCCCAAGCCCGGGTAAAGGAGGAGGGTGGCCGTAGGTTTGGACAACCAGCCTTAAAAACTAGTCCAATCTCATGAAATGAACCAATATCAAAACAACGTTGGGGCGTCCCCTACACAGCGACGCGCTGCATCGGAGCCCGGGTGTAATGAAAAGTAGGCAAGGGTTGCTAGGTCGTCGCCCAGAAGTGACGCGCCACATCGATGCCTGGATGTGGTGTTAAATAGGCAAAGGTTCCCACACCATAATGGACGGGGGTGGGTAAAGAAGTTAGTCCATAACCATAAGCTTAGGTTAGGATCTTGGAATATAGGTACGCTTAGTGGTAAGTTAGGTGAGATTTGTGAGGTTATGAGTAGGAGGAGGGTTAACATCTTGTGTCTCCAAGAGACCAAATGGGTTGGAGAAAAGGCTAGAGAGATAGCACATTGGCAATATAAGCTTTGGTACACAGGGAAAGATAGAGACCGAAATGGAGTAGGTATCATTATAGATAAAGAGTACCATAAGGATGTTGTACAGATTAAGAGACAAGGGGATAGGATTATTTTGGTTAAACTAGTTTTAGGAGAAGAGGTGTTGAATGTCATTAGCGTGTATGCACCCCAGATAGGACTGGATGAGGTTAGTAAACGACAGTTCTGGGAGGATTTAGATAAGGTAGTACAAGAAGTACCCATAGGAGAAAACCTTTTTATTGGCGGTGATCTTAATGACATGTAGGTACAAGTAGAGAGGGTTTTGAGAGAGTACATGGGGGTTTTAGTTATGGTGTAAGAAACGAGGGAGGAGATGCTATCTTAAATTTTGCTTTATCTTATGACCTAATCTTAGCAAATACATTGTTTAAGAAGAGAGATTCTCATCTTATAACCTTTAGAAGTGGACCAAGAGCAAGTCAGATAGATTTCTTTTTAACTAGGAGTAGGGATAGACATAGATGTTTGGATTGTAAGGTCATCCCAGGTGAGAGTGTTACCGCGCAACATAGACTCTTAGTTCTAGATATGAAGATAGATAGACGACATCGAAAGAACAAACAAAAAGGAATTGAACGGATTCGATGGTGGAAGCTAAAAGAAGATTGTCATACAACATGTAGAGATAGTTGGATTCAAAAAGAGGCTTGGACAACAGAAGAGAACCCAAATGTAATGTGGAATAAGATGTCAAAATGCATTCGGGAGGTAGGCAAAGAGACATTAGGAGTATCAAACGGAAAAGTGCCGACTGGAAAGGATGCAACATGGTGGACTGCAGTAGTAAAAGATGCTATAAAGACTAAGCGAGAGCGTTACAAGGCTTTAAAGAAGAACAATACAGAAGAGAGTTTTTCGGAATATAAGGTAGCAAGAAAGGAGGCAAAGAAGGCTGTGGCAGAAGCTAAGACGAGGGTTGCAAAAGAGATTTACGACAAGTTGAACACAAAGGAGGGAGAGAAAAGGATATATAGATTGGCGCGAGCAAGAAAAAGGAGGAGTCGCGACCTAGGAGTCGTGAAATGTATTAAGGATGAGCATCAAAGAACTCTCGTTAAAGATAATGACATTAAGGACAGGTGACGAGATTATTTTAACAAATTATTTAATGATGGACAAAATAAAGTTTTGGATAATATTTCGGTGCCTCTTAAGGATTTAAATCGGTGCTTTATGCGTAAAATCCAAGAGACAGAGGTAAAAGATGCACTAAAGATGATGAAGAATGGAAAAGCTGTTGGACCTGATGACATCCCAATTGAAGTTTGGAAATGCCTTGGAGATGTAGGAGTTAGGTGGTTGACAAATCTATTTAATAAGATTTGGCACACTAACAAAATGCCAGAGGAATAGAGGAAGAGTGTCTTAGTACCTTTATATAAGAACAAGGGAGATATTCAAAGTTGCGCCAACTACCGAGGCATAAAATTGATGAGTCACACGATGAAACTATGGGAGAGAGTGATAGAACAGAGATTAAGAAAGAATGTAGAGATATCGGGGAATCAATTTGGTTTTATGCCGGGTCGATCAACTATGGAGGCAATATATTTGCTTAAACAACTTATGGAGCGCTTTCGAGTAATGGGTAAAGATCTTTATATGGTCTTTATAGATTTGGAGAAAGCATATGATAAAGTGCCTAGGGAGGTACTCTGGTGGTCCTTAATGAAGAAAAGAGTTCCTTTGAAATATATTAAACTAATTAAGGACATGTATAGAGGCGCAAGGACACATGTGAGGACAGGTGGGGGGCAAACAAGTGAGTTTCCTATCACGGTGGGATTACACCAAGGGTCAGCGTTGAGTCCATTCTTGTTTGCGGTAGTTATGGATGAACTGACAAAATCCATCCAGGATAAGGTGCCCTGGTGTATGATGTTTGCAGATGATATTGTCCTATGTGCGGAAACTAGAGCGAAGATCAATACAAAGTTGGAAGTATGGAGACAAACGTTGGAATCAAAAGGATTTAAACTAAGCAGAGTGAAAACTGAATACATGGAGTGTAAATTCAGTTCTAACCGACTGGAAGAGCATGATGTAGTGAAGTTAGATGGGGTGGCGATACCTAAGCGGGATCATTTTCGATACTTGGGATCAATAATACAGATGGATGGAGAGATTGATGGTGATGTGACCTATAGGATCCAGGCTGGATGGAGTAAGTGGAGAAGTGCTACAGGTGTGTTGTGCGATAAAGGAATTCCTACATGGTTAAAAGGCAAGTTTTATAGGACAGTTGTTAGACCAACATTGTTATATGGTAGTGAATGTTGGGCGACTAAGAGGCTACATACACAAAAGATGAGTGTAACAGAAATGAGAATGTTACGGTGGATATGTGGATATACAAGAAAGGATAGAATGAGAAATGATGATATTCGTAAGATGATTGGAGCGGTGCCTATTGAAGACAAAATGTGTGAACATCGTTTACGTTGGTTTGGACATGTAAGACGTAGACCTGTAGATGCTCTAGTTAGGAGAATAGAGGCTATGGATGTTGAGAGAAGGGTTAAGACTAGAGGAAGACCGAAAAAGACTTGGAAGGAAGTAGTTTGGAAAGACATGGAAGTTTTAGAATTAGATGAGCAAATGACCTTGAATAGGAATCTATGGAGGCAGAGAATACATATGGACGATCTAACGTGATTTTAGATATTGGTTCATATAGCCTACCCTAATCTATTGGGATAAAGGCTCTGATGATGATGATGATGATGATGACCAAAGACTGTTCCTTCTGTAAATTTTGATTGGTAAAATTGGCAAATGTCAACACTATATAATAAGGTCTAATTAACTATTCTGTCTGGTTAAATTAGGTAAATTTGTTTAAATCACACTAAACAAAAAAGAAATTTAGAAATCAGGAGATTTTCCTAGTCTTTGATTCTAAATATATAGCATGATTTCTCGAGTTTTATGATCTTAAGGTGGAAGCAAAACAAAATAACTTAGTGGGATAGCTGTTCTCAGTGGAATTAAGAGTTCCTTGCAAGCTGCAGCTCAATTTACTGATTCGTGAATGAGTTTTCCATAAATCCTTGTAAATCTTCTTCTTCTTTCTGTTATATAAATCAGATGAAAATAAGAACCAAAGCAAACCCAGAAAAGTTGAGACTGAAAAGAACATGTTTATCATCCAAAACTTAATATTAACATGGCTAAACCAACAAACCATCCAAAGATAATCACAATAATGAAATCTTAATTGCTTGCTTGTCTGCGATAGGTATTATCAGAAAGTCTTATAGCAAGGAGCTTTAATTTCTATATACAAAATTTCATCTGAATTGAAATTATTGGCACTTTCAATTCTGATTTTTAACCAAAATTTTCATGGAATAATTCCAACAAGAGAAAAGAAAAAGAAACTGAGCTAAGCTTCTAATGAAAATTGGCATTATATACACAAAAAATATAAGGGGTTTTAGTTTAATTGAGACCCCAGCAGCTTAAATACATAACTTTTCTTAGTGATTCTTCAGATTGCTTCAACTTCTCATCTCTTAATTTCTTTGACGAAGCAGAAGAAGATGGGGCAAAAAGCTTCTTAGCCTGAGCATACTGTCTGATGTTAGCCTTGGCATGCTGCTGAACTGATCTCAATGCATAATTCCACCCACAAAGCCCTTGGTCTTTCAATGCTTCCACCACCCCAATGCTTGTTGCTACCATCCAAGCTGATTTGCCTGTAGAACTCATGTTTCTTGTCCTTCTAATTCTGGGGTTTGCTCAACTGATAAAATGCTAGAGAGAATGTTGGCTAAGTGTGAGATTTGTGATTTTGTCTGAGAATTTGTGGGTTTTATTGTGAAAGTATGAGAGACAATAGGCTAGCATGAGGGTGCAAATTGCAAAACCATAGGTAATTTCAGCAGCTGGTTGGGGTTGAAACCCATGGTTTTTTTCAGGTACCATTACCTTTTTCAGGAGTTGTTTATTTGTCTTTTGCCTGCCTCATTGTCAGTACTATGATCTGTCTTTGCACCTAGACACTGAGAGAAGGAAAAGCGACAAAAGTGTCAACCGAAAAGAAAGATGTACACTGACTAAACACTAACTCAAGTTCAACTAAGGTAAGGTGGCCTTTTGTTTTATTTTTTTCTATCTGGCAAGTGTAGTTTGATGGTTTGAGGTTGTTTTGGGCCTATGTCCTAAACTGTAGTTTTGTAAGATTTGGAATTGAGTGAGTCGGTTTAGATGATTCTGATTCGCGTAAGCAAGAAGACAAGATCAGAGCATCTAATTTGAGATATTGAAATGCGCTCTAATGACTAAGTTGATGTTTGCTTTAAAAAATTAAATAAATTTAAGTTTCTTTTTTGAGAAAAGAGATTTAAGAGCTAAAAATATGAGAGAGAGTTTGTTTTGTAGGTTTATTAAATCTTTTTTTTCTATTATCAAAAAAAAAATCTTCTTTTTCTACATGGTGAGCATGGGCTTAAATCTTAGCTCGTTTTATTATAGGTTTAATATATTTATAAGCTTAACACATGAAAACTTATAATCACTAGACACAATACGATAATATGATATTAAAATAATATAAAAAATAAAAATAAATGCAACATAAATTAAAATTTAATAAAAATTATATATAAATTTAAAAAAAAACCTAAAAAAATTCGTTTCATATACCAATACAAATTTTAACATAATAACTTTCCTACTTTATACTAAGTAAGGTAGATTTAACTTTTTCAGGTCAGAAGCCACAGATTTCGAAGCTATTGTAAAACTAGTTAACTGGATGTTGCCACTTGTCTGTGTGTAAAGAGATAGAAAAGGGACAAATGTTCCTAAATCAGCTTTCAGTGATTTGAAGAAATTTTATCGACATTATTAGTGCTATATTTTTGTCAGATTCACCAAAGACTCTTCCTTCTGTGAATTTTGATTGGTAAAATTGGCAAATGTCAACACTAACATGATTTAAATAATTGTTCTTTCATGTTAAGTCAGGTGAATTTGCTTGAAACATAGAAAACAAACAAGAAATTCAGAAATCATGAGATTTCCCTAGTATTCAGAAATCTTTTTCTTCTTTCTATTATATAAATCAGATGAAAACAAGAACCAAATCAAACCCAGAAAATTTAAGACTGGAAAGAACATGCTTATCATCCAAAACTATATTCCATTTAACATTAACATGATCAAAATCTAACAGTAGTAGGACCCCAACAGCTCAATTCCATGACTTTTCTCATTTTTTCTTCAGGTTTCTTCACCAATTTATTTGAAGCAGCAGCTGAAGAAGGAGAAAGGATCTTCGCCTGAGCAAATGATCTGATATTGTTCTTGGCATGTTGAAGTGACCTTATTGTATAATTCCATCTGCAGATTCCCTGGTCTTTAAGGGCCTCAACTGCACCTATTGTTGCTGCAACAATCCCGGCTTTCCTTCCTGCTCCACTACTCATTGCTGAATTTCTTGCAAAGTATTGATTTGCAGGTTGATGCTTCGGACAAAGTTCGGTTTGTGTTGGATTCTTGAATTAGAGTTTGGGGAAATCAAATGGGCTGCCTTGTTCTTTTATAGTGGAGAATGAATGGAAAAACAATGGGGGGTTAATTAGACATAATAATTTGGATATAATATTTGTATTTGTGTCGGGTAAAACACGAAAAATTTGTGTCAATGCGGCAAACAAAATTTTTTTTATGTTCAATAACATGTATATATAATTTTTATCTAATTCTAGTATGTATTATTTTCGTATTTTTTATTTGTGTAATTTTTATGTTGTGTTACTGTATCGTATCTAAAAGTATCAAATCTAAATTTAAGCTAGGTGTCGGGAGTTGGAGCTGTGGAATAGTGCCCTTGGTTTTGGTAGATTAAAAAACAATAATCCAAGAGCTTGCTCTTTTTTTTTTTTGTTGAAACCACCTGGTATCCTCACATCATTCTGGTATAAGACTAATCCGGATTCTAGCCGAACAGGACCCAAAGGGCAGTAAAGTTCTCCCTCAAGAGTTTTAACACAGCTGCATACTAAGGGCTCGAACTCGAAACCTCTGGTTAAGCTAGAACAACCTCCTACCAGCTGATCTACGTACTCTTTGGTAGAGCTTGCTTTTCACTACTTTGGTATTTTATTTTCAATGGGTTTGAGAATCTATAATTAAATTAGGAGAGGATAATTTAAGTATTTTCCAATTCGAGACAAAATAAATTATTCGACTTTTAAATTTATTTTTTTGAAATGTATTCGACTTTTAAATTTAAATAAAATGTTTATTTATAAAAACGTGCATCACCAAGTGCAACCAATTCAAATTCAAAATTACTTACTCGAATTTTTTCTTTTTTATTTTAGATCATTGCTAAAGAAATTATATTAGTATCCCAATTATTAATTATTAGCATTAATGCTGTTATCACGTAAGCTATACCAATAGAAAATGACGTAGGAAAGAAAGATCACTTTCAAAAGATAGATTGCTTTGTTTTCCATTTTCCTTTAAGTTTGAAATTATATAATTAAATTAGGTGAGGGCAATGTATTTTTTTATATATATGTAGAATAAACTCATTTGATTAAGTGCAATCTCTTTTTTATTTATTTGCTATAAAGTAATTAAAAAAATAAATATCGAAATTAGATAATTAATTAAAAAAGAATAATTAAAATGCGGTATTTCCCACCACTTGATTTGGATACAAGCAAACAAATGAAAACCATAGGCAGTGTTATCAACAGCTTGAGAATTGGTAGAAAGTGGAAGCCCTGGTATTTTAAAAACTGGAAAAAGTTTCACAGCTCATAATTTTGATGGATTTATCAATAACTTGTTTGAAGAATCTAAATCTGATAATTAATCTTGTTCAAAAAAGAAATCTGATAATTAATATAATTGGTTTATGCAAATTTTTTAAAAATTTATTTTTAATAATTTTTTTAAATAAATTTTAATTAATTTGAAGTTTAAATCTTAACATTTTCATGCTTTTTTTTTCTATTTTTAAATTACAAACTCCTTTATCTAATAAAAATTTTTGAATAATAGGGGAAAATATCAAAATTAATGACACGTCTAGAAATTTTGCTTTAAACAATTGACATTTAAGCTCCAATATCAAATTTTCATCTCTAATAAAATTTAAGCTTTCGTTAATAAAAAAAATGTAAAACATTAAAGTTGTTTAGAATTAAGCTACATTTAAGTTTCATAAATATAATATCAAATTGTTTAATTCTTTGTTAATTATCTTGATGAATTTTTGTTTTAGGGCAAAACAAGATTTTGAAAGAGTCTTGAGATTTTAAATTCAAATTTTAGTATGTGTAAATTACATTCAATATTTTCTGCTTATTAACTATATGTTAATTTGTCGATTTATTTATTTTATTTTATTTATTAACATCTTGTATGATAGATATACTAAACTAAAATGTATTTTTTATCTGTAGTTGTAATTTTATATAAAAAAAATTCTCTGATCTTCTGTCCTAACTATCCATTTATTTATCCTCAAGAGCTTTATAAATTCACATTTTAGAAAATCATGAATTTGTTAACAACCATATAATTTTAATCAAATCAAGCTTATATCTTAAGAAAAAAAAAGAGTAGAGACTTTGGAATTGAGTATTGAAATGAGAGTTGCTCTCAATTTGTACATAAATTAAAAATCAATGGAATATTAGAAAAATCAGCTAAAAGAAAAATGCTTACAATCCAAATTTAGATTGAAAATTCCATATTTCTTCAATTGATGATCCCCAAGCAACACACAGAGCCCAAGCTTGAAAACAAATAAGAAAAATTCAAAAGCTTCTCTACCAAGAATTCTATGAATCATACGATTAAAATCTAACAGTGTTAGGACCCCAGCAGCTCAAATCCATAACCTTCCTCATTTTCTCCTCAGCTGTCCTCCTCTTTGCCTCTCTCAAACTACTTGAAACAGCAGCTGCAGGAGAAGAAGAAGAAGAAGAAGCAGAAGAAGAAATCATCTTGGCCTGAGCTAAAGATCTGATGTTGTTCTTTGCATGCTGATGCAGTGACCTTAGAGTGTAATTCCATCTGCAGATTCCTTGGTCTTTCAATGCCTCCACTGCTCCAATTGTGGCTGCCACAATCCAGGCTTTCCTTGCTGCTCCACTCATTCTTGACAAGGGTTGATGTTCTTGGGTGAAAGCCTAAAGATGAAGATTTTCTTCTGGTTTTCTGGTTAGATTTGATTGAGTTGGGAGGAAATGAGATGTTGGGTCGTTTTATATGAGGGGAATGGCGGAAAACCAGAGGCGGTTTTATTAGCAATAAATGAGGAGAAATGGTAAGAAGCACCCATGGTTTTTGGAGACAAAACCAAGTGCTTTGGTGGGCTTACTACAACTTTTACTCGGTTTTGACAGTTTGGGTTTCCTGGCTTTCTTCAATGCTCTTGAGATTCCCCGGTTTTAGGACATGGAAAGTATAAACTAATGGCTTAAACGTGTAACCAAGAATCAAATCAAAAGCTACAAGTGAACTTTCCAACTCAATGCAATCAATTTTCCTTTGACAACAAACAAGAAATAGGGGTGTAAAACGGCGGGTTTGTCAGTTAAACTTGCGAGTTTTTCAAGGACCGAAGTTATTTTTTTTTAAACCGGCCTAAACGGATTGGTTCGAACTGACTGGTAACCCGTGCAAACCGGTTTACATGGATACAGATCAACTCGTTTGGATTTTTTTTAACTTTATATATAATTAATTTTTTAATTATATTATTAATATATTTTTATTTTTATTAAAATAATATATGACATGATTTTATTGTATTTTAACAAAAAAATTAATTCATATAATTTTAATTTAAATTCAAACCATGATATTATATATTTCATAGTGAGAAAAAAGATGTTAAAAAGTTTAATGTTAATAGAAATTAATGGTTTTTCAAGTTTATAATTATTTATTTTAAAATATTATAAGTGAATTGTAATAATATTTAGACTGTATTTATATATAGATTTTTATTATTTTTTTGATATTTCTTTTATTTTTGTACAAAAAATCACTTAGCCCGTGAGTCCGTCCACCTTGCATTAAAAATGGATTGAGTAACTAACAAAATGTGTGGATCAATGACTAGGAACTGTTCCAGCTTAACCAAGGTCCTCGGTTTGAGGCTTGAGAATGCAGCTGCATTTGTTTGAAAAACTTTGTCCGCCCAATAAAATCTCACCCGACTTGAAGTGGTTGCATATTTTACCATTATTTTTAACGATAAAAAAAAATGGATTGGGTATATAATATTTGGCTCATTTCGAGCTTAGCCCATTTAAGCTTGTATCTGCACAGGCCAGCTCAGGTCTGTCCCACCTGCTCGTTTTACACGCCTGAAAGAAAAGTGGGGACCTTTTCTCTTTTTTTTTTTATTGGATTTAATTTGCTAAGGGAATTCTGCCCGTCCTTTGCATTTTCATTTAAAATGACCCCTTTTTTAGGTTGATTTGGTCATGAAATTAAGGATTATGCATAATTTTTGAGAAATAGATTTTTTTTTAAATAACAGGGTATTTTTAAATTTTATGTTGGTATAATTTTCTCACCAAATTTCAATTAGGCTTTGGTATAACGACAAAAAAGAGAATCTAGAAGTTTGAAATTTAAGCTCAATTCTTACATGTGAATTTACAAGTCTAGCTACATATTTGTTTATTTAATTAATTTATGTGATTTTTATGCACTAAATGATATTACAAACGCATAATTTTTCATTGATTTAGTGCATTCAGAATTTTATTTTCTATCAACTTCTTCACAAAAATCAAACCCAGGTTGACAACCAAAGAAAATCCATCCTTTAGACTAATATTTGTAATTGTAGGTGAACTCGATATTTTTCTTTATGATATAATAGGTTTTCTTAGTCAAAGTTGAATCAATCAATTAAAACTTAAAAGTAAAATTTTGATTCAACCAACTGAAATTTTTTTATTAGAGCATCTATTCTTAGATTATTCTCTAATAAGAGTTTAGAGCAAAAACTTCTTTCTTTTTTTTTTTGTCTAGACCATCTGGTATCCCTATACCTTTTGTATAGGACTAATCCGGATTCGAGCCGGGCAAGACCCAAAGGACGGCAAAACTCTCCCTCAAGAGTTTTAACACAGCTGCATACCCAATGACTCGAACTCAAGACATTTGGTTAAACTAGAATAGCCCGCTAAACTTCTTTTTGATGACCATCTTTCACCTATGACATTTCATTTCTAATTTATTACTTAATTAAAAGGGAACAATCCATTGAAAATTAACATTAAAATCTAACTGTACTAGAATCCCAGGAGCTCAATTCCGTCACTTTTTTAATGGACTTCTCAGATTTCTTCACCTCCTCTTTCATCGTACCGGAAGCTGCCGCCGCCGCCGACGGTAAAGATGGAGAAGAAAGAAGCTTGGCCTGATCAGTAAATGATCTGATTGTTATTTTCATGTTGGTGCCTTAGGCTATAATGCCATCTACAAATTCCTTGATCCTTCAATGCCTCCACTCTATAAATTGCATCTGCCACAATCCATGCTTTCCTTGTTGTACTAGTTGTTTTCTTGTAAAATCTTAACCAAGAAATTATGGTTTATCTTTGAAATTATGATGATCTTTATTATTTGGATTTGAATTTAATTCTTACGACATATGACAATTCTTTCTTAATTATTCTTAACTATTCTATTAAAAGATCAACAAGTTATTAACTTGAAAGTAAAAAGGCTAGCAAGAAGATAGAGATTTTTTTTTTCCTTCTCTTTTTCCTTTTTCTTTTATGACTTGATAATGGTGCTAATGAAATGGTTCATACCGGAAAAAAAAAAGGGATTTCTCCCATTTATATGGCTTGGTGACTAAATATCCATAACTTAATAAATAAAACGAACATGTAATTTGCATTTAATTTGTTCATTGCATGTTTGATTTTGTAGGCTGAGGTTAAAGGAAGCCTTCTTTCTTTTTCCCTTTATAAACCATGTGATTTTCACCTCAATATATTTAATTTAATTTATAATTTTTCTGGCAGAAAGAATAATAACAGTTAAATTCAATAATAGGTAAAATAATTGAGACAAACAAAAATAGCTATTGTTTATTCTAGGACTTGACGTTTGAAAGGGTACTTCCATGCTGAATTACAGTAATTGGCCTATCTTCAGATTAATTCACTAAGATTGAAATTCATGATCATCATAAAAAAGTAATTTTTTTTTTAACTGGAGACTGAGATCGAGTTTAAATTTTTTAACATATCACAAATTTTTTATAACCACTTGACTAAAAATTTATCACTTGTATGTAATTATATATAATATTATATATAATATATATATTCGCCAAAGAGAGAGAAGAAAATTAGGAAATTCAATTCATGCAAGCATCCCTGAGAATTTATACCAGAAAGTCAATCTCAAACTAAACTTGTGAACAATTTTTTTATTGTTCAAGGCTTCAAGCAACGTAATTAGTGCAAAATTGGCATTACATATGTACAAAATACAAAAAGGGTATCTTAATTAGGACCCCAACAGCTCAAATACATGACTGTTCTAAGTGATTCCTCTGAATTCTTCAACTTCTCATCATATCTTGTCAGCTTCTTAGACAAAGCAGAAGAAGATGGAGCAGAAAGTTTCTTTGCTTGAGAAGTTGATCTGATATTGTTCTTCACATGCTGTTGAACTGACCTTAGAGCATAATTCCATCTGCAAAATCCTTGATCTTTCAATGCCTCAACAGCTCCAATGCTTGCTGCAGCTACCCAAGCTCTTGTTGAAGAACTCATGTGTGTTTTTTCTTCTGTGATTTTGGGAGGTGATTGAAATGAAATTGGAAAATTCAGGCTGGCTTTTCTGGCTGTGTTTTGCTTTGTTGAAGGAGATAGGGAGTTGGAGAAGAGTTGATTTCTTATATAGAGAGGAAGGTGTTGGGGAGAAAGCAAAGATAGTATTTGGGTAAACAACTGGCTTGAAGTAGTGGTATGGGCTGGTGGTATTAAAATAAAACAGCTGGCTTACTGTATCTACAGTGCAGAAATAATGATAAAGAAACGGACAAAACCCCAAGGTAAGATTTGGGTTTTTCTTCTTTTTTTTTTTTTTTTAATTTTTTAATGCGGCTGAGCCCTTCACATCCAAGTCATAAGTGAGTAGTCTGATTCAGTGATATTTATTGCACCCTACCTTGAAAAAAATTGCTAATGCAAGTGGAAGATGGGACAGGCTTATGCCTTGTTTGAGATGTTCAAATTCTTGTTCCATTCATATATTTGTGTTATTTTATACACGATTGATTTTTTAGATTTCACAAGCACATTAAAATATTATCATATATGTTTTTATTTATTATATTAATTTATTAATTATTTAAAATGTATTTTTATAAAATATCTAATTTCGTTGTTGAAATTTACTAGTAAAATATAAGAAAATTTCGTCTAATTATATTACAAATCAAAATGTGTAAAACATCCATCAAATGATCAATTTTCAAACTTTTAATATATTATTGTACATTGGAATTCAAGTTTCTCCAATATGAACAAAAAACAATCAAGAACTTCACACTACATACTTTCTATGGCCAATTACCTATGAGAATTTGGCTAGGTTATGAAACTCTACATCCATGACTTTGATTGATCAGAAAACAATAGATTATTCAAAGGGAGGAGAAATTAATCTATTTGCAAAACTGTACAATCTGTGTGGCATACGATCCGTTGCATGGCATACCTGATATTGATAAGCAGGGCAGACATAGTTAGAGCAAGGGGCATGGCCAAGATTGCAGGAGCTTAACTGAGGTGAGCTATGTCAAATTCATCAGGAAATTTGAAGGTGTCAGCTGCTCCGAACTTCCTTTTTTCTTCCCAACCATCCGGAGACTCTCCTTCATCAGTAGTACTATCGTTATCCTCATCATCGTAGCGAGTGATGAGTGAGGATGGATCATGCATGCTTTTTGATCTGCAAAATGGGGTAGCAAGCATGCTTACTTGACCAAAGTGAGAGATTTCCACAGCAACTGTGTCATCATCTACTGGAAGAGGTTGTTTCCAGGGTTCACCGTCGATCCTCATGAATGTGTGATCGGCTGCACCCTTTGTAAACTCGAACCGGACTGCCTTGGCCTAATTGCACACGGAAATGTCTGCCAGAATGAGAGACTGCTACAATGGTTTAACAGGTTTTTATCATAAGGTCATGTTAAAAATTGATGCAAACAATTATTAGTTTAAGTTGAATAAGTCTTCCACTATGTGTATAACATGGAAGAGTGGTTTCTAGATTTTAGGAGTTAAGTTCCCACTAACCCACTTTATGTTTGTGTACTTAGTAGGTGAATATCATCCCATGAAGTGAGAACATGGGGGTGTGGCTTTCATTTCAGTTCATCTATTTATAGTGTTGCAAATTGAGTTTTTATCAATGAAGAAGATCCTTTGAATTCTTAGCCAATATTCTTTCTTCTATCCTTTTTCTTTGCTTACTCATACTTTGCTTAATATTTGTTTGTTCTTGTCAAACACACCCTTATTCTTCAAAACCAACATTTTTGGTATCCGAGCCAGGTTCGATTAAATTGGGTGTTATTCTGTTGTGGTGATCTTTGTTGAAGCAAGTGATCTTTTGTTTGTATTCATCATGTCTAATGGTATGAATACTTTGAATGTTTCTCAATCATTGGCGCCCATCTTCAATGGAGAAAGTTATGCTTTTTGGAGCATTAAAATGAAGACCTTTTTCATTTCTCAAGATTTGTGGGATCTTGTAGAAAATGGATATACAGAATCTGACAAAGCAGAGAAGACAGCGGAGATGAAGGAGTTTCGGAAGAAGGATGCAAAGGCGTTGCTCGTATTGCAGCAAGCAGTGACAGACTCAATTTTTCCTCGAATCTCGAATGCAGCAAAATAGAATGAAGCTTGGACCATTCTACATAAAGAGTTCCATGGAGATAACAAGGTAACTGTAGTGAAACTCCAAACTCTTCGTAGAGAATTTGAGAACTTGTGTATGAAAAGTAGTGAGTCGGTTCAAGATTATATTGGTAGAGTTTCTCTCATTATGAATCAACTGAGAACTTATGGAGAGAAAATTGAAGATCAAACAATTGTAGAAAAAGTTTTGAGGAGTTTACCTCCTAAATTTGATCATGTTGTTACTGCTATTGAAGAATCAAAGGATCTTTCTAAGTATTCTCTTAATGAGCTAATGGGTTCACTCTTAGCACATGAAGATAGGATGAACAGGTCTGCAGAGAAGAGTATGGAGCAGGCATTTCAGACAAAGATGGAGATCTCTAGCAAGGAGAAAAGCAATGACAATGGTTTTGCAGGTAGAGGTAGAGGAAGAGGTAAAGGTGGCTACCGTGGTCGTGGTAGAGGTCGTGGTAGATCAAATTCAAGTCGCCAAGAAACTGAGAGTGTTGACAAAGAGAATCAAAGGCAAAACCATAAAGACAAGCAGTGTTATTTTTGCAAAAAGATAGGGCACGTTGAGGCGAATTGTTGGAAAAAGGCTAAGCAACAGGCAAATTTCGTTGAAAAAGAAGAAG
Organism: Heritiera littoralis; assembly: GCA_031772115.1. NCBI lineage: Eukaryota > Viridiplantae > Streptophyta > Magnoliopsida > Malvales > Malvaceae > Heritiera > Heritiera littoralis. The sequence continues at coordinate 454,105 of JAPDPK010000065.1, forward strand.
ATGGTAACTTGTTTCTTACTTTTATGAATTCAAAGGAAAGTAACGGTGATCTTTGGTTTTTGGATAGTGGATGTAACAATCACATGACAGGTGTTAGAAGTCTTTTTCAGAGTATAGATGAATCAGTAAAGTTGCAAGTCCGTCTTGGGAATGACAAACAAGTGCAGATTGAAGGTAAGGGAACAATAGCAGTAAGGACCAAGTCAGGTAATGAGAGGTTGATTCATGATGTTTATTACATTCCTAGCTTGGCACATAATTTACTCAGTGTGGGTCAATTGGTTAAAAAGGGATATTCAGTTTTATTTCATGATGGTGTGTGTGAAATTAAAGGTAAAAATTCTAATATGCCGTTTGTAAAAATTCCCATGGCTGAAAATAAGATGTTTCCTCTTGAGATTTCTTGTTTGGATGATTGTGCACTTGTTGCTAATGTTGAAAGTGATTCGTGGTTATGGCATTTGAGATATGGGCACTTGCATTTTAATGGGTTGATGTTGTTGTGTCAGAAAAATATGGTTCATGGTTTGCCTACAATTCCTTTTGCTAATGATTTGTGTGAAAGTTGTATTTATGGGAAACAGCATAGACAGTCATTTCCGGTTGGGAAAGCATGGAGAGCAAAGAAGCCTTTGGAGTTGGTGCATGCAGACATTTGTGGGCCAATGAATACTCTGTCTTTGAACAAGAGTAGATATTTTTTGTTGTTTACTGATGATTTTACTCGTATGAGTTGGGTGTTTTTTCTTGTTCAGAAATCAGAAGCACTTGATAAGTTTCGAGAGTTCAAGGCCTTTGCAGAAAAGGAATCTGGTCATCAATTAAAAATTCTTCGAACTGATAGGGGAGGAGAATTTTTATCCGATGATTTTACCTTGTTTTTCAAGCAAAATGGAATCAAAAGGCAGTTAACAGTGAGAAGAACGCCAGAGCAGAATGGAGTCGCTGAAAGGAAGAATCGAACAGTAGTGGAGATGGCCAGGAGTATGTTGAATGAGAAAAGGCTTGCAAATGATTTTTGGGCTGAAGCAGTAGCTACAGCGGTTCACCTTCTCAACATTTCTCCAACGAAGGCGGTGCGTGGTATGACTCCTTATGAAGCTTGGTGGAACCGCAAGCCTAATGTAAGTGCCTTGAAGATTTTTGGTTGTATTGCTTATGCCATGTTAGCTTCTAATGATCGTACAAAGATGGACAAGAAGAGTGAGAAATGTATTTTTGTTGGGTATAGTGATGAGACAAAGGGGTATAGATTGTGTAATCCAGTTACTAAGAAGCTAATCATTCGTAGAGATGTTATTTTTTATGAGAACAGCTTTTGGGAGTGGAATGCAGACAAAAATCAACACTTGTCTTGTGAAGAAAATGAATTAATTGAGTCACAAGATGACGAGAACAAAGTGGCTCAACAAGTTTCCCCTACACCTAGTCCTTCAAGGTTGTTACCACAAGCTTCACCAACTCCTCAACCTTCAAGGATGATTACTAGAAGTATGTCTGGGGCTCTTCCAAGAAAGGTAAAACCTTGGGAAGAAGTTTATAACTCTAACATGTTTGCTCTTTTAGTAACAGAACCCATGAGTTTTGATGAAGCATGTGGAAAAGATGAATGGGAACATGCCATGGAGGAGGAGATTGCTTCCATTGAGAAGCATGATACTTGGGAGCTAGTAGACAAGCCGCAAGGAAGAGATATAATTGGTTTAAAGTGGGTTTACAAGGTGAAGTTTAATGCAGATGGGAGTGTCCAAAAATTCAAAGCAAGGCTGGTTGCTAAAGGATATGTGCAAGAGTATGGTAAAGATTTCTTTGAAACCTTCTCTCCTATTGCTAGATTTGAAACTGTTAGATTTTTGTTAGCATTGGCAGCTCAAATGAGGTGGAAGGTTTATCAGTTTGATGTCAAATCTGCCTTTTTGAATGGTTATTTGGATGAAGAGGTATATGTCGAGCAGCCACAAGGTTTTGTTGTTGAAGGCAAAGAGGATAAGGTGTACAAGCTCAAAAAGGCCCTTTATGGACTCAAACAAGCACCACGAGCTTGGTATGGTAGGCTTGATTCTTACTTGTTTGAAAATGGTTTCCATCGTAGTAGTAGTGAGCCCACTTTGTACGTGAAGGAAAAAGGTGATGATGTTCTTATTGTTTGTGTTTATGTGGATGACATTATCTATACTAGTTCTTCTGAAGTTCTTATTATAGAATTCAAGAAGAGCATGACTGATGAATTTGATATGTCAGATTTGGGGTTGTTGCATTATTTTCTTGGCTTACAAATTTCTCAAACTGATGATGGTGTTTTGTTTCACAAGAAAAATATGCTCTGGAATTGTTGAAGAGGTTTAACATGCAGAATTGTAAGACATTTTCTACTCCCATGAATACAAATGAGAAGTTGACAATGAATGATGGAACACCAAGGGCAAATGAGAAGTATTTCAGAGGCTTGGTTGGTGGGTTGATGTATTTGACTCATACTCGTCCATATATCATGTTTCCTGTCAGTTTGGTCTCAAGGTTCATGCATAATCCCTCCTTGCATCATCTTGGGGCAGCAAAACGAATTCTTCGCTACATTCGAGCTACAAATAACTTTGGGATTTGGTACAACCCAGTTCCTAACTTTAAATTGTTTGGTTTTACTGATAGTGATTGGGCAGGTTGTGTAGATGATAGAAAAAGCACAAGTGGTTTCATTTTCAACTTTGGTTCGGGTGCTGTGTCATGGAGCTCAAAGAAACAAGCAAGCACGGCATTGTCATCTTCGGAAGCTGAGTATATTGCAGCTACATCTGCTGCTTGTCAAGCAATTTGGATGAGAAGAATCATGGAGGATTTGCATCAAGTTCAAGGAAAGGCGACTAAGATTTTCTGTGATAACAAAGCAACCATTTTAATGACCAAAAATCCAATGTTCCATTGAAGGACAAAGCACATTGAGCTTCGCCACCACTTTATTCGAGATGCTGTTGCTGAAGGACTGATCGTGATGAAGTACTGCTCAACAAATGATCAAGTTACCGATGGTTTTACTAAGGGACTTGGTTATTCAAAGTTTGCAAAGTTTCGATTATCACTTGGAGTTGCAAATTTTGCATCAAGGGGGGATGTTAAAAATTGATGCAAACAATTATTAGTTTAAGTTGAATAAGTCTTCCACTATGTGTATAACATGGAAGAGTGGTTTCTAGATTTTAGGAGTTAAGTTCCCACTAACCCACTTTATGTTTGTGTACTTAGTGGGTGAATATCATCCTATGAAGTGAGAACATGGGGGTGTGGCTTTCATTTCAGTTCATCTATTTATAGTTGCAAATTTAGTTTTTATCAATGAAGAAGATCCTTTGAATTCTTAGCCAATATTCTTTCTTCTATCCTTTTTCTTTGCTTACTCATACTTTGCTTAATATTTGTTTGTTCTTGTCAAACACACCCTTATTCTTCAAAACCAACAGGTCATGAGCTGCATACCTGTGCTAAACGAGTCCCATGTCCATTTGGTGCGAGCAAAACAAGCCCATGAAGGACATTTCTGAAGCCGACTATCTCAATTAGGCCATCATCTACAAAAGGAGGAGTCAAGCCCCTCTATCAACCAAGATTTGGTGAGAAATCAATCCAAATCTAACTGCAATTTCAGCTATGATTAAAAAAAAACTCAGTGCACAAGACTCCCACATTGTGAGATCTATTTCCGTAACCTGAATCCTTGGCCTCCAAGTCACAAAAGAGTAACATTTACCATCACCAAAACTCACCCTCTTAATTTCAGCTATGATTATATTTAAGTTAATTACAGAGAATAAAGGAAGAAAGAGATGAGAACAAATTACATCACGGAATTTCTTTCGATATGGTTTTCCCCAGGGATTGAATCCACCAGAGAAACTAGGCAATTGAGGCAGACGATAGACCCAATGCTGTTTAAGATACAAATTGCAAGTATAATTAGAAAGTGTTGATGTTAATCTTAATTATCTGTATCAGGTCATATTATATATAAATTTCACCTGCGAGGTATGTTGAGGTCCTCCCATTGGCCTTGTTTCCTCATAATCTTAACCTTCGTTAGCTGAGCTACGCTCCTATATTGACATTAAGCCATTCTCATAAACACAGGCAACCATGACTTGAAAAATGAATGAAATACTAGGGTTAAACAAGCTTATCCTATGAAATTTATACAATATGGTTGATTTTCGTAAACAAAGCATTATCAGCAAAATTAAAATAATTAGCAGCTGAAGTATATTAAATATCAAGCCATCACACATGTTCTTCTAAACAGGACAGAACATAAATTGCCAAATATCTGTAAGAAGACTCACGTCGAAGAAGGACGAAAAAGAGAAGCCAAACGCCATCCTTGAGTACATGCAAGCTTTACGTAAGTACTCTGCTTCACCATAAAGAAAAAAGTACTCGTTTAAGTTGCAGAATAAACATGAGGATCATCATACAAGTGAAAGGGAACTTATAGCCAGCTTAAAACAAAAGATCCTGTAATACACTATATTGTTAGTAGGTAAGTTACATCTACATAAATACATAAAAGTAATGTAATTATGCAAACACCTAGGAAGATATCTCCAGTCCAATGCACAAACATATAGAGAGGGAGAGGTGAATTTGTTTAATCGGCATTGCATTTGTTTTTTCAGGGAGGAATTTAAAAGTATTAGTAGGACTACATATGGTTAAAACACAACCCAAGATCTGGACAACTTAAGATTCTTGCACATTTCAACAACCTTTATCACTTCAGAAAAAAATATATATTTACCTGATTAATGAACTGATTTCTAAACTTTTCCAGGTGCAATTTCCTCTCGGAGTGAAATGCATATGATACTTGAGCATCCATCCCTAACCAGAACAAACTCTTATTGGTGAGTTCAACACACTAAATAGACTTCTTTTAGAGTAATAAGAACCAGCTACCAAAAACAATTCACATGAAATTATTTTGGGTTGATTTTATCCTTTTGCAAACGGATCATTGGAGTAGATTTGGTAAATTAAACTATACCATAATATTTAGAAGTATTATAGAAACTTGCTATGCCCTCAAAACCTAATATGATAATCAGAAAAAAGGTTACTACACCAAGATCTAGATCTAGATCTAGATCTAGATCTTAGATCCAGATATTGAGATAACTAACTACTAACAATCATATGCAAAAGCAATAGAGCTATTAGGCTTACAGCCAAGGCAAAATCAGCATTTCGAATGACCAATTGCACCATTTATATTGTAGGGGAAACAATCTCTATAAAATTGACAGTTCAAACCGCCTATGCCATCATGTCAAGAAAAGTGATATGTTTGATGGATCTATATCAGGTTAACTTGAAAAACTGCTATGCTGGACTTGTAAGGGCTTGACTTGGGTAATTGATGACTACTACTGTCATCAAGCCGAGTCCCGAGAAGCACTAGAGTTTCCTCGACCTGAGACGCTTGTATGAGCAAGTAACACAAAGGTCCATATCTGTATGTATAAATGACTTTCACAAATAGGACAATGGTTCTTTAAAAAAAAATGAACATTATCATATTCACATAAAGATTATATTTCCTACCCATGCTGAAGTAGTTCCAAAATCCTCCACGATATGTGTGATAACCCTCCTGAGAAGTGAGAACATCCAACAAAAATATGCCAATAAGCATAGAAAGCAACCCAAATTCATATGAAGCAAGTAAATATTAAAAGGGAAACCAAGCATGTAAGAATGATAATTTGAATTAGTAGTAGCTTGGACCTTTGACTTGTAGTTATTACCAGGCACATAGATCTCGGAGTCAATCTTATATGTGGTGATATTTATAATGGCTAAATATTATGTAAAATTAGAATCATAGATTAATATTGGATCAACTGTTTTGAAATGATAAAAGCCATACAAACTGACCACTAGAGGATCAGGGCATATTAACTTGTCGATGCAGCTATTAAGCAACTAGAACATGCCCCTGAGGTTAGCTCATTTTACAATTTCATCATCCCCAAAGATTAAACGAGTCGAGAATTGCATTTAATTTGTTCATTGCATTTGGTTTTGGAGGCTGAGGTAAAAGGAAGCCTTCTTTCTTTTTCCCTTTATAAACCATGGATTTTCACCTCAATTTATTTAATTTAATTTAAAATTTTTCTGAAAGATAGAAGTAGTAACAGTTAAATTCAATAATAGGGAAAATAAATGAGACAAACAAAAATAGCTATTGTTTATTCTAGTACTTGACGGTTGAAAGGGTACTTGCTTGCTGAATTATAGTAATTGGCCTATCTTCAGATTAATTCACTAAGACCGAAATTCATGATCATCAAAAAAAAGTAATTTTTTTTTAACTGGAGATTGAGATCGGGTTTAAATTTTTTAACATATCACAAATCTTTTATAACCACTTGACTAAAAATTTATCTAATTACTCGATTAAAAAATTATCACTTCTATGTAATTTATATATAAATTATATATAATATATATATTCGCCAAAAAGAGAGGAGAAAATTGGGAAATTCAATTCGTGCAAGCATCCCTGAGAATTTATACCAGAAAGTCCATAATTTTCTAATCTCAAATTAAACTTCTGAACAATTTTTTTATTGTTCAAGGCTTCAAGCAACGTAATTAGTGCAAAATTGGCATTACATATGTACAAAATACAAAAAGGGTATCTTAATTAGGACCCCAACAGCTCAAATACATGACTGTTCTAAGTGATTCCTCAGACTTCTTCAACTTCTCCTCATCTCTTGTCAGCTTGTTAGACAAAGCAGAAGAAGATGGAGCACAAAGTTTCTTAGCTTGAGAAGCTGATCTGGTATTGTTCTTCACATGCTGTTGAACTGACCTTAGAGCATAGTTCCATCTGCAAAATCCTTGATCTTTCAATGCCTGAACAGCTCCAATGCTTGCTGCAGCTACCCAAACTCTTGCTGAAGAACTCATGTTTGTTTTTTCTTCTATGATTTTGGGAGGTGATTGAAATGAAATTGGAAAATTCAGGCTGGTTTTTCTGGCTGTGTTTTGCTTTGTTGAAGGAGATTGAGAGTTGGAGAAGAGTTGATTTCTTATATAGAGAGGAAGGTGTTGGGAGAAAGCAAAGATTGTATTTGGATAAACAACTGCCTTGAAGTAGTGGTATGGGCTGGTGGTATTAAATAAAACAGCCGGCTTACTTTATCTATAGTGGAGACAATAATGATAGAGAAATGGACAAATTGCTATGGACAAAAACTAAAAGATAAGATTTGGGGTTTTTTTTTTATTTTTTTTAAAAGGCTGAGCCCTTCACATCCAAGCTATAAGTGGGCAATATAATTCAGCGATTTTTATTGTATCCTACCTTGAAAAAAAATGCTAATGCAAGTGAAAAATGGGACTGGTTTATGCCTTGTTTGGGATGTTCAAATTCTTGTTCCATTCATATATTTGTGTTATTCTATACACAGTTGATTGATCTTTTAGATTTTACAAACGGATTAATATATTATCATATATGTTTTTATTTTTTATATTAATTTGTTAATTATTTAAAATGTATTTTTTATAGAATATCTAATTTCGTTATTGAAATTTACTAGTAAGATATGAGATAATTTCGTCTAATTTTATTAAAAATCAAAGTGTGTAAAATATCCATCAAATGATCAATTTTCAAACTTTTAACATATTATTGTACAATGGAATTCAAGTATACCTAATCATGGGTTGGGTCGGCCCATGACAGGTAATAATAAATTTTATGTATGCCCAAACCCGACCTGACCCAACCCAAAATTCGGGCTTGACTTTTTGTTCAAGCTCGTTTTTCATTTTTATACTACAAAATCAAGCACGACTTGAAAATAATTTTTTTATATTTTAATTTTTTATTTATTTATTTTTTATTATTTTATACCCTTTAAAATTTAATTTAATTTGTTAAAATTTATATATCAATTTCCATTTTAAATATTTATAATCATGTTTATTAATTAATAATGTTTTATATGCATATAATTATATTATACTTAGTAAATATATATAAAAAATTTATTAATATTTAAAAAATTTAAAAAAAATTTAAAAAATAAATTCAAGTCGGCAGGCTCAGGCCCGAGCTTTGAAAGGTCAAACTTGGGTCTGAGCCCAAATTTTAAATGAGCCTCAAAATTTTGCCCAAACTTAGTTATTGCGTCAGATATTTTTGTCCAAGTCCAATCAAATATCAAATAAGCTTTAGGGCTTAGGCAAGTAGCCCGACCCTTAAGCAGATCTAAATTCAAGTTTCTCCGATCTAAACAAAAAACAATCAAGAACTTCACACTCATACTTTCTATGGCCAATTACCTATGAGAATTTGGCTAGGTTATGAAATCCACATCAGTGACTTTGATTGACCAGAAAACAACAGATTTTTCAAAGGGAGGCGAAATTAACCTAATTGCAAAACTGTACAAACTATGTGGCATATGATCCATTGCCTGGCATACATAGTTAGAGCAAAGGGCATGGCCAAGATTGCAGGAGCTTAACTGAGGTGAGCTATGTCAAATTCATCAGGAAATTTGAAGGTGTCAGCAGCTCCGAACTTCCTTTTTTCCTCCCAACCATCCGGAGACTCTCCTTCTTTCTTAACTATTCAATCAAAAGATCAAGAAGTTAATAGCTTGAAAGTAACAAGGCTAGCAAGAGAAGAGAGATTGTTTTTCCGTCTCCTTTTTCTCTTTCTTTCGTGACTTCATAATGGTGCTAATGAAATGGTTCGTACCGGCAAAAAAATAAATAAAGGGATTTCTCCCTTTATATGGCTTAATGACTAAATATCCATAACTTGATATATAAAATGAACATGTAATTTGCATTTAATTTGTCCATTGCATTTGGTTTTGGAGGCTGAGGTTAAAGGAAGCCTTCTTTCTTTTTCCCTTTATAAACCATGTGATTTTTCACCTCAATTTATTTAATTTAATTTATAATTTTTCTGACAGATAGAAGTAATAACAGTTAAATTCAATAATAGGAAAATAAATGAGACAACCAAGAATGGCTATTGTTTATTCTAGTACTTGACCGTTGAAAGGGCACTTCCTTCTTCTTTTCTGGTTACATGAAAGGGCACTTGCTTGCTGAATTATAGTAATGGCCTATCTTCAGATTAATTCACCAAGACTGAAATTCATGATCATCATTAAAAAGTAATTTTTTTAACTGGAGATTCAGATGGGAGTTTAAATTTTTCAACATATCACAAATTTTTCTATAGCCACTTGACTAAAAATTTATCTAATCACTCGATTAAAAAATTATCACTTCTATGTACTTTATTATAATATAGAGGAGAAAATTAGGAAATTCCATTCATGCAAGCATCCCTGAGAATTTATACCAGAAAGTCCTTACTTTTCTAATCTCAAACTAAACTTGTGAACAATTTTTTTATTGTTCAAGGCTTCAAGCAACGTAATTAGTGCAAAATTGGCATTACATATGTACAAAATACAAAAAGGGTATCTTAATTAGGACCCCAACAGCTCAAATACATGACTGTTCTAAGTGATTCCTCTGACTTCTTCAACTTCTCATCATCTCTTGTCAGCTTCTTAGACAAAGCAGAAGAAGATGGAGCAGAAAGTTTCCTAGCTTGAGAAGTTGATCTGATATTGTTCTTCACATGCTGTTGAACTGACCTTAGAGCATAATTCCATCTGCAAAATCCTTGATCTTTCAACGCCTCAACAGCTCCAATGCTTGCTGCAGCTACCCAAGCTCTTGTCGAAGAACTCATGTTTGTTTTTTCTTCTGTGATTTTGGGAGGTGATTGAAATGAAATTGGAAAATTCAGGCTGGCTTTTCTGGCTGTGTTTTGCTTTGTTGAAGGAGATGGGGAGTTGGAGAAGAGTTGATTTCTTATATAGAGAGGAAAGTGTTGGGGGAGAAAGCGAAGTGGTATTTCAGTAAACAACTGGCTTGAAGTGGTGGTATGGGCTGGTGGTATTAAAACAAAACAGCTGGCTTACTGTATCTACAGTAGAGACAATAATGATCAAGAAATGGACAAATTGCTATCGACAAAAACCCGAATATAAGATTTGGGGTTTTTTTTTTTTAATTTTTTTTAAGAGGCTGAGCCCTTCACATCCAAGCTATAAGCGGGCAATATAATTCAGCGATTTTTATTGTACCCTATCTCGAAAAAAAATGCTAATGCAAGTGGAAAATGGGACTGGCTTAGGCCTTGTTTGGGATGTTCAAATTCTTGTTCCATTCATATATGTGTTATTCTATACACAATTGATTGCTCTGTTATATTTTACAAACGGATTAATATATTATCATATATGTTTTTATTTATGATATTAATTTATTAATGACTTAAAATGTATTTTTACAGAATATCTAATTTCGTTATTGAAATTTACTAATAAGATATGAGATAATTTCGTCTAATTTTATTACAAATCAAACTGTGTAAAATATCCATCAAAGGATCAATTTTCGAACTTTTAACATATTATTGTACAATGGAATTCAAGTATACCTGATCATGAGCTGAGCCGAATCCATGATAGGTAATAATAAATTTTGTGTATACCCAAACACGACTTGACCCAACCCAAATTTGAGCTTGACTTTTTATTCAAGCTCGTTTTCATTTTTGTACTACAAACCCGAGCCTAACCTAAAAATAATTATTTTATATTTTAATTTTTATTTATTTGTTTTTTTATTATTTTACACCCTTTAAAATTTAATTTAATTTGTTAAAATTTGTATATCAATTTTCATATTAAATATTTATAATCATGTTTATTAATTAATAATGTTTTATATACAAATAATTATATTATACTTAGTAAATATATATAAAAAATTTAATTGATATTAAAAAAGAAAAATAAAAAATTAAATTCAAGCCGAGCTGGTTACACCCTTTAAAATTTAATTTAATTTGTTAAAATTTGTATATCAATTTTCATATTAAATATTTATAATCATGTTAATTAATAATGTTTTATATACAAATAATTATATTATACTTAGTAAATATATATAAAAAATTTAATTAATATTAAAAAAGAAATATAAAAAATTAAATTCAAGCCGAGCTGGGCCCAAGCTTTGAAAGGTCAAGCCTAAGCCCGAATTTTAAACAAACCTAAAAATTTTGTCCAAGCTCAATTATTGCATAAGATATTTTAGTCCAAGGCCGACCAAATATCGAATAAACTTTCGAATTTGGACAGGTAGCCCAACCCTTGAGCAGATCTAAATTCAAGTTTCTCCAATCTAAACAAAAAACAATCAAGAACTTCACACTACATACTTTCTATGGCCAATTACCTATGAGAATTTGGCTAGGTTATGAAAATCTACATCAATGACTTTGATTGACCAGAAAACAACAGATTTTTCAAAGGGAGGGGAAATTAACCTATTTGCAAAACTGTACAATATGTGGCATATGATCCGTTGCGTGGCATACATAGTTAGAGCAAAGGGCATGGCCAAGATTGCAGGAGCTTAACTGAGGTGAGCTATGTCAAATTCATCAGGAAATTTGAAGGTGTCAGCTGCTCCGAACTTCCTTTTTTCCTCCCAACCATCCGGAGACTCTCCTTCATCGGTAGTACCATCATTATCCTCATCATCGTAGCGAGTGATGAGTGAGGATGGATCATGCATGCTTTTTGATCTGCAAAATGGGGTAGCAAGCATGCTTACTTGACCAAAGTGAGAGATTTCCACAACAACTGTGTCATCATCTACTGGAAGAGGTTGTTTCCAGGGTTCACCATCGATCCTCATGAATGTGTGATCGGCTGCACCCTTTTTAAACTCAAACCGGACTGCCTTGGCCTAATTGCACACAGAAATGTCTGCCAGAATGAGAGACTACTACAATGGTTTAACAGGTTTTTATCATAAGGTCATGAGCTGCATACCTGTGCCAAACGAGTCCCATGTCCATTTGGTGCAAGCAAAACAAGCCCATGAAGGGCATTTTTGAAGCCGACTATCTCAATTAGGCCATCATCTACAAAAGGAGGAGTCAAGCCCCTCTGTAAACCAAGATTTGGTGAGAAATCTATCCAAATCTAACTGCAATTTCAGCTATGATTTAAAAAAAAAAAGCTTCAGTGCACAAGGCTCCCACATTGGGTGATCTGTTTCCATAACTTGAATCCTTGGCCTCCAAGTCACAAAAGAGTAACATTTACTATTACACCAAGGCTCACCCTCTTAATTTCAGCTATGATTATACTTAAGTTAATTACAGAGAATAAAGGAAGAAAGAGATGAGAACAAATTACATCATGAAATTTCTTTCTAAATGGTTTTCCCCAAGGATTGAATCCACCAGCAAAACTAGGCAAATTGAGGCAGACGATAGACGCAATGCTGTTTAAGAAACAAATTGCAAGTATAATCAGAAAGTGTTGATCTTAATCTTAATTATTATGTATCAGGTCATATTATATATAAATTGCACCTGCGAGGTACGGTGAGGTCCTCCCATTGGCCTTTTTTCCTCATAATCTTAACCTTTGTTAGCTGAGCTATGCTCCTATATTGACATTAAGCTATTCTTTTAAACACAGGCAACCATGACTTGAAAAATGAATGAAATACTAGGGTTAAATAAGCTTATCCTATGAAATTTATGCAGTATGGTTGATTTTTGTAAACAAAGCATTATTGACAAAATTAAAATAATTAGCCAGCTGAAGCAAATTAAATATCAAACCATCAAGCCATTACATGTTCTTCTAACGGGACAGAACATAAATTGCCAAATATCTGTAAGAAGACTCACGTTGAAGAAGGACGAAAAAGAGAAGCCAAACGCCATCCTTGAGTACATGCAAGCTTTACGTAAGTACTCTGCTTCACCATAAAGAAAAAAGTACTCGTTTAAGTTGCAGAATAAACATGAGGATCATCATACAAGTGAAAGGGAACTTATAGCCAGCTTAAAACAAAAGATCCTGTAATACACTATATTGTTAGTAGGTAAGTTACATCTACATAAATACATAAAAGTAATGTAATTATGCAAACACCTAAGAAGATATCTCCAGTCCAACGCACAAACATATAGAAAGGGAGAGGTGAATTTGTTTAATCAGCTTTGCATTTGTTTTTTCAGGTAGGAATTTAAAAGTATTAGTAGGACTACATATGGTTAAAACACAACCCAAGATCTCGACAATTTAAGATTCTTGCACATTTCAACAACCTTTATCACTTTAGAAAAAAATATATATTTACCTGATTAATGAACTGATTTCTGAACTTTTCTGGGTGCAATTTCCTCTCAGAGTGAAATGCATATGATACTTGAGCATCCATCCCTAACCAGAACAAACTCTTTTTGGTGAGTTCAACACACTAAATAGACTTCTTTTAGAGTAATAAGAACCAGCTACCAAAAACAATTCACGTGAAATTATTTTGGGTTGATTTTATCCTTTTGCAATCGGTTCATTGGAGTAGATTTGGTAAATTAAACTATACCATGATATTTAGAAGTCCCATAGAAACTTGCTATGCCCTCAAAACCTAATATGATAGCCAGAAAAAAGGTTACTGCACCAAGATCTAGATCTAGATCTAGATCCAGATATTGAGATAACTAACCACTAACAATCATATACAAAAGCAATAGAGTTATTAGGCTTACAGCAAAGGCAAAATCAGCATTTCAAATGACTAACTGCACCATATATATTGTAGGGGAAACAATCTCTATAAAATTGACAGTTCAAACCGCCTATGCCATCATGTCAAGAAAAGTGATATGTTGGATGGATCTATATCAGGTTAACTTGAAAAACTGCTATGCTGGACTCGTAAGGGCTTGACTTGGGTAATTGATGACTACTACTGTCATCTAGCCGAGTCCTGAGAAGCACTAGAGTTTCCTCGACCTGAGACGCTTGTATGAGCAAGTAATACAGAGGTCCATATCTGTATATATAAATGACTTTCGCAAATAGGAAAATGGTTCTTTTAAAAAAAATGAACATTATGAAATTCACATAAAGATTATATTTCCTACCCATGCTGAAGTAGTTCCAAAATCCTCCACGATATGTGTGATAACCCTCCTGAGAAGTGAGAACATCCAACAAAAATATGCCAATAAGCATAGAAAGCAACCCAAATTCATATGAAGCAAGTAAATATTAAAGGGGAAACCAAGCATGTAAGAACGATAATTTGAACCCCATTATTAGTAGCTTGGACCTTTGACTTGTAGTTATTACCAGGCACATAAATCTCGGAGTCAATCTTATATGTGGTGATATTTATAATGGCTAAATATTATGTAAAATTAGAATCATAGATTAATATTGGATCAACTGTTGTGAAATGATAAAAGCCATACAAACTGAACACTAGAGGATCAGGGCATATTAACTTGTCGATGCAGCTATTAAGCAACTAGAACATGCCCCTGAGGTTAGCTCATTTTACAATTTCATCATCCCCAAAGATTAAACAAGTCAAGAATAGTTTAAGAAAAAGAAAACCAACAGATACTGAAACTGTATTACCATACATCTGCTCCTATGTAAAACACACACACACACACCAATTACTGAATTGAAAACGTATAAAATTAGAAGAAACAGAAAAAGTAGAAATCAAATGATGAGCCAAAGAAAGAAAACATAAACATACCACATTTAGTTCATCTGTCTGAGAGATGCGATGAAACGCATGCAAAGAATGGGGTAGTTCGAGGGGTCCAATGGGATCACAAGGACCTTCCTTAGGGGTCCTCATTCGCATGATAATATGCCAGCTGAAATTTCATGAGTGAACGGTAGCATCAATGATCGAAAGGAAAATTGAAGCTTTCAACAATCAACACATAACCGACTCGATTTCTTTTTCCATTATGACACGGTAAATCACAACAACATCAAAATTCAAGGAAGAATTTCCAGTATAATTGTAACATCAGTATTTAATCTATGTTTAACATCAAATAAATACTTTTCATGCTCATTAAAATTTCAAAATGTGCTAGCAGATACCAACTTTCTTAGTGTTAGGTTCACAGTATTGCACAGTCCATATTTGCACACTCACATCATGTAACATTTAAAGCTTCAGAGGACTATGAGAGAAGTCAAAAGGTGTAAGAGCGTCGGGTGACAAAAGCCATTAGGAAGATGGTTAGGTGGTCAACTAAACATGGTTAAGGAAGATTGCACAAAAACAAGAATAAAGCTTAGAACAAGTGTAGCCACACAACTATCTCCACACTGAACACCTTAATCAAAGTTTCTACGAACTAGATTCATATAAGGATATCAAAAACTATCTCATGCATTAATTAGTAGGGAAGGTTCAGACAGCTTCCATATTTCACCCCTTCTTGAGATAAAGCACCATGGCTAGCTTAGCAGGAAGTAAAAGACCCATAACAGAAGTGTGTCTTTGTTTACAGCAATTAGCATAATGGGAAGACACCAGCTCAGGAGTTTATTACCTGTCAATTTTCATTTTCTTTGCATTTTTGACTTGTTCCAAGAATGAAATTACAGATTGGCGGTCTGTACCAGGATTTTTCTTTCCCTGCAAACCAATCAAACATCAGGTGTGAAATTCGACTGCATTGAACCAATTCTTCCACTATATATGTACACTGTATGTCAATGGCAGAACAACCATTTCAAGAACAGTACATACTAGTAAATGATCACTAAAACATAGAGCAACTACTTATTGTCATCCATTCACTAAAGGAGACTGAAGAGACAATTTGGCATCACTGAAAAAAATAGTGAAAAAATTTCCAGCTTGAAAAGATTAAGCTCGCATTTTTTTTCTTTTATGCCAACACCAATTGATGAGAGACTGACAACAAAAAGGGGACAAAACAGAAAACAAAACTATCATTCTTTTTACTAACAAAAATGAGATTATTCTAATAACTAGACACAACTCATGATATACATGTCAAATGACACCATTAGAATGAAACAAAACAACAGATAAAGAAAAAAAATCAACCTGCAAAACCATTATGAACTGACAATTAATAAATAAATGGATAAGCCAAGTAACCATCATCCTACCCAGCCAAAAGAAAAAGGCAGGTTGTTTCCAGTTCCCAGAGGTACTGTTGCAACTGGAGGTGGATGAGGAAGTTTAAGATCAGATATTACACCAAGAAGCCAGCCAGCTGTGCCATCACCACCTGCAACCTAATGAACAGTTTAAGCATATATTAGAGATAAAATTAGTTATTAAATGCGTGGATGCATAAAAATGTTATGTACATGTATGTTTGTTAAGAAGACAAACAACCTGACCATATATATAATCAGTTACTTAACATGTCAACTCACGATTATTCTCAAGGTATTCTGAATAGTTGAAGCCAAATCATCCCCATGATGTTCAAGTGTTCCCAATTTGGCATAAATTTGGTGTAGCACCTGATCAGGTTTCATCTCTCCTAAATCAAAAACCTGAAAATCAATCAGCCAGTTTCTAATTGATTAAGAAGACAAATATCCATAGTCACAATTGCACTATCCTTTAAGAGCAGGCAAAGGTACAAAAAGAAAAAATAAAACACAATACCTGGTTTTCGTTAAGAACAGAACGATAAGTAAGAAGAAGATCCCCACCAAGCTGTCCACCGCTTTTGGTGTTGATAAACACTAACACAGGACAAGAAGGTATCCATGGTGTTTTCTTTGCTTCTGATCCAGGAAGAAGTATGTAATTTGGGATGTAGTAGTCGCTCAAAATATGGTCTGACTTAGCATTGTCCATCATGGCCTCCCTTCTGCATGCAGATTATATATATATATATATATATATATATATAATATATATAAGAATCCATTTACAATTCAGAATACCACTATTAGTTCACAGCAATCATGCACATGCATCAACATTGTGCAGGTGTTACAAAATCTAAGCAACATAAACCTTTGAAAGAATAAACAGAAACTTTGCGTAAAAATCATTTAACACGAAAATACTTATGACACTCAATCATGAGCACTTCAAACCTTCCATGGAATCCTTTCTCCTTTTGGTATAGGTAGAAAATTATAGTTAACAATCAGAAAAACTGCATGAAAACTTGAAAACAGAGATAGCTAAGCATGTAATTCTTATTACATCGCATAAAAGACTGTCATTTCACACCGGAAACAACCATTTTTAAGAATTTAATCAAACTATATATGCATGGAACTTATTCTAAAAGTCAGCCATCTCTTTAACTTAAATTATATGCATCAGTAATCAGCAACAAACAACACTTAAACCTTCTAGAAAGAAAACTACGAATATCTCTAGCCATGAGTTGTGATTCCAAGGACAATTCAAGCAAGCCCCTCCCAGGGAGAAACGACAATTTGTTAATCAATGTCATTCTTCTGTGTCATAAAACCGATAAAAGAAGTTCAAAAACCGCAACACAAAGATCAAGCATATCATCAAATACACAATTCCTCCTCTTTGTCCCTCGGTTTTCTCTCTAGCATATACTGAATCAGCTCAAATAAGCTAAAGAGAACACGCAAATGAGCTTAAAATATTTAAAATGCACGCTTTTTCTTCGTTTTCCTTCACTTTCTCTCCTTTATCATGAGAAAACAATTCAAAAAATTGCAAAAAAAAAAGTTAAAAAAATCTTCGAATTGCGGTTTTTCTTCCTTTTTCCTTCACTTCTCCTCTATTAGAATCAAAATGCCCGCTTTTTCTTCGTTTTTCCTTCGATTCTCTCTCCTCTATCATGAAACAAATAAGAAAATAAGCTTAAATCCTCAAATGCGATTCTCTATTTTTCCTCAACTTTTCTCTCTTTGTTTCCCCTAACTTTTCGTTTTAAATCAACCAAACAGAATCAAAGCAGGAAATTTTCAATTCACATACAAATAAATATAAATTAATTTAAAACAAAAAATCCAATGATGCTTTACCCGAAGAAGAAAGAAAACTATAGCGTACTGTAGAGGAAGATAACCGTAGGAATCAAAGCTCAGATTCAAAGCAAAATCAACAATTCTTCTTCTTCTTCTCTGATTTTTTTTTATTATAATACGCGGATTTGTTAAAAAGTAAACCAAATCCATTAAAGGCAAATAAATAATGAAATAATAAAATAAAAATAAAAAAGAAAGAGAAAGAGAAAAGAAGCTTCGGCTTCGTGTTTGTTATTATGACTGCCGCGTCGTTTTTGGTTTCTGTTTTCGTCGTTTTGTGTTTTACCATTTCAAATACGTTTGGCCATCTGACAAGAAGGAAAAAGCGCGGGCGATGGCCAACTGTTTTGATTGGGTGCGGCAGTGTATAGATTTGTTTAAGGGAAAGGAGAATGGGATCCTGACACGTCTCTGCAGTGTGAAGTTATGAGAGAGTTTATTGGTTGGTTTGGTTTGGGAATGTAAGGAGTCGTTGTGGTGAATTTAAGTTTGTCGTAACTGAACTGACAAAGGAGGAAATGACATGGCGCCTTCGCTCTCGTCGTCAGCACTTTTAAGGTCGTCACTGTCAAGTTGACTTCAGTTTGGACCAAGAATGGGCCTGCAAATATATAAAACAAGCCCATTATTATTCACAGCAGCGCTATGGGCTAGGCCGGCTCGGCTTATATTTCAAAAAGTTTAACTCAAATCTAAATTCGTTTATATTATTATTAAAATATTTAAATATATATTTTTATAATTAAAATTAAATAAAATATATTATTTATTAATATAATCATATTTTCAATCCTACAAGTGTATTCAAGCTGAGTCAAGACATTTCAACGGTAGGTTCAAGCTTGGCTTGATTAGTAAACTCTAATCTTAAAACTTGTTTTAATGCTTGGTCGAATTTAATTTTTGTGGTTCAAATTCAACTCATCAAAATACTTAAATTTATTAAGCTTGATTCGATAAACTTAATTTATCATTTTTCAACAATATATCACAAGTTAAAATAATAAATTAATAATCAAATATTAAAGATAGAATTTATATATAATGCATGACAGTGTGTAAACTATACATTGTCAGTTAACTACATAATACCACCTCTTTAATAAACAAAACTTAAAAATGTATAAACCTTTAAAAGTAAATATTAATGAAGTTTTTAAATTTATTTTTAATGGCTTGTGTGTTTTTAAGTTTTGCTCATTAATGAGGTTATATTATTTGATTGACTGACCATGTATAAAAATTATACACGAATAGTGTATCATATATATATATATATATATATGTATATAAACACTTAAAGATATTTATTGAAAAAATTGATTAAGTTAGTGAACCGTTTGAATTGGTTATTAAATATTTAAACTCAACTCAACCTATAAATCAAACTTAAATAATTATAAAATTAAATTTTAGTATCTAATAAAACACGAATAACTTGATTAATTTATATCTGTACTCCATCCAAGCATGATTTGAAGCTTGGAATTCATGTCTAAAAACCTGTCTCGATCTTAGCTAGTAGGTAGCCTGACCTGTATAAGCCTTAAAAATTGGACTATGTAAATGGACCAGAGAGAATCCGTTGGCAGCATAGAAAAAAAAAGTGTTCTTAAGTCTTCGGCCAAAAAAAAAAACTTTTTTGTCCTACTGATCATTTGAATTATCATAACTTTTACTCAAAATTTCCCTTTGTTTACATTAAATTTGAAAAAAGAAATAGTAACCAAAAAAATAATAATAACAACACTAAAAGTCCCCAACACAATTTGAAATTTTGCAGTAATAAATAATGTAATTAAAGACTATATACAGTGGAAAAAATAAAGTGATATTTTTTTCCTTGAATAATTGGCCTATGTGCATCAGCAAGTTCCATGCATTGGACTAATCTTTACCTAATGAATATAATACAAATAATTAATAGTAATATATTCTCTTGTTGAACCAAAGTCTTTGAATTATGATAAGTTTGCGTCTGTATGCATCGAAATTGGAGACATAAGATTGAACAGAGGTTTAGTTGAATCAATTTATGCAGTTTTTTTATTCTTTTTATTAGGTCTGAGATTCAATTATTAACATTTGTTTTGTATCATTTTCTCTTATACGTAGATTAGGGCATCTTTTTGTAAAAAAATTGGAGAAACAAGACTAAGGTAATTGTTTAAAAGAAGAGATTATATTTGATGGATTAATAGTGTATAGTTTTTATGCAAAGTCAGTCATCCATAAAGTGTCATCTTATTAAAGAGTAAAATTAAAAAATATGTAAGTTTTTAAAAATAAATATAAAAAAAATTAATTTAATTTTAAAAAATTGTGTATTTTTAAAGTTGGTTCCTTAACGAGATGGTATTTTATGGCTGATTGATAATGTATAATATTTATATACTATTAATTATCAAATATAATGCCTTAAAAAATGATTAAATTGTTAGATAATGCCATTTTAGTAAGGTTGATTTGGTGGATGATAATCTCCCAAAAGTCTAAAAGATTGTAGCAATCTTAAGCATGCTTAGTCTTAAATGAGATAGGTTCAACCGTTTGACATTGACTGAATTTTTATGTTCGATTAATTGTTAGCGTATAAATTTTATACACTATTAATGAATCATAAAATATTATATAAATTTTATACATTATTAATGAATCATAAAATATGATCTCATCAATTCATAAATTTTAAAATAAAAAAATATTTAAAAATAAATATTATTAAATTTGTTAATGAATGAGATGTCATAATATAATTAAAT
Source organism: Heritiera littoralis (assembly GCA_031772115.1). Lineage (NCBI taxonomy): Eukaryota > Viridiplantae > Streptophyta > Magnoliopsida > Malvales > Malvaceae > Heritiera > Heritiera littoralis. The sequence goes on from JAPDPK010000065.1 coordinate 474,827, forward strand.
AACCATACATGAGATTTATACACTACAATGAATCAAATATTAACTCATATATACATATATGTATGTATGTATGTATGTGTGTATATATAGAGAGAGACACACACACTCCTAGGCAGTATGACGTTAAGCTTACTTATAGTAAGGAAGTAGCAAGACTTCAATTAAGAGTGTTTAGTGGCGGCTAGTCAAATTGATTGAAATATTGGTAATATGTAGCTTAAAAAGTTAACAAAATCCTTAATTAGTTGTGACTCTTAGCTAGTCAAATTAGGGACATAGCCACTTGATAAGGTGGCTTAATTAAGGGTAAGCAAGCCCTATAGATTTAGGACAATTTATTACTCAATGAGCTTTTAAGTTAGTTAATGTAAACTAATGGAGAAAAGAAGTAATTCTCTCTTACCTCTTGATTGAAAAAGTGTTACATATTTATATCCACTCTAATCTATCTATTTTAGGAATGTATCTAATAAAGGAAAACCTCTACAATTAGATCTCCTATAATCAAGCTAGATCTCCTATAATCAGGCTAACTAATATAGGAAATACAGCTATTTACATCTGTTACTTCTATAACACTCCCCCTCAAGCTGGAGCATAGATATCTATCATGCCCAGCTTGTTACAGATGTAAGTAACCCGAGCTCCATTAAGAGCTTTTGTGAAGATGTCCCCTAGTTGTTCCCCAATCTTTACATAAGCTGTGGAAATCAAGTTTTGTTGAATCTTTTCACGAACAAAGTGACAATCAATCTCAATGTGCTTAGTTCGTTCATGAAAGACAGGGTTTGAGGCAATATGAATTGCAGCTTGATTATCACACCACAGCTTTGCTGGAATTGTCATCTTAAAACCTATTTCAGTCAAAAATTGGGAGACCCACATCAATTCACTCGAAGCTTGTGCCATTGCTCGATACTCAGATTCTGCACTAGATCGTGACACCACACTCTATTTCTTACTCTTCCATGAGACCAAATTACCACCAACAAAAACACAGTACCCGGCAGTGGATCTTCGATCAATCTTGGAACTTGCCCAATTTGCATCTGAGAAACATTCAATATTTCTATGTCCATGATTTTGATATAGAATACCTTGTCCAGGAGCTCCTTTGAGGTAACATACTATCCGTTCCAAAGCTGACCAATGATGGACTGTGGGGGAAGACATAAACTGACTTACAATGCTAACTAAATAAGCAATGTCAAGGCGAGTCACTGTGAGATAGTTTAGTTTTCCAACTAACCTCCTATATCATTTAGGATCATTAAAAAACTCTCCATCCTTTGTAAGTTGCTGATTAGGAAGCATTGGAGTACTGCATGGTTTGGCCCCTAATTTTCCAATTTCTGTTAATAAATCCAAAACATACTTCCGTTGAGACAGAAAGATACCCTTCTTGCTCCTTGATACCTCAATCCCCAAGAAGTATTTCAAGGAAACCAGATCTTTAGTGTTGAACCGGTTTTGAAGAAATGATTTCAGTGATAAGAGTCCCTGCACATCGCTTCCAGTAATAATAATATCATCAACATAAACCACCAATAGAATGATACCAAAAGCAGATTGCTTATAGAATACAATGTGATCACTCTTACTTTTCTGCATCCCAAATTCTTCTACTGCTTGGCTAAACTTTCCAAACCAAGCCCGAGGACTTTAGTTCAATCCATATAATGACTTTCGCAGACGACATACTTTCCCAGACTCCCCCTGTGCAACAAACCCAGGAGGTTGCTCCATGTATACCTCTTCTAAAAGATCACCATGCAAAAGGGCATTCTTCACATCAAGTTGGTGCAAAGGCCAATTATTCATTGCGGCCAAGGAAATAAACAGACGAACTGAAGTCAACTTGGCTACTGGAGAGAACGTGTCCAAGTAGTCAATCCCATAAGTTTGAGCATAGCCCTTTGCAACCAGTCGAGCTTTGAGACGAGCTACAAATCCATCAGAATGAAACTTAACTGCAAAGACCCACTTACAGCCAACAGCTTTCTTGCCAGGGGGTAGTTCACCTAGTTCCCAAGTTCCATTTTCAGCCAAGGCATTCATTTCATCAAGCATGGTTGCCCGCCACCCAGAATGGGATAGGGCTTGTTGAACAGATCTCGGGACCTCAACTGAATCAAGAGAAGCAATGAAAAAGCAAGAAGCAGAAGATAACTGGTTATAGGTAACACAAGAGGAAATGGGATAGGTGCATTGACGTTTACCTTTTCGAAGAGCAATAGGTAAATCAAGGTCACTAGGAGGAGGATCCAATGAAGAAGGCGATATCGGTTCCAAACTAAGATCAGGGGAACGAGGTCTTCTAGAGTAAACATTAGTGATAGGTGGTCTAGGCTGTGGCAATGGTGGTGGAGGTGGAACTGGAGCAGAATCTGAACTGATGACATGATACACTAACAACTCATCACAATCTGTGAGGATTTAGGCAAAGATGAGTCACCAAAGAATGGGGTCTGTTCATGAAAGGTGACATCAGCAGAAACCAAGTACCTGTTTGAGAGGGGAGAAAAACATCTATACCCTTTTTGCAGACGAGAGTATCCCAGAAAAACACACCTCAATGACTTAGGGTCCAGTTTAGAAACCTGTGGACGATTATCACGAACAAAACAAGTACACCCAAATATACGTGGTTCAATAGGAAAGAGATGGTTAGTTGGAAATAAAACCTGATAGGGCATCTGGTTCTGTAAAACAGTAGAAGGCATATGATTGATCAAAAAACATGCAGTAGAAACTGCATCAACCTAGAAATGTTTAGGCACATTAGTTTGAAACAAAAGAGCTCTAGCTGTCTCAAGAAGATGTCTATTTTTTCTTTCAGCTACTTCATTTTGGGATGGAGTATCAACACAAGATGACTGGTGAAGCATCCCATTTTGGGTCATGTATGTCTGAAAAGGTACAAAAAAATATTCTTTGGCATTGTCACTTCTCAAAATCTTAACAGAAACATTGAATTGAGTTTTAATTTTAGCACAAAAAGATTGAAAATGTGACAATAACTCAATACGAGATTTCATAAAGTAAAGCCAAGTCATACGAGAGAAATCATCCACAAAGGTGACAAAATATCGAAATCCATTAGATAAAACAGGACAAGGTCCCCAAACATCAGAGTGAACTTACTCAAAACTATGACTAACTCTTTTATTAATTCTAGGAATAGAAGACAAACGATGGTGTTTAGCAAATTGACACGACTCACAATCTAAAGATGATACTTGCTGAAACTGAGGGTATAACTTTTTTAGTAGCGGTAATGATGGATGTCCTAATCGACAATGGACTTCAACGGAGATAAGGTGTTGGAACAGGCTATGGGTCGAGGTATTTGGGTATCCAAAATCTATAGCCCCCCTGACTCTCGTCCTTTACCAATAATCCTCTTCGTCATAAGATCCTGAAAAAGACAATGGTTAGGGAAGAATGAAATACAACAATTAAGAGCACGTGTAATTTTGCTAACAGAGACAAGATTAAATGAAAATTGAGGTAAACTAAGGACAGAAGTTAAAGGTAATGTAGGTGTGACATTAATGGTGCCAGAACCAAGAACATTAGAGGTAGATCCATCTGTTAAGGTGACTGAAGAAAGATGTTTATGAAAGGTGGAAAAGAGTGTTGGATTACCTGTCATGTGATATGTAGCACCAGAATCAATGACCCATTGTGTGGAAGAGGAAAGAAGACAAGTATTGTTGTTACCTGACTCAGCAAGGGCAGTGATAGAAGGAGATCTCTTGGATGCCTCCTAAAATTGGATGAATTTAGCATATTCATCTGCAGAAATCGAGAAAATCTGATCATGAGAGGCCTCATTAGTAGTGACCATGTGAGCTGACTGTGATCCAGAACCCTTCTGATTCCTTTTGAGCAACTTCTGACAAGTTCTCTTTGTATGACCAGGTTCATGGCAGTAGTAACAGACTACCCTCGAGTCTTGATTTCCAGAATTTTGAGTGCCACCCCATAGTACCATTACTTCCTCCCCTATAATTGCCCTGAGACTGAGGTCTACTGATATCTATACTTTTTTAGCTAACAAGAGCACTAGGTTGCTGTATGGATGAAGTTTGAGAACTCGGAATAGTATGCAACACTCTAGTATAAGCTTCCCTCAGAGTAGTAACTCTAAGGTCAGACAAAATCTGTGATTTGACACCTTCATACTGAGAGTTAAGGCCAGCCAGAAAGCTCATAATAGCCATCTGTTCTCTTTGAGCCTGCTGAACCCTGACATCTGCACTAAAAGGCAACAGTGCATTCAATTCTTCATAAACACGTTTAAAGTGCATGTGATAAGTGTTAAGTGATTGATCCTGTTGTTCAGCTCGATAGAACTCCTTGCACACATCAAAAATTCGAAAAATATTTTCTCTCCCAGAAAACACAAACGCCAATTCCTCCATTGCATCGTTAACACAATCACAATGAGTAATATGACCAGACTGATCAGGTTCAATAGAATTACATATTTGTATCAAAAGTTGAGCATCAATTCTCATCCACTCAGAATAATTTGGATCAATCGCAGTCGGGGGTTTTTCGACGAGATGACTCTCTTGAGAAATACTTCTCAAATACAGCCTCACAGTCTTATTCCAATAAAAGTAATTAATCCCATTCAATTTTTCATCAGTAATTTTTGCCACAGATACTACAGTAGTCACAACATGTTTTTGTTCACCAGCCATGATTACCACCAAAAATCAGACAGAACAAAATAACCAAACATAGATAAATAAATCGCGGCAATTGTTCAAAGAGATAACACCTAAGAATACTTTCCTGGTGCCGAAACAAAGTAGATAGGGAGATAGATTAGGAGCTGGCGACCACAGCGAGCCAAACCGGAGACAGATCCGACTGCGCACGCTCCTCCATGCGTCGACAAGTGAAACTGAAATAGAGACTTCAGGCAGCGTGTGTGGTTCACGCGCTGAGAGTTAGGCTGGCAAAATTTTCCGGCAAGACAGACGGCAGCAGGCGCTCCTCTTGGAGCAAGATGTGAGAATAAATGATCACTCAAACAGGGTGGCCCAGAAATCAGCAAGTGTTGCACACTTGGGCAACCAAGAAAAGAACAGAAAGAAAAAATTTTCAGAAGCCTTTATGGCTCGGATACCATGTAAACTAATGGAGAAAAGAAGTAATTCTCTCTTACCTCTTGACTGAAAAAGTGTTACATATTTATATACACTCTAATCTATCTATTTTAGGAATGTATCTAATAAAGGAAAACCTCTACAATTAGATCTCCTATAATCAGGCTAACTAATATAGGAAATACAGCTATTTACATATGTTACTTCTATAACAGTTAATAAGCATTATTTAATATGGTATCGATAGCATCAAGAGAGTGTTTCCAATGGAATGGAAAAAAAATCTTATATTTGATGAATTGTCAGTATATAAATTTTAAATTTAAAATATTATTTTAAAAGACTCTTTATTTTAACAACTATGAATTAGTAACGTAACATGATTTGATTCGATGACAATGGATAAATTTTTTTTATATAATTGAGAGTAAGGAATGAGGTTGCTTAAGCTTGAATCCAAATTTTATAACATGCCATAACTCTTCTTTCAGAGTTTGATCAAAAGATTGTTGGAAAAATCTATACATAGACTTATAGCGTATCAAATATAAATCTATTGTTAAATCATAATAAATAAAGATTTTATATATATATATAATGTATTAATAGTGTATAGTACTAATCAAAAAGAGACCATTGCTCATCCGTTGAGAACATGTCCTCATGCTGCCAAGGTTTGGAGACAATCAAACTTCTCATGGGATAGAGTTCAAAACATCACAGAAGACGAGTGGGAAGGTTGGCTTAATCAAGAATTGGATAGTAGTCAATTACAACGGATGGCAGTAACACTATGGGCAGTATGGAATGATCGTAACGCAGAAATCCATAACCAACACAAACGTGAACCACAGAGCACTTTCTCTTTTGTTAAACAGTACATCGATGAGTTTAATAAAGCCAATGTTATGCATTTCGGAGAAGGTGTCAGACTTGTGAGCTCATGGAAAAATCCCAATGGAAACTACTATAAGGTTAACTTTGATGTCTCAATCAACAAAGAAACAAGGATGGGAGGATTGGGCGTGATTATTAGAAATAACAAGGGAGAGGTATTGGGAGCTCTAGCAATGCAGGTGGAACATTGCATAGATCCAACAATTGTTGAAGCCACAGTATCCCTTAAAGCATTGGCATTTGCCTTTGACATGGGAATGAGAGACAGTGCATTAGAAGGAGATTCTTTCCTGGTCATCAGGAGTTTAGCCACTTCAAAAGATGATTTATCCGATATAGGAACAATAATTGATGAAGCAAGAGAGCTAATCAAGCAGTTTAGATCATGTCAACTTTCCCACACAAGGAGGGAAGGTAATGCAGTTGCTGACTTGCTAGCCAATAAGGGTTCTGTGTTAAGGATAGAGTATGGGTAGAAGATTTTCCAGATTTTGTTAAAGATGTAATCGTTATGGATAGTATTTCAATAAATGAATGAATGACGACCAACTTCTTTAAAAAAAATAGTGTATAATTTCTATACATTGTTAATGTATCAAAAGTTAATATTTCATTAATAAGTAAACTAAAAAAATATCAAGCTCTTAAAATAAATACAAATAAGTTTTTTTCAATTTGTCTATAAAGGCTTAATATTTTCTTAATTTGCCCATTAATAAGGTGTGAACCTTTAGTACATTGGTAGTATATAGAGATTTTCAGTGCATCATATATATAAACTCATAAATAAATAAATGAAAATTACTTTGGTTTTTTTAATAACTCCAAATGAACAAATTTGATTTTTTTTAATAAAAAATAACAGAATGTATATTGATTTTACAATCTATAACCTAATCTAAGGGAAAAAAAAAACCTTCTCTATAACAGAATGTGATTGAAACATTGATGCTTTTAGTTGTCATCATGACCCTATTTATATATATGATTCCAATTGTTTCCAAAACAGTGACAGCAAAAATTAGGTAGATTCTTCAGCATATTCACATGCAAAGTTAATTTGGTTAACAAACTCTTCAGTTCAAGTTTGACCTGCAAACAATTTCTACTCGGGCAAGCTTTGTGCTGATGATCTCTCCCATGTCTGTAGACATAATATTCTGATTATTTCTGTATAATTTTTGCGGCTAAAGCTGGCCAATCCCATGCTTTTGATACATACGTACAAAAAATCAGATGCAATAGCCCGTGCAAAGCTCACGAAAGAATGGAATTTAAGCCTTAGTATTTTTATGAATTAATGAATAATATTGATTTTCTCAGAAAGTTTAGTACTTAATTAGTACTTATCCAAAGTTCCCAATATTCCAACATATATATAATTATTTATTTATTAGGGCAAATAAGTTATTTCAAAAAATTTATATTTTATGCAGCGTTAGTGTGTAAATTTTACAAATTGTTAGTGAATTAATTCATAAATTTTAAAATAAAAATACTAAAAAATTAAAATTATTAAATTAACTTATTAATAAGGCGTTATGAAATGATTCAATAACAATGTATGAGATTTATACATTAACTATATATCAAAAATAAACTCTATTGGAAAGGATTTATATTTGATACACTATTAGTAAATAAATCACATACACTGTTAGTAAATTATACTGACATGACACATCTATGTATAGAATTTGATATTGTTTAGGTAGGCTACCCATTATTAAAAGAAATATTAATAGCAACTATAATGGCTTTGAAAGTATAATATGTCATGAATTAATCAAGAGTTATAAGCCTAGATTAGTAATTCCTTTGCCATAATGAGTGAATAAAATAGTATATCAAAACATTGATTTATTACCCTCAGAAAATCTTTGGGCCATTTATGCTATAAGATTAAATAAAGTTTAATTATATGTAATTTTGACTTAAAAAGTTTTAATATGATGATCAAATTATCAATTAATAATACTTATTTTAGTTTCATATCATTCTCCTGATATTTTTTTAGTGTCATGGAAATATTTTGGAGTCAAAAGAATTCACAAAAAATTCCAATTTTACTTTCTTTTTTTTAACGGTTCTTTATATGAGAAGTTACAATAATAATAAAGTATTACGTTAATAGAACTTTTAATCACATAAAAATCACTCAATTAATTAAACTAATAAATAACTAGACTCAATAACCTAAGCTCACATACGGTAAAACTTAAACTTAAAATTTTAAAGTCTCAAGACTTCTTTTTAGCCAAAAAATCAAGGTTTCATTAACAACTTTAAATATAATTCTCTTAAAATTGGATAACAACCCTTAGAGTCAAATTCTATTTAATAAGACTCTTGTTTGTTTTCAATAATTCAGATGGAACATGTTCAATATCTTAATGAATAGCGTCGGTGATATAGAAATAAGAAATTACAATATATTCCAAAAGCAGAGAATTGTCAAAGCAAAGCCAAATTAACTAGCGCGGTGTTTTCTTCTTTGTTAAAAGAAATATAATTAATGGGTTTTTTTGTTCATTTAATTAATGGGGTTGTTGAAACTTCCATTCATAATGGCTGCGAATAAAAATTTAGTGCAAATCTTAATTGATCAAAGTTTAAATATTGTTTATAGTTTCAAAAAATATATATTGTTTTATGAAGAAATTAAATATTGTTTGACCAAAGGTTAGTCGTTTTTTATTGAACTATAATATAGTGGGACGTTACTCAAAGGTTGTGGCTCAGTTGGTAACGCAAGTTGAGTTTGTAGGAAGAGCTTTCAGGTTCGATTCTTATTAAACACATCTTTGAGAAGGGGTGAAGAGCTTTAACTGTGACTAAATCTCGAATAAGATTAGTCTCAGACCGTTAAAACGGAAAAAAGACCTGTAGTCTACACAAAAAAAAAATAATGGGACCTTTTTTTTTAGCTTGGACTTATCTATTATAAAATTGATTGCTTTAAATTAAACTCGGGTAGTAAAAAGTCAACAAAAATGCGTCATATTTTGAATTTGAAGTTTAATTTAACCATTCGTACAAATTTCTTTAAAAAATAAATTTGTACTAAATTTAATATTCTAATTTTAATACTTACATTTTTTTCATATTTTTAGATTACAATTTTTTTTTCAAAAAATGTTCTACGATTTTGAGAAGATAATTACGTACTTACCAAAGCCAACTTGCCCAAGCCACCGCTTTGTCTCTATTTATTTATTTTTTATGTACCCCCAATGCTACTTGGCATAGTTTTTGGAAAGTGTGGTCGAATTTACTAATGATTTTTCTAATCAATAAAGGTTTTATTAGCGCTTTGATTACAAAAAAAGGTTACTTAATTTTTATTTTTAGTCTTTAACCGTTGGAATTAGATTAGATTACGTAATTGTCAACAGAGATTGGTTGAGTTGAGTTAATTACAACGATCTTTCTTGATAGACGATCTATAAATCCAATATAAGTTCTCATTGAAATCTACGATACACTTTGATCCTGAACTAAAGAAGCTTTTCCTTATCTAAATTTTCACGTATACAAAAAAATATTAGGTTAGTTAATTTTTTAGTAAGTGAACTCATTATAATTTAAATCTAACCTCTTCATAAACATCTCTCTCTCTTCTCCTTTTTTCTTTTATAAATCTATTCGACTTTGGTGTATCATATAATTAAAAATAACATTTTTATATTTAAAAATGTCAATTATTGAATTTGATTACTAAAAATAAAAGTCCAATATTCTATCAACACATCACTCAATTGTTAATTAATTGCTCTTCTATTTACAACTAATGTATTCGAATGTAAAAATGAGTAAATTGAAATTTCGAAATTCTAATATTTGATTTATATATTTCACTGAAATGTATTTATCTCCCTTCTTTAGCTAAAGAAAAAACTAGGTAAGAATATATAGTAGATAAATTCAAGTGAAAAAAATTCAAAATTATTAGGGTTTTCAATATGACAATTTTATTGCAAATTTTTCTTTCATTGCCTATTTAATTTGATTTGATACAGGGACTGATCTAAATGGGAATAAACAAATATATAATAGAACTTAAATTCAGAGGTATATTCAATCATTCTCAGTGGTCTTCTTGATGACGAAATGATAATTGAAAGAAGGCCCATCTCTTAGTTTTATAAACAATATCCAATCTATCCATGCCAATTCTTGTCAATTGTCACCCTCAACCCATCAATTTTCAAGAAGAAAAAAACTGGGGAAATTGCCCTTCTCACAATCTCACATCCTTTTCTTAATTTCACTTCTATCGCTTCATTTTTGACTTGGAAAACCCTATTGTTTTAAGCTTAATATTTAAGTTAAATACATAACAATAATTTCAATGAACATTAAATTCTCAAAAGTCACTATGCTTCTGTTCCCTCGTTTGCTAGCTTGTTATCAATATCCCTTGGAATTCCACCAATCATAATTGAAATGAAATCTAGCTGTTTATGAATGTACAAGATTGGTTGTTGGGGCGCAATTAAGATGTAAGAAGTAAGAAAATGAAGTAGCCATTCAAGGAATATTTAATGTTGAAATTAAAAATTAAAAATGCAAAATTCAAGTTTGATCGTCTTGTCACGTTGAAATTAAGATAAAAAATAAGGTTATCTCAATTATGTAATTATCAAAATTTTAATAATTTTGTCATTTTATGCATAGCACGCCGATCAAATTAAACTTTATACCCAAATTATTGGTTGTAACATGTGCAAAAATAATCCAAGGTATTAATTGAGACAAATAAGTGGTTCTTCTGAAAATAGATCATGCATGTTCATTGCTTGAATAAGAGGAGGCAAAGGGCAACACGCACATGATGTTCACATGAACTACGGTGCCTAGCTATACCTTTCTATAAAACTACCTATGACGATTTATGGTTATCGTTTTCTTGTCGTGTAAAACATAAAATTTTTTTGTCAAAATTGGTGTGAAATACTAAATACAAAGCTTTTTTTTTTCTAGTTTTACCAAATTTATATATATATTTTATCAAATTTTAATTCATTATTTTTGTGTTTATTTTTTGTATCATTTTCTTGTCGTATCATCATATTGTAGTTAAAAGTATCAAATTTGAAACCATGATCCTAGATTACTTTAAATTTTCACTATATCAATTTCTAACTCTTCCAACATATGCCGTATCATTTTTATGTTGTATCTAAGAATATCAAATCTATACGAAACCAATATATCAATTTCCAACTTTTCCCCAAACTTTTTTTGACCAGAAAACTGCAAAAGCGGGAAATTTTACACAGCTCATTAATAGCTAAGTTAAAATCTGGTGGGAACCTAACGATAGAACCAATTTCAGTCCACATAACCTAGACATCATGGATAATTTCTGTGGGCATCAGAGTACGAAACAAACAGCAGCAGTTCACATTTCTTCTGTTGAATTTTTTGCAATGATATTGCGTTTTATAGTAGCATATAAGTCAAACTAATACCCTAAGACCATAAAAATATATAATATTTTTAGTAATTAAATAGAAGAAAATTTTGAGTTCATGTTTAACGTCATATTATCACTCAGCAATGTTATATTTTCAACTTTATTGACGATATTGACATAAATTTGTTTTATTTTTATTTAAAAAACAAAGAAATTAAAGAATAATGACAACAAAATCGATAAAATTAAAATATAATAACAAAATTTAGTATTAAATTTACACCTAACAATTCATGTATATATTTTGTGTTCATGTCATGTACTTGAACATGCGTAAAACATGAAAATTGCCTTGTTATAATTCGTGTTGACTATCGATACATTAATATAATATTTTTAGCTTTAGCAAATTTATATATTTATTTTGTCAAAACTTTAATTTGTGTATTTTCATTTATGTTTTAATTTTTTTTATGTAAGCACATGTATCTCCATCTGTTTTACGGTATGAGATTAATTCTGTTCAGATCAAAAATAGTAATCGGTAAAGCTCTCTTAATAGTGGGAACTTCAAGACTCAAGTCTTATCCAAGTACTTACAAAAAGTTTACTTTCACTTTTTTCGATCATTTGTTAGTTAATATTTTTTCATATCGTGTTTAAAATTATTGAATCTAATTAATTTATAAATATAATATTTTATTTTAATATCGAATAAACAGTCATGTTTCAAAATAACTTTTTTTTCCGGGACTAATTCATTTTCTTTGTTCTAATTTCAGGCAAAGAGACATTGAACCGTGAAAGAAGAATAGTCAAATAACCCAAGGAATTGATCTGTTCCTGTTATTAAGTGACTGAGTCTGTTTGGTTCAGGTATTTTATTTTTTCCGAAAATATTTTTCATATTTTCGAGTATTTGGTAGACGTAAAACATTTTTGATAAATGGAAAATGAAATTCAATCAGTGAAAAATCTTTAAGGATTTTAAGAAATTGTCTTCTCTCTTTCAAAAAGGTAAGATAATTTTCAAACCTATGTCATTCTTAGAAAAAAAGCTCCTACTGAAACTTAATCTAATCTATATTGAGTTAAAATAATAAACAATAAAAAATATTTTTAGCATATTAACCAAATAACAGAAAATATCAATTTTTTCAAAAAAACAAATTTTCAAAAATTATTTGATAAAAATTATTTTTTGAAAATTATTTTATACAAACCAAATGAAATTTTAATTGAAGTAGATTTTCTTTTTTTTCCTTGAAATGAATTTGAGATTTGGTCACTTTAAAAATCGAAATGATGGGATAGGGGCCAAATCAAATCAACGGAACAGTCCAAATTTTGGTCCAAATAAGTCCAATCAAAAGAAACAGTACTCTCTAAGGATACCTTTCCATGAATACTGTTTTAAATCATGTCATGAAATTATTTAGAGTTAAAATAGGTGATAATGTGATTATTTCTAATTAAATTAAAAATAACGATAACGGTGAAACAGCATAAACAGTGATATATTCAGGTGCAATTAAAACTATGACAATGAAATAATAATGAAAAAATAAAATAATTATTAAAAATATTATATTAAAATTTAAAAAAAAAGTAAAAGAACAAAAGGATATAATTTAAAAAAAGGGTATGACAGAAAATTAACCACATTGCTCAAATGAAGCCTTAGTGTCTTAGTGCTTCAATCAAAACTAATTTCACTTTGAATTCAATTTTTTATTTCTTTGACGAACTTATTAAGTCATGATTTGGTAAAACACAATTAAACTGGAAGTTTAATTTAGTTGATTCATATAACTTTTTAAAAAGTATTTTGTAATAAATTTGTAATTCAAATTTCAAGCTATAATTTCTTCTTACATTTAAATTATGATTTATTATTATTATTTTACATAGGCTTTTTTGCCTTGATAAAATCTTTGATTCTCTCGTTCATATGGGAATTTGACCTGATTAGTTATGAGTGTTATCTTATTTGGTAAAGCCTCTTTCTTCTTGGAAATTTTAGTGATAAAAAGAATTTAGCAATGAAACTATGACATGGCAAGATGAATTTATTTTGTTTCGGTGCAATGAGGATTTATGATTTGAAAAAAAATATAATATAGATATTAAAATTCAAATCATATATTTACAAAACTCTCGTATTTTAAAAATGAAAACACGCCGATGATTGGAACAAAATAAAATCATATATGTAGCAAATTCAGCTTGCAAAAAAAATGTAGCAAATTCTTGAAGAATCGAGGAAAAAAAAGAAGAAGAAGAGCTAATGAACTTCAACTGAGCTAATTTAGAGCCATGAAATGAGTGATGAAAAGGTCTTCGAGTTCACCATTGTTGAACTTGAAGTCCAATTATTTATTTAGTTAGTTGATTTAATTAGTTAGGTGCTGGAGTTATGCAATATTATAAATTTTAGGCTTAATAGCCAAATAAGCCTTCAACTTTTAGTCCAAAATGGAATTTAGCCTCAACGTTTTATCGCGTGACATTCAGTCCATAAACTTTCATTTCGGTGGAAATAAACTCTTAACCTTTTAAAATTATGCAATTAAGTCCAAATTTGTTAAATGACACTAACTATCGTTAGTATATCTAACGTAAAAGCTGACGTGGATAGCTTAGTTGGCTGTCACGTGGCATGCCACGTATGTAATACTAACAGCAGTTAGTGTCATTTAATAGATTTGGACTTAATTGCATAATTTTAAAAGGTTGAGGGTTTATTTCCATTGAAATAAAAGTTTATGGAATGAATTTCACGCGATAAAATGTTGAGTGCTGAATTCTATTTTGGGCTAAAGGTTGAGGGCTTATTTGATTATTAAGCCTAAATTTTATAATTATAATATTTGATTATAATTATAATTTTTCGTGCAATGGATAAGAAAAAGTCTTTCATCCTGTCATTTTCCTATGAATCCAATCACGTTGCAGGAACAATGTTGAAGACAGCTAGATCCTTGACTAAATTGAAAAGAAAGTCAAATCGGTGGGAATTTTTATTATGTTGTGACATGTGTCAACCTGTTCTGGGATAATTGGAGACAAAAATAGAGCATTTGACCAAGCTAAGGAAAGGGACAACAATTTTAGTGTTTACAATTCGTTAATCGTGTAAAAATCTTGAAATTTTGGTTAAACATTTATATCTTTCCCTTTGAAATGTAAAATAATCAAATTATTTGTAAGTTATTTAAGTTTGGTTTAATAAATTATGAATATTTAAGTTTAGTTTTTTTAGAATTCAAGTTGAGTTTGAATTGTTTGAATAATGAATTAAGTAGAATTTAAATGTTTTAATATTTAACTTAAAAATTCACGAGCTTAATTGAATTTTTTTAACATATATTTTTAATATTTTATTATTTATTATTTTACCTCATAAAATATAATAAAAAATGATAAATCAAACTTATCCAATTGGGATGAGCGATTTAATAATTCTGTCAAATTTAACTTTAAAAATTAAATTCGATTCAAATTTTAAAATTTTCAAACGAGCCAAATTCAAATCTTAAGCTAAATCATCTCAATCCAACTTGGTGATATTCCAATTTCCCACCAATGAGTACTTTTCACGCCGAAAATAAAAATTTCAAAATACCCTTTAATTAATTTAATTTTTTTTCCTAAATTTAAAGTTTGTTCTGGCATTGGACAAAACCAATGGGATTACATTCCTATTTATGTTTTTTTCTGCAGTGTTTTTCTCTTCCTAAGAAGACACGATTCAACTGGACGGTACCAAATCCAGTTGACTTATCCCAATTGGTTTTTTCTTTCTTTTTCCTTACCTTTGCTTCTTTTCTCCTCTGCTTATATAAACACTCGTTTCTTCATGCAAAATTGCTTTGTTTCCAAATTCTTACTGCCTTCCAACTTCAGTTTCTTCCTATCTTTCCCAAAACAGGCAAATCTTAAGGTTGTCTTAAATTAAAGAGTCTAATTTTGGAAATGGGGAAACCTCCTTGTTGTGAAAAAAATGGACTGAAGAAAGGGCCATGGACTGCAGAGGAAGATCAAAAGTTAATTGATTATATTCAAAAACATGGGCATGGAAGATGGCGCATCCTTCCCAAAAATGCAGGTACATTTATATTTTTTTTTTTCTTGTTACGGTTATTTATGAATGTTCGAATTCAAAATCATCGAATCAAATATTTGAATATGAATAAAAATTAAATTTCTCGAAATTTATTTATTTTGTTTAATTATAGGGTTAAAGAGATGTGGAAAGAGTTGCCGACTTCGATGGACTAACTACTTGAGGCCTGATATCAAGAGGGGGAAATTCTCAATGGAAGAGGAGGAGATTATAGTACAATTACACAATATTTTAGGAAACAAGTAAGTGTAAAATTTAAGTCGAAGCAGACAATTCTTAGCAGGTTAAATGCTAGTCTCTAAAAAAGCACAATCAAACATGTTTGTTTGGTCTGATTTACGGTTTCTTTTTTCGCTTTGAGCTTAGGTGGTCTGCCATTGCTGCTCGGTTGCCTGGAAGAACAGACAATGAGATCAAAAACTACTGGAACACTCACATCAAGAAGAAGTTATTGAGAATGGGAATTGATCCTGTAACTCACAGTCCTCGTCTAGATCTTCTCCAACTCTCCTCACTTCTCGTCAGCTCACCTCTCTACAATTCTCCTGATCAGCTTAATCCGACAGGTTTACCTGGGATTGGACCAATGTTCAACCCGAACTTCCTGAGCTTAGCCACAGCAATCCTGTCATCCCAGAACAAGAGCCTGGAAATCGGTACAACTCCTGAAAACATTCAACGAAACCAGACAGGGAGTTTCCAATGTCAAAACCAGTATGAACCCTACCAGGGAAAGCAGGTTCAGAATCCAATTCAAGCCAATCTGAACCATTTTTCTGCAAATCCCACCAGCCTAAGCTGCCAAAATAGTACTCTACCAAGCTTGTGGCAAGGGTATGGTAGAGAGAATATTAATGTTAGTAATTCAAAGGGTTTTTTTCCCATGCAAAACTATGGCTGCCATGGCAGTAATTTGTCCATTATCAACTCTTTAGCTGATCAAAACCAGGCATTTTTTTCTGAAAACATGCCGAGTTTGAGTTCTTTCGGACCTTCTTCAAGCTCGACTCCCTTGAATTCGTCGTCCACGACTTATGTCAACAACAATGGCAGCTGCAGTGAAGATAATGAAAGAGATAGTTACTGCAACAATGTGTTGATGTTTGATGTGCTTAATAGATTAAATGTCAATGGATGTGTGTAAATTTGAAACAATTAGATGTTTGGACAAGACAATGTTAGATTTAAAGTCCTTTCAATTGTTTAGATTTTGACTAAGTAATTGTATTTTGTACCATCTACAAAAATATGTGAATCTTTATATTTATTTATATATAATTTTGTTAAAGATTTTTGTTGAATTTAACCTAATTTTTCATTTGCAAATCTTTCCATTCGATTGTATTGAAAGGCGCAATGAATTGGGATTTTTCTATTGAATCGACTCATTTTGGAACGAGTGGATCATTTACTAAAAAAAGATTAGTCATGAGAGAATGATTTGAAATTATTGCAAAGCGATCAATCATTTGTACTTGGTATAAGATAAAATCTTCTAAATACTAACTTTTTTTTAATGATCCAATTCATTTATATGAGAAAAAAAGTTTATTTAAAAATGAAACTATCTAGGGAAAATATTCTTTTCCAATAACTAGTTCTAGTTAGCTAAGGAATAGCTGGAGTTTGAAAGCAGCATCATTTGCCGTTAGGTATGCATCATTTCATTATGATGGGACCCCAAAATACTGGAAATTAATCAAAAACAATAATATTATATTATTATAGGCTGATCAATTTCTTCCCTTGTTTCTTAGTTTTATTCAATGAAAGAGTTTTTTTTTTTAACTTAAAATAATGATTAATTTGGATAGATGATATGATTGATTTTGATGGAATTGAAAAAAATTAAAATAATTATTAATGATATCTGTTTTTTAATAAATAATAAACAATTAAAAATAATTGTGAAAAAATAATTTACTCTTTCACCAACTTTTGTTTTATGTGTCCAGTCGTATAACATTAGTGCTAACTGAGCACCCAAATGAAACCAAAAAAATAAAAAATAAAAACAAAGAATGAAAAAGTACAAGAAAACTCGTGGAATTGAAACTCGAATTTCTCGATTGTATTGGCTCAATACAAAAAAATATATATTTTTAATTCTTAAAAAAATTCAACATTAAAAGTTAAAATATTTAATTCTTAATTTTGAGTATTAAATTTATCAATTTATCATATAATACTTCCTTCTTTCACATATTACTTTCCACCTTTTTCGTTCATTTTGCTCATACTATACATAACTTTTTTTGGTGTGTGCTCTTACTACACATAATCTATAATCTATATCTATAACTTAAATAGAAAGAATCCCATAGGATTCTTTGATTGACACTCGTCAAGAATATAAAAATAATTTTAATAATTTATTTGTTTATTAAATTTTAAAAAAGAAAAAAGAGAGAAAGTAAAAAAAAAATGGAAGGAAAACTGAAAAGGTGAAAGTCAAAATTTTAGAAAGAAAAGCTGAAATTTTGAGGAATCAACAAAAAAAAAAGAGAAAATAATTAAAATAAAAAGAATGAGTTAAATCGGATAAAAAAAGAAAAAAATTAAAATTTAGAATCCCAATCTATAAAATTAAAAAATATAATTTTATATTCCTTATAGACCAATTCAATGGTCGGATTACCTGTCCAAGTTTAAAAATCGACCTATTATTTGGTCGAGCTTGAGCAAAAATATCATATGTAATTAATGAAATGGGTAAAATTTTTAAACCCGATTAAAAATCGAGCAGAGTCCAAACTTGACCTCTTGAAATCTGGGATCGACTCGACCTGAATATAATTAAAATTATAATTTTTTTAAATATATTTATTAAGTATAATATAATTATCTGTATATAAAAAATTATTGATTAATAAATTTGATTATATATATTTAATATAAAAATTGACATGTAAATTTGGACAAATCAAATCAAGCTTTAAAAGGAATAAAAGAATAAAAAATTAAAATATAAAAAATAACAAAATAATATTCAAGCTAAGCTAGCTGGATCAAGCTCGGACTTGGACTTGTATTATAAAATAAAAAACAGACGTAAACTAAAAGCAAAGCCCGATTTACGAAACCCATTTTTTTTTATTTTGATCTAGTTAATTTTTAACTTTGTATTAAAATTTTAATTTTTTTGAAAAAAATAAGAAAAAAATTAAATAAATTAATAAATGAAATATTATCATTTTGATTTAAAAAATAATATTTTAAAATAATTATTTTGATTTATTATCGTTTTTAATAAATACTATTTAAATATTATTTTTAAAAAAAAAACTCCCATGCGAAGCAGGGCAACATACCAGTTTAAAAAAGAAAAGAAATACTGAATTTGAAAATTGAGCATGCTGCTGATACCTCGGGAGTTAACTTTCCTAGGAATTTCTAGTTTAATTTATGGATTTATATATGATGTACTGACAGTGTATAGTTTCTATACACTGTCAATGTACCAGAAGTTGACACCTCATCAATAGACCCTTATATGCAAATATAAATAAATTTTTTTAATTTACCCATTAGGGCCTATTGATGAGGTGTCAACTTCTAATGCATTGATAATGTATAAAAATTATACACTATCAGTGCATCATATATAAACTCTTAATTTATTTACATTTCTCAGGTAACAAAAACAAAAGAAAAAAGAAATCGACTAACACGTGTTAACGCAGTGAAAGACTCTAAAATTTTCGGCCTTGGAATATTGCAAGTGAGAAACAGAATTAAATTAGTTGTCTGTCTGTCTGTCGGGTTCTCGTGAAACCAGTCAAACTTTGAAACGACGGTCCAAGGTAATGCGTGAACGCAACATCCACGCCCTTTATCATTTCTTTTTTAACTTCTAATCAACTTTCTTTTTATTAATACATATTTTTTATATCATATTTATTTCATATCAAATGATGTAAAATATAAATTTATTACATCACAATTTGTGTAATACATTAAATATTAAATAAACTTTTTAACGTTATTAAATCCATTTACGGTTTTTATTAAAAATTTAATTCGTTTCATTTTTTTATATTTTTCATACCACAATGAAATTATATATTTAAAATTATCAAATTCTGATTGACTTTCCAAAATTTCACTTTTTATCTTTTAATACAACCAAAACATTTTTAAAATTGTTGAAAAATTAACTTTTTATTGAAACATTTTTTAAACCTTTTTTTTTTAATTCTTGAAATGCAATGCTAAGTGAACTTATGACAATCTTATTTTCCACCATTTATTTCCAAAATCGAAGTTAATAAGGTGACATCTATCATTTAAAAAGTATTAAAAACTAATTTAAAAAAAATTATACTTAAGACTTTAAAGTCCTAAGTTCAAGTTTCACCAAATGTGAATTTAAATTAGTCTAATTACGTACTAGTTTAGTTAGTTATAGTTATTTACTAATTTACTTAATTTGAATATTTCATGGTTACCAATTCAAAAAATATAATATGTTGATTATGATTATAATTTCTAATGAAAATGTACTACTCAAAAAAAATTTTACTGTCAGTGTACGAGATAATAATATTTTAAAATATTATTGGAAATATAGAAAACAATTTAAAAAATATACCCTTGGTTTAAAACCAATAACAAAACATCAACCTTGAAGCAAGATTCCAACGGGAAAAACAAAATTAACATAAAATTCTCATCATTTCCTTATTGACTGTACATCCCACAATGTTTATCTTACATTGGAATGGATGATTTTAACAAGAGAAAATGATATGGTCAGCCGCCAAAACTGAAATATAGAAGGTGAAGATCAAGTAGGTTTAAAACCAAAGAAGGAGAGAGTTATTCTCATGATTATAACTGGTTAAATGTACCCTTTCCCTAATATTGCTATCAAAACTTCTGGTAATACAAGGAGATGGACTTACTCTTCAAGGTGCCACAAGTCCTTCAATGGTGTAAGATAGAGATTCAGCCCAGTCAACTTTAAACAGCAATGTCTGCAGAGTTCGCAACAAGTCCAGTTGAGGATCAAGCTTCCTCTGCCATCCCTACGAAAAGGGAAATCGAAACAAAAAGGTGAGTAAACCAGTATTTATGTAGTAAGTTTACCAGTATTTTCCCGATTTATGCAACAAGATGTTAAGTAATCAGTGCATGTAGACATTCATTCCACAATAATTAAAGTTTTCCATTTCTCCACTGTCTTGTTTCTCCTTGATTCAAATTTTGTGAGGGTTTTCAAGAAAGTTTCTACCATTGTGACTACCAGCGGTTTTCATGCCGGCTATGTCGTTTTTGTCGAGACACCCAATAAGACAAAGTTCAATACATTTTTCTCAATGCAACGAAGAAAAATGTAAGAAAGAGAACCTTGATCAAGCGTGTTTTATTCCAAACTGGTTATGTAATGGAAAAGATAAGACACTCCACCAATGAGATGCCACCCCAGCCCAAATTCAAACACAGAGCTGGCCAACTTTTGACCTTTTTACATTAGCTCCCACTCATGGAGTATGATTTTTCTACAGGAAGCAAGCACTAAAGCTATTAACCCAAGCATGCAGGCATGCTGACTGAAGTTCTCTTTGAGTTTGAGAACATCGCAAATGGCATTTACAGATTCCTTAGTGCCATAAATCCCTATGTGCCATTAGAGATTTCTTAAATGAGTTCAAGAAGGAAAAGGACTGCAGTTTAGGGAATAAAAAGAACTGCAAGTTTCAGAGTCTTTATCTGAAGTTCTTTCTCAAAAATGGCTGAGAGATGTGATGTGCTTAAGTAATAAGGGACGGCCAGTGCATTCCATGTGTGCCTTTGGAAGAGAACACTATGATAAGTAGCAGGCAAAGACTACATTACCTCGAGAACAAAGGTGGTTACAATTACTGTACAAACATTTCCATCAATGTTGACTTTATGACGTCTAACATGGTCAAGCAGTTGCTGTATGCGCTCGCCTGGGTGGATTGATTCACCATCCGGGGAATCCCAGAGATTGAAAGATTTTTCAACGTCCTGTTCAACAAAATAAAAAGCTCAAGCAAGGATCCTTTCTTTTTGTAACAATAGAGAGCAAAGGTTAGATTTTTAAAGAACTACTACCCTAACTAATTCCATTTTTCAGTCCAATTACCTATGATAAGACTCCAAGGCAATTAGACAAAAAATTTCTATGTTTAAAGAAAAGAGATAAAATTCATGGTCCACAAAAGGCACTCCATTATTAGAGGAAGGAACATTATTAGGTATGTTCAATCCAAAGTTAAATGCTTGGTCTACAAGATCTAAAGAAAGTGCAAATAGCAAAGATAGCCAGTGAGGCTATGACGAGGTTTCGAGCTCTGTCTAATAATCCATCAATTCTATTTGAAAACATTGAATGTTTAAAACAAAAACATAGTAAAAACATGAAATTTGGACAAAAAATTCTTCAATCGAAAGTCCATTAAACCTTCTTGGCAGTATAGAAAATCAGTATGTTACACCCACCAGAAAAAGTTTTCCAGCAAATGCATTACCTCTATGAAAGCCTTTGGATTTGGGCAATGTTGCTTTTTAGATAATCTAAGCGTGCTCTCTGCAGCACTGCGACCATCTTGAAGAGCAATGGCCTTAAAAAACTCCAGTAAATTCATTCGATCTGAATTAGAAAGTTCAGCTGTCATGCCCACATCAAGTAAGATAACATGAGGTCTTGAAGTAAAGAGTTGTTTATGTGATGACTTGCTATCTTTTACGCGAACAAGAATATTTCCAGGATGCATGTCTGCATGAACAAAATTATCTACCTGGACAGAAAAAAGAACCCCATAAGTTTGAATCCAATCTCTAGAATTTTAGCATGATTTTGCATGCATTTTTCAGAAACAAAATCTTAAACCAAGTCCAAGACAGAAGGGTAGAAGAAACCATGCAAAAAATCTAATGTAATGAATCGCAGAATTTATAACAACCACTATAAGAAGAAAAGTAAAAACAAAAAGATCAAAATAACGAAGAAGAGAACAAAAAAATAATACCAAAAGCATTTTTAAAAGTGCATTCGTCCCAATATGAGCAAGGGCACTTTTAATCTGCTCATGTCCTTCAAGCTCATCAACATAGTGCAAAACACTTTCCCCATGTTCAAAAGTCTCTACCAGAACAGCAGGGTGCACCAAGGGGTATAGAGGCTTCGGAAATGAGACATCCTTACATCTGCGGAAGTTGTAGATAAAACGGCTTAGGTGTGCTGCTTCCCTTGCAAGATCAACTTGAGACATCATGTAAACAGCAAATTGTTGCAGACTTTCATCCAATCTCAACCATTTCAACGTAGGGATGAACTTCAAAATTTTAGCTACAGAATTAATTATCATAAAGTCCCTTCTAATTGCTTCACCAACCCCTGGATGCCGAACCTTTACAGCAACTACAATGGGCTTGGTTTGCTGACCAGGGTACCTATATTTTAAAGTTGCTCTATGAACTTGAGCAACACTTCCAGATGCCAAAGGTTCCTCTTCAAAATTTGCAAAGATTTCAGTTAACTTTCGACCAAATGCATTCTCAACAGATTTCTTTGTGAAAGAGAAACTATGTGATGGAGCTTTGGTATGAAGCTGAGAAAGTACATCACAAAGATCTCTGGGAAACAGATCCGGTCTAGTTGCAGCCCATTGACCCCATTTTATAAATGCTGGGCCTGCTTTTTCCAGTGAATGGTGGACAATTCGAAGCCACATTTTCCTGAATTCAACACCCAGAGAATCCACAAAGGGAGCCATTGTGATGCTAGGTGAAAATAAGATCACTAAATAGATAGCTCTGAAGAACAAAATTACAAATTCCAAAAGGAAAAATACGAATGATGCAAAATATATTTGTCCATCTTGAGCTTGCATATAAAGAGTATCCTTTGCAGTCAAGCCTTCTGCTTCTGCCCATTTCTGTTGGGTCCAGGCAAGCTCTCTAATAATGAATGCCATAACACCGGGAGCTATCAGGTTCGACCTGCTCAAAGCCAGACTCACTGCACGGGCAATTTTACTTATCGGTGTCAAAGCTGGACCACCATAGTGGAATACCTGAAAAAGCCTCTTCCAAGTAACTTGTACATTGTTTGAAAACACATAGCTAGCCGAAAGGGCATGGAACCTCCTCCTGGGCTGATAACTCTTCGATAATATTTCCTTTACTTTGTAAAACGCAAAAGGCCTATCTTCTCTAACTGAATGTTTATATGGTGAGTATAACCTATATAAGGAGTAAGGGAACTCAACTTTTGGCTGCACTCCATTGTTATTTGCTACCCGGAAGCTAGACTTCCAGTTTGAATGAAGGGGTCGGGCAACCCTCCTAACATTTCCATAGCCCAAAAATCTGCATAACATCAAACATCTTTCCGATTCACATTGCTTTCCAATAATCTTACAAAATGAAAGGATAATACAAAAGAATAACCAAAAAATAAACAACAAAAATTACACTATCTATAACACATTTTTAAAAAATATACATCTTTTATTTATATTTACACTATCAATTGTTAAGGCATGAAGCAAAACTGAGATTCCATTTGGTTGCAAGGAAAACGAAAGAAAAAGTAAATAAAATTTTAACAAAAAGAAAAACAGAATCTTCAATCAACCAAGGCAAACTACTCTATTGCAAGCCTATTTCAGCTGCACTTTTCATATTCGATCAATAAATTAAAAACAACAAAAATAATACGAATTTTGAAAAAGAAAAAAAATTAGAATCAATTAAAAAAAACTAAAAAGAGAAAGTTCTAGAAGGTAATTAACCTCGACATGGCTGAAAAAGGCGGCGGTTCAAACAAAATGGCCGGTGGTGAATGATTTGGCTCAGCCGTGGGCACGGTGATTGGCGGCGGAAGATTGACGCATGGCAGAGTCGCACGAACCTAAGAGCAAGGCAGACAGTCACGGTAGAGCTGCTGTTTTTCGGGCATAAAGATCCAGGCGATGACGTGGTCGTTTGAGGTTTTTTTATTCTCTCATATATAAAATAATTTATTAGTACCTTTTAATTCTTGTGGTTATTAATTTTTGAGGAAATTTGTTTCAGTCTATATAAAATTAATTTAATTTCATGTATTTTATATTAATGTAAAATTAATTTAATTTAATTTAATTTTTATATGATTTATATTTTATATTTCAATAATTGAATTTATGCTATGATCACTTATATATTTAAATCAAATTTTAGGTAAATACATAATGATAATTACTTCATATCTTTTTTGTTTTAGTTGCCAATTTCTTTATAAAAAAAATAATTTTATAACTCATAAAATAGTGGAAGTGTTATGTAATTTAGGTCGATAATGATGTAATTTAGGTCGATAATGACTATGTAATTTTAATTTACCTCATTTTTAGTTGTAAAATCTTATTCATTGATAATAGAGTTTTTTCATTTCATAAATGAAATTTAGAAATTTGTCATTTAATTTACTTTATTTTAGGATTATCATTTAACATATTATTAGTAAAGTTTTTAAATTCTACAAGTGAAATTAAAATAATAACATATATTTTATTTTATTTTTTAATATTTTTAAAGAATACGTGTCATCATTTTATTCATGCTTGTGGAGTCCAATCTCTTAGACAGTGTAATAAAAAATAATAATAATTTTTTTTGTCAAAACCTCGATATTCAAATGCCATTTTGAGTTTCGACTAATTTGGAATCGAGTTACGGTTAAACCCTAAACAGGGATGCTCTCCCAGAGCTATTTTCTCTATTTACAAGACTTGAACTCGAGACTTTACTTAAAGGACATTGAGCTTCTTCCACTTGGTCCAGCAGACATTTGTAATAATAATCATTTATTTTATAATTAGTTTTTTTATATCCTTAAAGATTATGTCACTCTTCTTGTAAAATTTAAAAATTTTATTGATGAAGCATCAAAATATTTTTTACAAAAAATATAATAATAATTTTTTTTTATAAGAAACGATAGACTTTCATTGAAATCATAAATCATAGCATACACTTGTTTGTTAAAAATAAAGAAACTAAGAAATTAGAAACATCCTCCAGCCAAACTTGCATTTTAGTTGTGTGGCAAGATGCTTGTGCCAAAAAGAGTGCCAGTTTGTTTTCTTCTTGGTATGTGTGCTGAATCTGGAAATTATGGAAGAATCTCCTTTGGTTCCGGATGTGAGCAACTATAGCTCCAATAGGCGAGTAATTGAGATGATCGTCCTGAATTGCCTTCATAGCTATCATACAATCAATGGCCAATAGAACATCTCTTAACCTAATGTTTGCTGCAAATTGTAAAGCTATGGAGATTGCCAAACAGTCTGCAAATAGTGGATCTGGTTTGCCTTTTTTTTTAGTTGCATAAAAATCGATTGCCTCACCTTGATGATCCCAAATTACCACACCAACCCCATAGTAACCCTCTGTGGTAAATAAAGCTGCATCTACATTGACTTTGAAGAAACCCATTGGTGGTGGACACCATCTCTTTAGAGGGACTGTAACTGGCATTCTCTAAGTGGTTCCTAATTTTGCAACCATAAAGGAATCAAGGAAGTCCATTGCTCATAAAAAAAATGCGCTGATGACCATCATAGATTACATTTCCATGTATATACTTATTTCTAGCTAACCAAACACTCCGCAATAAGATCATAAACTGAGAAATTTGGCTCGTAGTTAGCGCAGTGAGAACCTCAAAGAACCAATCTTTTCCAAAGGTAGCAGAGGACCATGCAGTAAGTTTAATTACCAAAACTCAAAAGATCCCACAAAGGTTTCACAAACGAACAATCTTGAAAGGCATGAATAATAGTCTCTAGAGAGTTCAAACATAAAGGACAGAGACTGTAAGACAAGATTTTCCTATCAAGCAGCCTTGCACTGTGGGAACAATATCTCTGCACATCCTGAAGAACCAATGGTTTACCTTTGGATGGAATTTTAACATGTCCAAATTATTTTCCAGACTCGAGCCGAGTCCTGGGTTGATGAAGATTGTCCCAGTTGTGGTCCATGGCCAGAATTCACACCCTCTGTTGAAATTTTTTAAAGTTGCAAAGCATTACATCCAGATTTAATCGTGTACACCCCGAAGTTATGATGCCAGACCATTGTATCAATAGCCACAGTATTAGTTAAAGGAATCCTCAGGATATAATCCACATCCTCTAGCTCAAACCATTGTGATACAACCTGCTTATTCCAAACCTGACCACTACTCTGAATCAGGGCATTGACTCTCACATCAACGGTAGAACTTGGTGGTCGGGTTGTTGGTTTGAAACTCCATAAACGTGGAATCCTGGGTCAGACCAAATACAAATACCAATACCATTCCTTATTTTCCATCGTAAACCCAGCTAAAGAATCTCCCTACTATCACATATGCTTTTCCAAACAAAAAAGGAAGAAGGACTAACCTTGGCATCCATGAATTGACAATTGGGAAAATAACGAGCCTTTAACACTCAATGACAAAGTGAGTTAGAGTGATGCAGTAGCCGCCGCCAAACCTGTTTGGCCTGTAACGCCAGATTAAAAGAGTGAAGACATCGAAAGCCAAGGCTTCCCATAGATTTAGGAACACACATATCCTCCCACTTTAACCAGTGCAGTCCTTTTGTGTTACTAATATGCTGCCACCAGAACTAGTTGATCATACACATCAATTCATCATAAAAACTTTTCGGCAACTTAAATACACTCATGACATAGGTTGGAATAGATTGACAAACTGCCTTAATAAGCATCTCTTTCCCAGCCTTAGACAATGTTTTCTCTTTCCACCTCATGAGCAGAATATAGACACGATCCTTGATTCCTGCAAATAATTGCCTCTTATTCCTCCCCACCATTGGCGGCAAGCCTAGATACCTTTCCAGGTTATGATCAGCAGCAACTTGCAGAGATGATGTGATTTGAGCTCGTATAGTAGGTGTAGTATCACTATTGAAAAAGATACTTGATTTTGCATAGTTTACCTATTGTCCAGATGCAAGTTCATATCTTTGCTATATCTCTCGAACTTGACGACATTCTGCAAGCGAAGCCCTGAAGAACAAGATATAGTCATCGGTAAAAAAGAGGTGGGATATATTCCTTTTACTAGTTGCTAAACCATTGAGCACCATATGTGTTTGGGCATCATGCAACAATCGAGATAGAGCTTTAGCACAAAGCAGAAATAAGTATGGAGATATGGGATCACCCTAACATAATCCCCTCTTTGATTTGAAATAACCATGTTGCTTCCCTTTAAGAATAACTGAAAATGATACTGTTCAAATAGAGGACATAACCTTTGATATCCAACAAGTAGGGAATCCCATTTTCCTCATTACGGCCTCCAAAATATCCTAGATAACTCGATCATAAGCCTTCCGCATTTCAACTTCAAAGCGCAATGCCCAGTTCTACTTGTACGCTTATTTTAACGTATGCAACAATTCATATGGCACCATCAAATTATCAGAGATTAAGCAACCAGGAACAAAGGCACTCTGATTTTTTGAAATCAAACTGGGCAAGATTTGTTTCAACTGATTAGCCATTGTTTTAGAGATTATTTTGTAGAGGACATTACATAGGCTAATCGGTTAGGAATGAGACATCTAGGCTAATCGGTTAGGAATGAGACATCTCCTGCTGATTAGAAATCTCTGGGATAAGCACAACATGTGTATAGTTTATATTGGATATGTCCTTGCTGCCATTCAGAAAATCCAAGCAAAATTTAACAACGTCATTCTTAGCAACTTGCAAATAACGTTGGAAAAAAAGAGCTGTCATTCCATTAGGTCCAGGAGACTTCGTTGGATGCATTTGGAGGAGACACTACAAGAAAAAGTATTTTTAGTGAAGAAAAAATTAGTCACTAAAAGTATAAAATTTTGTCACTATAATTTATAGTGACCAATTTTCGAGTTGTCACCTGTCGTCACAAATAACACCGTCACTATTTTGTTAGTGACAATTTTTGTTAAATCGTCACAATATCTCATTTTTTTGTGACAAATTTTTTGTTTCTAAAAATATTAGAATATGTGACAAAAATATGTCGTCACAATAAGTCATTTAATTGTGACAAATATTTTGACACTAAAAAAATTAAAATAGTGACAAACAAAAATTGCCACTATAACTTGGGTTCATGTGATGTGATGACAATATCGACTATAAAATTATTGATAATAGTTACAAAAAATTATTGTCACTCATGTTATTTTTTTATAGTTACAATTATCTTGTCACTAGTATTCATCATCATCATAATCATCATCATCATCATCATCATCATCATCATCATCATCATCATCATAATAATAATAATAATAATAATAATAATAATAATAATAATAATAATAATATTATTATTATTATTATTATTATTATTATTATTATTATTATTATTATTATTATTATTATTATTATTATTATATGAAAAGTAAATTAATAACGTAAAAAATTTACAAGATTAATTTCTAAACAATCAATTTATATTCATTAGGATATAAAAATAATATTCAAAATACAATTTAAAATATCATTTACATTCCATTGAAATAATTACAATATTCGGGTAAAAACCCATACTATACAAATTCTAAATTCATTAACATGAAAATAAACGAATAAAAAAATACAAGGTAAACAATAACATCCACGATTCTAGAAAAAATGTAATTTGAATTTTGGTTTCCTGCAAAATGAGTAAAAAAAAAAAAGAAATAAGTCAATTAAAACTATGCAAAAATATATTATATTGTAATACAATACAATAAAACAAGGCAATTGACTAAACAAAAACAATCACTCAATAATTTTTTGAATTCTTTTTTACATTGTGTAATTAATTTTCGGAATTCTTTTTACTTGTCTTTCACAATAACCAAATCCACTCATTCTCCATAAGAAAATATTAGAGTATTACAAATGAATTCAATCTTTTGAATACAACCCAAATCAAAATTAAGTATCCATACGATGATATAATCACACAAAAACTAATAAAAAAATGATTTCATACTATTTCTATAATTATTTCTCCAACCTAAAATTTCAATCTGATACGAACATGTTGGGATTAACAAAATAAAAATACCAAAAACTTTAAATCTTATTGTAAAGCAAATTTTCAGAATACCCAACCAAAATTATTTATCAAACTTAGATTAACATCACAATAAAACCACTCAAATCCCTAACAAAATAAGATGCTTGAAATGATAAATCAAAAAATATCAATTACCTGTGAGAAAAGTTGAGAGATGGGTGTTGGTTGACAATTGGAAGATAAAAAGAAATATTAATGGCCACAGTGTTTGAGGGTTAGTTGAAAAAGAATGCAGCCAAGCAAAAGGCTAAGTGTTATAGAAGTGTGACGGCTAGGTATCTGTAATTTTGTTTTTTTAGTTGTTGGTGCCCTAGTTTTAAACTTTGCAAGTTTGAATGATAGTAGGATACTAAGAGAAAAAGGCCTCTTAAAATATTTAGTCTTCTTTTCAAAAAAAAATTTAGAGGGCGGGTTTTCTTTTCTTTTTTTTAATTTTTTATGGTAAGTATGACTAATGTTTTTCTTTCCAACATAAAAATATAAGAATTAATACAAATTACTGCATTAATTTTTTCTAAGCCTACTGCATTAGTTTTACATATAATATATATTTATATAGGTAAGCTACTAAATAACTTATCATTAATCAATAATAAAAACATATCTAACTTCACACAAATTTTTCTTAAAAAAAAACTTTTCACAAATTTTAATAATTTGGTTCTAACTACAAATTAAATTTTTAGCAAGTTCATGTAATATAGTGCGTTGTATGCACATAGAACTTATGTGCAAAGTTATAATATATATTTTTACCATTGCATTGTAGTAAGGGATTTTTTCACAAATTTCCCCATCTTCATTCCAACTGTAACTTACGATTTATAATTTTATATATATATATATATATATGTATATCACTTTATATATTAGTTAAATAGGTATGTTACTAATATCAAATATAAATAAATACAAATTTAAAAATAAAAAATTAATTTAATAACGATTAAATCATACCCAATTAAACGAATTTTAATTAAATAATGATTGAAAAAAGTCATTATAAATATAATAGGCTAAGATAATGGCTACTTTTTATAAAAATAATAAAGATTTTATAACAATCATTTTGTTTGTGGTACAAAACATTAAAACAAACTAAATTGCAATAAAAAATAATTGTTTAAATTTATCAGTAACAAAATATGTTTCTATTTATTTTTTAAAATAGTGATGATTTCAGTTATCACAAAGCTAAATTTATTATTGTGACGACATGTAGCCGTCATTAATTCATTATGTTTAATTGTGACGAAAAATTCGCAACAAAAAAACTAAATTTCAAAGTGACGAATAATTTTTGTCGTCACAACAAAGTTAAAAAATAGTGACGACTTTATTTTTTGTAACAAATATATTACTTTTTATCAAAAATCAAGTAGCATCTATTTGTGTATTTTATTAGTGTCGAATATATAGTGACAAATTTTTTTGTGTCACAATAATATTCTTATAGTGACGATTTAATTGTGAAAAAACTTAAATTGTCACAAGTAATATAATAATAGTGACCAAATAATGATACATCACAAATGCTTATGACAATAGTGTCAAACAAAAATTTGGTCACAATAAATCTCATATTTGTGACCAAATTGTTTACGGTCACAAGAAAATCGCCACTAAAAGTCTTATTTGTTGTAGTGAGAGTAGTAGCAACCTTTTCTTCAATGAAGACAACATCCAAAACATGGTTCGTATCTGTAGTAAGAACAGGCGTAATTACACCAAGCACTGAGTGAAAAGATGACTGTCCATCTGTGGCAAAATGGTCTTCAAAATATTTCACTGCAATATCACCCGTGATCTTCCCATCTTCTTGCCATTGACCTCGAGCATCAAGAAGACCATAGATCTTATTATGTCTCCTTCAATCTGATGTGGAAGCATGGAAGTATTTAGAATTGCGATCTCTATGCTATAGCCACGTAAGCCTCGAACGTTGTTTCCACATCAATTCCTCCCTTTCCAAAAATTCATTAAGCTCCATGCATATTTGCCTTTCCTGAGCTACAGTTGCGTTGGATGTAGGTAACGCAATCACATAACATAGCTCTTTTTTCATTCCCTTTAATATTCTGTTGGAGATTCCCAAAAAAGAAATAATCCCATTTCAACAAGGCTACCCGAGTGCTTTTAATCTTGTCAACCACTATAGCATTAGAAGATAAAGGCATAGAAGTCCAAGCTGATTCAACCACATGACCACATTTAAAGCAGCAAGTCCACATCTCTTCAAATTTAAACTTTTGTTTAATAGGGTTTCTCCTACCTTGTAGTCTATCATCAAAGACAATCTTTAAAACATAGTGGTCAGAAAATGAAGTGGGAAAATTAAACACCTGATGATGTGGAAATAAATCCTGCCATGCTTTATTCCTGAAGCCTCTACGAAGACGCAACCTAATCGTGTCCTCATTATCACACCAATTCCACCATGTTAACTCTGGACCTTTGCAACCAAGATCAATTAAACAGTAGCTTTCAGAAGCCTTGTGGAAATGTTGTATTTGTTTCTCAGGACAAATTAGCTTCCCAAACTTCTCTTCTTATGATAAAATTTCATTGAAGTCACCAGCACATATCCATGGTAGATTGTCTGAATGATACAGCCTCCTCAAAACATCCCACCCACAATGTCGTAGTTGAGTGTCTAAGTCCCTATAAAAACCAATAAAGTGCCATAGCGGATCCCCTTCAACTCCTATAATGAGGACATCAATATGATATTTGGAATAAGTTGAGGACATCAATATGATATTTGGAATAAGTTGACAACAGTGTTGTCAATAACGGCCGTTATAGCGGCATAGCTAGCGAAGCTTTTAACTACTGCTATGACAACATGTATAACATAGCGTTTTCGTAATAGCGGGTAATAGCGGCAAATAACGGTCGCAATAGCGGGTAACGGCCAATAGCGGCGCAATTGAGCAGATTTGGTGAAATGTCCATTGAACCATGTTTTTTTTGCTTGATTTAATTTCAGCCATTGATTTTATTGTATTTAAGGGTATTTAAGTCTTTTAAACATTTTTTTAGATTAATTTTTTTATTACAGCTCATCTTTTACTATACATATTTTTTTAAATGAATTTCTTTTTATTAAATATTAAACTAAAAAG
This sequence comes from Heritiera littoralis, assembly GCA_031772115.1. Taxonomy (NCBI): domain Eukaryota; kingdom Viridiplantae; phylum Streptophyta; class Magnoliopsida; order Malvales; family Malvaceae; genus Heritiera; species Heritiera littoralis. The sequence continues at coordinate 507,612 of JAPDPK010000065.1, forward strand.
TAAAAATCTTAATTTAAATCAAAAACCCTAAACTAAATAAAAGCCATCAGCGAAATAAGAGCCACAGACTATAGAAGCACCTGGCTGGAACTTTCGACAACACTTGGCTGGAAATCTCGACAGTAGCAATCAACAGTAGCCATCGACTGCAGTCAGCTCTTTACCCATCGTCAAGAACCATGTAATTTTCTTCCTTTCTTCCATTTTCCCCTTTTCTCTCTCTCTCTCTCTCTCTCTCTCTATATATATATATATATATATATATCTTCTATATTATAAGATTTACATTTTTTTTCTTGATTTTAATCAATAAACATCAAAATCTAGAACAATGGGTGAAAACATATTAATTCTTTTTTTTTTTTTTTATGTACAATCTTAAAATTTTTAATTTATATGTTGTTTTTTTTCCTCAATTCAAGTGAACCATCTCAGCTTCTATTCTCAGACTCTCAATCCATCGTCAACAGCCAAGTGAACTTCTTCCCTTTTCAGCTTTTCTCTCTACCATCCTTCAATTTGTTTCTGACATATTATTCTGTCCATCACTACACTGATCACTCCATCTTCTTTATTTTAAGATTTACATTGTTTTTTTTTATTTTAACCAACAAATACCAAAATGTAGAACAGTAGATGAAACCCATGGATTTTTTTTCTTTTTTTTTGTACAATCTTTAAAAATTTTAATTCATATGCTTTTTTTTTCTATTCAAGTTGTCGTAACGGCTTCGCGCTCGACGTTTTTGAAAAAAACATTTGAAAACAAAAAGGGAGTCGCCACCAATCTTTTTTAGCTAGGTGTGATTGGCCGCCTAAAAATGTTTATCTTTTTAACAAAATCTCAAAATTAATTAAGTTTTATTAAAAAGATAAATTTTTGGTCTGCGAAAACAAAAATCGGGTTCGGGGGTACGGTTACGCGTGAGGAAGGGTTAGCACCCCCACGACGCCCGTTAAAAAACGGTACCATAGTAATCATGTGTTATCCTTTAATTTTAATAAAATGGTCTTGAATTGATATTCAAAAATAATTCTTATCTTATTGCAATCTTTTTATTCAAAATCATTTTTTTTATTTGTAAATTTATTTTGTTTTATTTTTAAGAGGTTAAACTTTATTTTTCGAAAATAAATGTGAACCTTTTTGTATTGAATAATTAAATCAAATACTCCAATACTTTTGGCAGCATTCGAAATAATTTTTCTCACCTAAAGATTTCTTAAGAATCACTACTTGTGACTTCTATAGAATCTCATCCTCGGAAGATTCACACTTATTTGGAAATTGAATGGATGCATATGATGCAAACAAATAATATATGATGCAAATGAATTTTTTATTTTCAAATTTCATTATTTATTTGTTTATTTATTTATATTTCTTTGTTTTTTTTAAAAAAAACTTATTCATTTTTTTTTATAAAAATTTAAATTATTGAAAAATCATACTAAATACCTCAATACTTTTGACAATATTTAGTAGACTCTTCTCACCTAGGGATCAGTTAAGGAATCACTACTTGTGACTTCCATAACGTCCCATCATCGGAATTTCATTTTAATTTTAATTTTATTATTTATTTTAAAAATTCAATTTTATTTTAAGAAAATTTAAATTATTGAAAAATCATACTAAATATCTCAATACTTTTGACAATATTTAGTACGACTCTTCTCACCTAGGGATCAGCTAGGAATCACTACTCGTGACTTCCGTAGCATCCCATCATCGGAAATTCATTGAATTTATAAAAATTTTTATTTTCAAAAATTTAAATTATTGAAAAATCATACTAAATATTCCAATACTTTTGGCAACATTTAGTACGACTCCTCTCACCTAGGGATCAGCTAGGAATCACTACTTGTGACTTCCGTAGCATCCCATCATCGGACATTAGCTTTTACTTAAATTTAAATTTTATTTATTTTTCTTTATTTTTAAATAAGCTTTCTAATCAATAATAATAATAAATACAAGTAAAAGAAAATTTTTCAATTTCTTATTTTACAACATGCATTAATAATAATAATAATAATAATAACTAAATACAATAATAATAATAATAATAATAATAATAATAATAATAATAATAATAATAATAATAATAATAATAACAATAACAACCATACCAATAACAATAAGAATAATAATAATAATAATAATAATAATAATAATAATAATAATAATAATAATAATAATAATAATAATAATAATAATAATAATAATAATAATAATAATAATAATAATAATAACATCAATAATAATAATAATAATAACTAAACAAAATGATATTAATAACAATGAAATATAATAGTTAAATATAAAAACTGTTAATATTAAAGGGAATATACCAATTTGGGTTTAAAACCCACTTGAAGAGGTCTCAAAACTGCTGTAGGGCCTTTGGAATGGGTTATTGGGGCTTTAAAACGGGAACCGGGCCTGAAGCAAAATGGGCCAACACGGGTCAGACGCGGGTCAAGAGACCGGGTCGCAAAGCGGGTCGGGCGTGGCACGGGTTGGGTCGGCTGAGAGAGCTTCCGGGTCGGGCGCGCGGATCCCGGGTCGGATCCGGGTCGCGCGGGTCACCAGCTTCCTTCTTTTTTTTTTTTAAATATAAAAACTACTCTTTTTTTTTCTAAATCATTTCTTCTCTTCTCTTAAGAAAAAAAAGTTTGTTTTCTCTTAACTCTCTCTTCCCTCTTTCCAGATCAGGCGTCGGAGCCGCCGCGGGCCGCCCTGCGCTGCCGTACTCCGGCGTCCGGCGAGTATTCCGAAACAGTAAAAACACTCCACTCGTCTTCCTCTAACCAGATCTGCCTTTCGATTTACTCGAAAATACCCCTAACACCATAGATCTAGGTTTAACCGAAACCATTTCCTCACCCTTTTTCTTTTCTGTTTTGCTTTTTTTTTCTCTTTTTTTTTATGGTTCGGTATGTTCTTAGATCTGCTATGATGTGGTGTTTTTGCTTCTTCTTTGCAGGTGTTAGGGGGTTCAGATCTTAGATCTGACTTTTGGGATCCTCGGTTCTAGGTTTGGTATTTTGTTGGGATTTTCATTTTGGGTTGCAGCGGAAGGCAGTGACTGCTGTGGTGATTGGTTTTTGTTGTTGTGTTTTTGGGTGGAGTGCGATGGTTGAATGATGGTGGGTTATGAGTGTTTTGGTGGTGGTGATGAACGATGATGAGATGATGATTCGGTGTGAAAGCTGGGACCGTGTCTGTGGTCTTGGGGCTGAGAATGATTAGTGAAATAGGTCTTTGAGTGGTGCGGTTTAGGCTCGGGTTTGGTTTCTGGGTAGTGGTTCAGGGATTTTTGGTTTGGTTAAGGGTTGGCTATGAGCTTGACGTAGGGGCTGTGAGTAGAGGCAGCGGAGGGAATGGGGGCTCGGTTGAGGTTGTCGTTTGGGGTGGTTTGGGTTGTTCTAGGATGTTGATTTTGGTGATTGCAAATTTGGTTGGAAAGGAGCTCGGAGCTGCGTGTAAGGGAGGATGACCAGGGGGTTGTTTGGTGGGATTTAGATTTAGGACGTTATTTGGTGTTTGATTGTTGTGAGAGGTGGTGGCGGGACCAGGACTTGGGGGTTTCTGGGTACTGGTATGTGAGGAGAAGAGAAGAGAGAGTGGAGGAGGAAAATTACCCCCAAAAAAAGAAAATCCCTTTTAGTAGAAATAGTTTTAGTTTTAATCTTATTTCGCATCATCTTCTTGTCCGGCTTTCAATTGTTAGTCCAAGAGATTTTAGCAGCCAGTATAGTAATAAAGCTGATTGTTACGGGGATGAGAGTTGCTGTTATGGGGATGAGATGATGATTGAAGACTGAGTGATAGCATGAAGAGAGGGTCTGTGAGAGAGGGTGGCAGGAGTTGGTGGCAGACCTGCCGTGGCAGGAGTTGGTGCCGCCATTGTTGATTTATTCTTTCTTTTTGATTTTTTGTTTCAAAATTAATATTAATTAAATTCATTAAAGTAATACAAACAAAAACAAAATTATAAAATCAAAATCAAAATATAAAATATAAAATATAATCAAATGATTTAGTCCTTCAAGCCCATGGAATTTAAATTGGGCTTTTATGCTTGTAAGCCCAATAAAGTCCACATAACCCAAAAATTTATCTGAATTTATTGAGAATTTGAATCAAACAAATATACCTAAACTTAATTAAGCCAATTCCAATGTATAGGATTCGATTTTTAAATTTTCGAATTTATCAAATTCGGACAAAATTAGGTGTCAACAGCTGTCCCTCTTTGCTCATTGCTGAGAATTAGGAATAGAGCAAAGAAAAAAAGACAACAATTTTGTCCGGCTTATGTCACACTTCTCTTCTTTTTTTCTCTCTCTTTTTTTTTGTTTTGTTTTTTTTTCGTCTTTTTTTTTAAATGTGCTCCTCTTGCAGCAGAGGCGATGAAACTTTAACATTCTTTCTTTTTTTTTTTTGAAATATGCTCCTCTTGCAGCAGAGGCGATAAAATTTTAAATTCCTGGAATGTGCTACTCTTGCAGCAGAGGCAATGAAACTTTAAATTCTTTTTTGTTTTGAAAATGTGCTCCTCTTGCAGCAGAGGCAATCAGACTTTAAATTTTTTCTTGAAAATGTGCTCCTCTTGCAACAGAGGTAATGAAACTTTAAATTTTTTCTTGAAAATGTGCTCCTCTTGCAGCAGAGGCGATGAAACTTTAAATTTTTCTCCTGGAAAAGCTCCTCTTGCAGCAGAGGCGATGGAACTTTAAATTGAAAGATTTCACATTCAAAAACCTAAGATTCGGAGATTCACATCCGAAATTTTGATTTGGAGATTCACATCCGAAATTTTGATTTGAATTCAGAGATTCACACCTGAAATGTTTGATTTTGTTTCGGAGATTCACATCCAGAAAGTTTGACTTGGAAATTCACATCCAATATTTTAACTTGGAATTCAGAGATTCACACCTGAAATTTTTGATTTGGAGATTCACATCCAAAATTTTAACTCGGAGATTCACATCCGAAAATTTGACTTGGAGATTCACATCCAGAATTTTAACTTGGAGATTCACATCCAGAGATTGAAATTTTGGAATTCACACCTAAAGGTTTGATTCGGAGATTCACATGCAAATCGAATTTTCCTATCTTAAAATTCCCTATCTTGAATTTTCTTCAATTTCATCTTTAAATCTTGTGTTTAATCTCATTTCAAATTTAATCTCAAACCTCCTCTTTAAAATATAGCCCTGAACCTTTTTCTTCTCCCCTCCCTTTTTTTTTTAACCTTCTTCTTCCTCTCTTTATTTTTATTTTTTTTAACTTCAAGATCTTATTCTTCCAACCTCATATTTTAATCTTGCATTTTCTTGACAATGATACATTCAGGAACTCAATTTGGGGATTTGCATTGAAAATTCCAAACGTAAACTTTAATACAGAGATTCGCATCTTAAATTCAGAGATTCTCATCAAAATTTTGAGTTGGAGTTTCACATCCAAAATTTTGATTTTAGAGATTCGCATCCGAAATTTCAACGATTCTCACCTGAAATTTTGAGTTGGAGTTTCACATCCAAATATTAGATTCGGAGATTCATATCCGAAAATTCGACTTAGGGATTCACACTCAAAATTTTGATTCGGAGATTCACATCCGAAATTTTAAACTTGGAATTCAGAGATTCACATCTGAAATGTTTGATTTGGAGATTCACACCCAAAAATTTGACTTAGGGATTCATACCCAAAATTTTAATTCAAAGATTCACATCCGAAATTTTAACTTGGAGATCCACATCCAAAAATTTGACTTAGGGATTCACACCCTGTGAAATTTTAACTTGGAGATTCACATCCAGAATTTTAATTCGGAGATTCACACCCGAAATTTTAACTTGGAGATTCACATCCAAAAATTTGACTTAGGGATTCACATCCTGTGAAATTTTAACTTGGAGATTCACATCCAAAATTTTAAGTTGGAGATTCACATCCAAAAATTTGACTTGGAGATTCACATCCAGAATTTTAACATCTTGCTTAATTTTCTGAATTGGAGATTCACATCCAAAAACTTAGTTTCTTGATGCATCATCCTTTTAAAACTTTTTACTTTAAAAATCTTATCATCTTATCCTAAAATTTTCAGAATTCTGCTTCCTTTCTTTGTCTTGTGTTTTGCCCCTTCTTTGATCAAAAATGTACAAATCTTGTTCCTTAAAGGTGAAATTTTCATCTGTTTTTTTTTTGAATGTATGTGATGGATGCAATGCAAATATTGAGAAATAAGAAAAACGAAAAGGAAAAGAGAAAGAAAAAGACAAGAAAAAAATCAAAAGTTGCAGTAACAAGGTTCACAAGACCACCATCCTCAATTTTTTTGAATCTTTTCAAAACATAAGCTTCCGTACATCCACTAAGCCCACGAAACACCATTAATTCTTGGTCATTTTTCACCATTTGATCATACATTCATATTTTTTCGACGCACTTGCAAACCTTCCTAGGGTTCTCATCCGTTCTTTCTCCGCCCCATATCATGCTCGACTTTCCTCTTTTGTAATGCATTGGGCTTTCACAAACATTGTCAATCACTTATTTATCATCATTTCAATTTCATAACAGATGTAATGCCATCACATTTCTTTCAATAATCATGAGTATGCAAATTGGTCAAAAGTTGAAGGATGGACATTTATGAAGAAGTAAACAAGAACAAATTTAACTAAGAAAAATAGGCAATTTCCAAAGGCCAAGGGAGGTAACAATATCTAAACAATGAATATTCAATCAATCTTGATAAACTAATCTAGGATTTTTCTCAAAATTCTATTTGATTGACATTCTAATCATTTTGGTTCCATCAATGCTTTGCCCCCCACTTCATGAAATCATCGAATAGTATTGGTTTTCCTTATAAAAGGCTATCTTCTCGAGATTTTAGCCAAATCCTCCATTCTTCTTTTGACTCAAATCGCCCTTTTGGGTTTTCAACTTGAGCCCCTTCTTATTCCCCTTCTTTTTTCTTCTCTCTTTTTTTTTTAGCTTTTTTTCTTTTTTCATTTTTTCATCATTTTTCTTTTTACATTTTCATTCTTTTTTTTCAAGGACCATGCTTATCCATAATCAACACACTTATCAAGCTCCAAATCATGAACTTGTAACATGTCTAGGCTCAATATATGATTCCTTAACTCAAGCATTCAAGTTCGATCAAAATGGACTTTTAAGGTACGTAATGTAGGCCAGGTTTTGAGGTTCTGAAAGAATGGATAATAAGGCCCAAAATACGTGTTTCAGAGGGTTTCAAGCCATAGGATCATTTTTCATCATATTGAGAATTTCAGCGTTCTACCCCATTCTTTGTTTATTCTTCTTTGGTTTCTTATTTCTCTTTCCATTCTTTTCTGTTTATCTCTTTTTCTTTTGATTCTCTCTTTTCCTTATTTCCTTCTCTTTTTTTTTTTGAGGATTTCAATCATAAAGATGTCTTTTTCTTTATCTTGCCCCTAGATTTCTAATGACTTGAAAAATTTTTCGTGGGCAAATCTCACTTCATTTTTCTCAATTTTGCCCCCCAATGTGGAGGGTGATCCTTGGCGGGTTTCTTTTAAAAAACATATATAACTATAAGGCTCAAAAGGGATAACGATGGATAATTTTTCTCATCTGAAAAGGATGTTGAAAGATGGCCATTTCTCATTTCAAACATAAATACTCTTGTCAAAGAATTATTTACTGAGCCAACACAATCTTGTGAAAAATCCACTATTAAATTATACATCAATTTTGACTTTCCTTATGTACACTCCATATATTGACTTCAACATTCCCATCGATCATGGGGGACAAAATTGTCAATACAAATAGAATTTTAAAGTTTTATCCCAGCTTATTATCAAAATCGACATCATATTCATCATTTATCAACAAAATTGGGCAAAGAATGGAAATTAATCATTTAGAAGCCAAAAGGAGGAGAAAGAGGTAAAATATAGGCGAATGCACAAAGAATATAAGATTTCAAAGGAGAGAGAAAAATGTAATGAAAATGCATCGATTACTCCGTTGAAATGACAAAAGATAAATGAAAGTCAATACACAAAAAGCACTTTTTAGTTCATGGGCGTTACAAAAAGAAACAACTTTATACCACCATGAGTGACCAATCAAAAAGTCCTCTTTTGCCCTCATATTGTAGCATGGTTAACCCGTTCCTTCTTTTGTCCCAAAATCCAACAAATCAGATCTAATCAAACTTTGCACCTTATGCTTGAAAGCAGGGCAACTTTCTATCGAATGACCCATATTTCCACTATGATAGTCACACCGAGCATTTGGGTCATACCACTCTGGATATAGAGGTGCCAAAGGTTTTAGTTGGACTGGGGTAACAAGCTGGTTCTCGACAAGGTAATGAAAAACTTCAGTGTAGGACCAAGGAATCAGATCAATGTCGATCCTCCTCCGTTTGTTCCGAGATCCTTTTTGGTTACTCTGGGTAGGCATAGGTGTTTGGAGACCTATTTGCCAACTAGATTGGGGGATTGGCTGACGGGTATTCAGGCTTGGAGAGATATTATTTATGGTGGGGTAGTGGGTTTGGAACATTGGATAAGGATGATATGGAGCAAAGTCTCCCACATGTTGCCCTTCATAATTCATGGCATGAACATCTTCTTCATTCCCCAATGTATCACCTATTCTTGTATTCATGGCTTCATCCCCTACAAGCTTGCCACTATTGATTGCATTCTCTATTATTTCGCCAGAAATTACCATATCTGCAAAATTCTTGGTGGCATTACTGACCATCATTTCATAAAACGGTGCCGGGAGTGTGTTGACAAACAAGATGGTGGTTTCTTTCTCTGTGAGAGGCGGTTGGACCTGGGCAGCTACATCCCTCCATCTTCGAGCATATTCTTTAAAGCTTTCCTCATGTTTCTTCCTCATGCCTTGTAAGGACAGGCGGTCTGATGCCAGATCTTCAATGTGCTTGTATTGAGCGATAAATGCTCGAGCCAATTCTTTCCATGAGCGGATATGGGCTCGGTCTAGTTGGGTGTACCACCTGGCAGCTGATCCAGTAAGACTATCTTGAAAAATATGCACCAATAATTCATCATTCTGAGCATAGGCAGCCATTTTCTGACAATACATCTTGATATGAGTTATCGGGCATTTGGTCCCATCATACTTTTCAAATTCTGGAACCTTGAACTTTGGTGGAATAACTACACCCGGTACCAAACAGAGCTCACGTGCATCCAAAGAGCCATATAAATTCATCCCTTCAATAGCTCGTAACCTCTCTTCAAGGAGATCTAACTTCGTCTGAGGCTTTAAGTTCTCTTTCATTATTGGTACACCCATCTTCAATTTCTCTTGTTCTTTAGGATCCCCTGAATCATGGACAGAGATCGGGTCTGATGGGTTCCTTCTGAAGTTTGGAATGTCGTGCCCCGCAAATAGCATATGCTGTGAAGTATGGACTTGGGGTGGAATAGGACTCTGTGGATATGAACGTTCACCGTCTTGTGCCCACCTTTCTTGAGTAGTTGCTTCCCCTACTGGTTCTTTTCCTCTATTCATTTTAGTCATCATCTCCAGCATTGCAGCCAATTGCCCATTCATCTCTTCTTGCGCCTTTTCAGTACATTGCTCGATTCTTCTATCAAAATGGAACTTCATTCAATGTTGCTCATTCGGAAAGCTTCAAGCAAATGATTGAAGCGATTGGAAGCTATGGACCTAATCTCAAGCCTCCTAGTTATCATGAATTAAGGGTTCCACTCCTTAACAAAAAGATGGAGCACACAACAAAATTTGTTACAGCAACATAAAAATCAATGGCCAAGATATGGGGTCACTATTATGTCTGATGGGTGGACTGATAGAAGGCAAAGAAGCATAATCAATTTTTTGGTAAATTCACCTGCTGGTACAATGTTTATTAAATCTGTTGATGCTTCTTCTTATGTGAAAACCGATGAGAAGCTATTTCAACTACTTAATAGTGTTGTGGAGGAGATTGGAGAAGAAAATGTTGTTCAACTTATTACAAATAATGGAAGCAACTATGTTGCAGCTGGTAAGGATTATATTTACATTTTTAGATGTTATTTATTTACTTGCAAGGTTCTATTGAGCTGCTACTAAGCTTAACTTATATAAGTAGTGATTTAATTTATTAATTAATTTGTATCTTTTCTTTTAGGTAAATTATTGGAAGAGAAGAGGAAACACATCTTTTGGACTCCATGTGCAGCACATTGCATTGATCTCATGCTAGAAGATATTGGAAAGATTCCAAAAGTGAAGAAATCAATCCAAAGAGCAATTAGTCTTGTTGGATTCATCTACAACCACTCCAGCACCTTAAACTTGATGAGGCAGTTCACTAACAAGGCTGAGTTGGTTAGACATGGAGTGACAAGGTTTGCTACAACCTTCCTCTCGTTGCAAAGTGTGTTCAAGCAAAAGGCCAACCTGAGGAAGATGTTTACATCAGATGAATGGGTGAGTAGTAAGTTAGCTACAGATGCCAAAGGAGTGAGGGCAGTAAATACTGTAATATCTGTTGCATTTTGGAATAATGTGTTGTATGCTCTAAAGGTTATGGGCACTCTTGTGTCTGTTTTACGGCTTGTTGATAGTGAAAAAAAGCCAACTATGCCTTATATTTATGAGGCAATGAACAAAGCTAAGGATGCTATCAAGAGATCACTAAATGAAGATGCAAGCAACTATAGCGAAGTGTTTGATATCATTGATAAAAGATGGGAATGCCAACTCCATCGACCCTTACATGCAGCAGCCCATTATTTAAATCCAACGATTTTTTTATAGCACTCCAAATATGGATTTAGATTTGAAGCTTACCGGTGGATTAATGGATTGTATTAAGAAGATGGTAGATGGGGTTGACATGCAAATCAAAATATATGAAGAAGTGGCACTATACAATAGAGCTCAAGGTCGCTTTGGAGATGACTTAGCAATTAAATGTAGGGATTCAAAGGCACCTGGTAAGAAAGATTGTTTTAAATTTTGAAATCTTAATACTAATAATTTAATTTTAAATACTAATCAAAGTTGTTTGCACTTTGTAGCTGAGTGGTGGACTATGTTTGGGCATTCAGCTCCAAACTTGCAAAGGTTGGCTATTAAGATTTTGAGTTTGACATGTAGTGCATCCGGATGTGAGCGTAATTAGAGTGTCTTTGAACAAGTATGTTCCTTTTCCTACTATTTACTAGTTATGAATGAACTGAAATAAAAATAGATTTTTTAGAGAAACAATTTGCTATTTCTTAGAGAATAAAAGATAATAACGCTTTTTTTTAATTTTATTTTGCTATTTCTGACTCACTCTAAGAAGAGAAACACACTTGAGCATCAGAAATTGCATGACTTGGTTTTCATAAAGTACAATCAAGCACTTAAAGCTCGATATGATATGAGAAATGAGATTGATCATATCATTCTAACTGAAATTGATTCTAGTAATGAGTGGCTGCTTGGAGAGATGGGTGGAGATGATGCTGAAAATGATTTGGTTTATGAAAATGATAATTTGACATGGGGAGATGAGTGCATTAGGAGCAAGTGAAATTAGAACTTACATTAGAGGGCAAACAAGAAAAAATGTAAATTCAACAACTTCTAGAACTCCAGTCACAAAATCTAAAATATCAGCCACAACCTCTAGAGTCTGTAGGGACTATGAAGCTACAACTAGAGTTATTGAAGCGGTGGCTAACCCTGCTTTGGATCTTGAAAGATTAGATGAAGAAGAAGAGGATTTTGACTTTGAACTAGATATTGGTGGTAGAGTTCAAAAAGACCAAGTTGATGATGATGATGATTTTGGGGCAGAGCAAGAGGAATTAGAAGCTGAAGAAGATGAGGAGGATTAGTAGATTGTGATTCTTATTTCTTAGGAATTGCATTTGTGTTTTATACTTGTGTTTTGTTATCTTATGTGATTTCATTTAGAGTTTTATTATCTTATGTGACTTGGTAACTTATTATTTGCAATGGTTTTATTGGCTTGAGAACATTATTTGAGTGCTTTGTGTAATTTTTTTTAGTTATTATGGTTATTATTTTGTTTTCTATTAAATTAGATATATATTTTTTATAAAAAAAATTTATAGCCGCTATTAACCGCTACGCATTTGCAGTGGATTTTAGCCTCCTCGCTATTATCTGCTATTCGCTATTGATAACATTAGTTGACAATAATATATTCACATTTGAATTCCATAAAAATATTAACAAAAAATGTTATTTTTGATATAGATATCAAAATGATTTTCAGTTTTACTTGTATAATTACAAATCATCATCGTTATTGAAGTCTTTATCCCATATATAATCTCACGATAAGTCATTAACATAAATTTTTAAAAATTATACATAAAATTATAAATAATATAAAATAAATTAAATTTACACTAATTTATCTTGTTTTCTCTTTTTAATTTAAATTAATATCAGTTCTATTTAGTTGTGTTCTTATTTTTTACTCTTTGTAATATATTTTTTTATTTTTATTACTTTACTATTTAAAACAAAAAATAAAAAAATAAAAGCACCAATAAATTATATTTAAATAAAAGGGAGATTAAAAAAATAAAAAGAAGGCACCTCTTTTTTCTTGTCTAACGAGGCTTGAAGTTGATTCAAAAGAAAGACCGAAAGCACACTCTTCTTCTTTTGTTCCTTTCTCACTCAAAATCCAAAAAAAAAAAAAAAGAGCCCTCGCATTTGCTTAAGTTTTAGGGCAAAAATCTTATTCTTTTACTTTCTCTCTTTCAAGAAACCAGGCCAAGAAAAAGAGAGAAAAAGAAATGGAGGAGCTAAACCCTATGGAGTTGCTCCGATCCAATCTCTCTCGTGTTCGGATCCCCGAACCCACCAATCGTATTTACAAGCAAGAATGCTGCCTCTCATTCGACTCTCCGGTAGTTTTTATTTTTATTTTTAGTAAGAAATCTGTTTGTTTCTTCAGAAATTGCTGGATTGCTGGTGGCTAGTTTTAACGTTGATAGACTCTGTGGATTTACCTTTTTTAAGTTTCAACTTATCTATTGTTTGGCTTTCGAGAAAGCTTACCTCGAAATTTACACTATTTTTTTTTGTTATTTTTCACATTTTATTATCTTGCTCCTGAGAAAGTTTAGTAAAGCTCCAATTTTTACTAAAGTGTTTCCCTTTTATCAAGTTTTTTTAGGTTTTGTTTGTTTAAATTTAATAGGAACTCTCAAATGTGTTTGAACTTTTGCAGAGGTCAGAAGGAGGATTGTTTATTGATATGAATACGTTTCTTGCATTCGGCAAAGATTATGTGGCTTGGAATTATGAGAAGACTGGAAATCCTGTGTATCTGCATATTATGCAAACGAAAAAGTTGGTTCCGGAAGATAGGCCTTCCAAGAAACCCACACTTTTGGCTATTGGTACTTTTACAACATTGTTATCCTTATAGTTAATTGGTTTCTGCTTTGTTATTATTTGCTGCTCTTGATATATTATGTTATCCTGTTCTTGTTCTTGCTGGCAGTTTTTTAATGTGAAGAAGTGAATTTTAAGGAGTTGAAACTAATGCCTATTTATTTTGCTATTAATTTTTCCTAAAGCATTCATGTCTGAGAGTATAGATATTTGGTATAATGTCATTGGGCTCCAAATATAAGGAAATATGTTGAAAATACCTATGTCAAACGCATATTCATGTCTGACATTTTTGATTTGAGCAGCATAGATTGAGACCATTTGGCAATGCACTTCCCAGGCCAGTAATGAGTTAAAAGTATAAATGGTACTTGCAACTATTGATGAAAAAAGTCGAACAAATGTATCAGTGTAGTAACATGTTTAGAGCTATTTCATGTCTTATTCTTGTAGGGCTCTACATTTGAAACCCATTCAAGGACTTGAAATTCATAAAAAAAAAAATCAAATTTTTGCGAAGTTCAAATGTTTTCTGAATTATTATATTTCCTTAGTATTATCTGTTGTGGTGAAACAGATTAACTTGTGCAGTTGATCTATAGGTATTGATGGTGGATTTGACAACAATGAACCAGAATATGGAGAAACTCAAAATATAGTCATTTTGCCTGATTATGTTGCTCTTCCTTTTCCATCTGTGGAGTTGCCAGAGAAGGTATTGATTGTCTCATTTTTATTTAAAGAATTTTAATTTAAAAGTTCAAGTTCTCCATCTTGGACAAGAAATTGCCTTCTTTACCCCATATGAATACTGTAGGTAAGGTTGGCAGTTGATGCTATTTTAATGGCTGAGGGTGCTGAGCGGAAAGAGCAAGTTGCGGCCTGGACAGCTGATAAGAAGCAAATAAGTGCGTATGCAATGGATTTGCGGCAAATTGGCAGTGTTGTTGTTCCTCCATCTGGTTGGAAATGTGCTAAGTGTGATAAAACAGAAAATCTCTGGTTAAATCTTACTGATGGAATGATCCTCTGTGGGAGGAGAAATTGGGATGGAACTGGTGGTAACAACCATGCCATTGATCACTACAAGGAGACTGGTTATCCTCTAGCTGTAAAGCTTGGGACCATTACTGCTGATCTGGAAGTAGCAGGTAATGCTTCCTTGTATTTAACTGTAAATGTGTGTTTGTTTTCTGGTGTCAATTAAGTTCTTATTGTTCCGCAATTGGTATGAACTCTTTCTGCTCTGTTACCCAAGAGATTTTAGCCCTAGATATCTTTGTATTAAAACTTTGGTTTTTGGACTCAAACGCTGAAATGCACTTGGTGATTATCTTTCTTTTTAGCATTGGTGCTGACTTTTGTCAGAACTTACCATGGGTAACTTATTGTGGCAGCTCAGATGTTTTCTCTTACCCAGAGGATGATAGTGTTATAGACCCGCTTCTAGCACAACATTTGGCATATTTTGGTATTGATTTCTCATCATTGCAAAAGGTTAGTGTTTCCATCGATTAATTATGTGCTGCTTACTACATGTTTAAGTCTTTAAGATGTATGTACGTCATGATAGTGTAGTTGCATCTGCAATTTTGTTATGCAATTACATTATGTAATTAATTTCTATTGTAGTTTTGTATTTATTATACCTACCAGTTTCACTTTGCTCTTACATTCAGTCGGTGGCTCAGAATCCTTATGTTTGATGCACATTCCTTTTTCATAGAATCCTTCTATGAATGTTAATACATCTAAACTTTTTCATGTAATTTACATTTTCAATGATAACTTTTGCTAAAAATTAACTGCATTAGCCTTAAGGTCCTTAACTTTTGTCATGGTTAGAGTTGCCATACATGAATTTTTCATTTTTATTACAACTATATTCTGTATAAATCTTGATGGACATTAGGTTGCGTGGTGAAGGAGTGATATGGCTGCTGTAGAATTTAAGTTTCAAAGCTTACCATATGAAAAGATAAGAAGAAGGTTGTAGTGTTTATAAATGATTTAGTGTCTGATTAGAATTTAAAATCAATTCCTTGTTCCAGACTGAGATGACCACTGCTGAAAGGGAGCTGGACCAGAATACCAACTTTGATTGGAACAGAATTCAAGAAAGTGGGCAGGAAGTGGAACCGATTTTCGGACCGGGTTATACAGGTCTTGTGAATCTTGGGAACAGGTAATGTTGATTGTGATGCAGGGCTACCAATAACAATATAGTGTTTTGATGTTTCTGATTACTTAAATTTGTTCTCATGCAGCTGCTACATGGCAGCAACCATGCAAGTGGTGTTTTCAACACATTCGTT
The DNA here is from genome assembly GCA_031772115.1 of Heritiera littoralis. Taxonomy (NCBI): domain Eukaryota; kingdom Viridiplantae; phylum Streptophyta; class Magnoliopsida; order Malvales; family Malvaceae; genus Heritiera; species Heritiera littoralis. Next base: position 523,377 of record JAPDPK010000065.1, read on the forward strand.
CTGTAGACGGTAAGTTATACATTTCATATTTAACTAAAATTTTAAATTCATTTAATTTGCTATGTTTATTTGACTTTATTGTCTTTTCTGCTTTGATTGTGCAATCAGATATTTTATGAACCAAAGCTTAAAAATGGCTTTTGAGATAGCCCCAGCTGATCCAACTGTAGACCTGAATATGCAGTTGTAAGTTACCATTCTTATGGTTATTAATTCCTCAATTTCAATAAGTTATGTGTTGAAGTAGTTTGCTTAATGTTGGTGGTTATGATGGGGTTTATTGCTGTATTTCTTGACAAAGATGACTTGGTGGTCCTTTAAGTATCTTTTAATAAGATGTACAAATTTTTTTCTTCTAATTTCTATGTGTGTGGTTGTTGAGTTTATTGATTTGATATTTCATTGCCTGTTTTATTCTGTTGTGTATTTAATTAGTTTCATATTCTTTGCATCTTACTTCTAATCAAATGATTGTGTAACCACTTTTGGTTCGTGTGGCAGAACAAAACTGGCACATGGTTTGCTCTCTGGTAAATATTCTGTTCCAGCATCAGAGGTACAGTGACTATAGCAATCTGTATGCCTTTGTACAGTTGGTTTCTGATTAATGAATTAATTGATTAATTTTCTGGTCATCCAGAAAGATGAAGCTGCTGCACCCCCAATAACAGATGCTGTAAGATTCCCCGTTTATATAGCTACTGAGTTTGTTCTGATCTTGGAGATTGTTGGATTATGTCCCTGAATTGCCAATTATATTGTGATCTAATTATATTTGCAACCTGGAAGTTTCTGATTAGGCACAGGCTTAGCAATAGAATTAGTACTGTGCGCATGCTTATCGCAAGTGCTTGTCTTAAAGTATTGGTAATTTACTTGTCATTTATACCTGCTATGTTTGAATGATCCTGATGGTTTCCTTTGAACTTCTCTTTTCTCTTTCCATTTGTCAACCTTCTGAAAATATTAGAAACAGGAAGGGATCCCTCCTCGTATGTTCAAAGCAGTTATTGCAGCCAGCCATCCTGAGTTTTCTACCATAAGACAACAGGTATGCTGATTTTAGTATTCTACTATGAAATTATCTTTCAGTTTCTAGCTTTAACTTGAATTTTCCACCTTTCCAGTACACATGAAACTGGTTTGTTTGGATTCCATAAAGAGTATGACCTAAAGTTCTAATTGTTGATATGGCAATGTGACTAACTAATCATATACATCATTGCAATCTGGGCTTCTGTGTGATAATTCTCTGATTACACAGCATCGGGTATGTTATGGGGAGCATGGTGTTTTCTACATGTAGCCATCACTGTCTTGTATGAACACTTGAATTATTTTGTAGGATGCCTTGGAGTTCTTCCTTCATTTTCTTGACCAAGTTGAGCGTTCTAATGCTGTGAAACCCGAATTGGATCCCTCAAGGAGTTTCAAGTTTGGTGTTGAAGAGCGCATCTTATGTTCATCTGGGAAGGTTGCATATAATAAAAGGCTTGACTACATTCTTTCTTTGAATATTCCACTGCATGAAGCTACTAATAAAGGTAAGTTATCATTTTTATATATGTATAATTTTGTTTGTGTGTATATTTCATTTTATCTATATTCATGTATTCGAAAAGTTAACATTCTAATGATTTAATCTTTGAGAATTCAGAAGAGCTGGAAGCTTTTAACAAGATCAAAGCTGAAAAGATTTCAGAAGGGAAGGATGTGTAAGTTCCAATGGTCTTATATGATACTTTTAGCCTTCTGTAAACCTTTTCCTTAGGATGCCTTGTTTTACAGATCCAGTGATGAAATTGTACGTCCAAGGGTACCTCTAGAAGCATGCTTAGCAAACTTTGCAGCTCCGGAGGAGATACCCGAATTTTATAGCTCTGCATTGAAGGCCAAGACGACAGCTATCAAGTAAGATTTGTGTTCTTTCATGTCAGTTGGTGAGCCCTTAGTTTATGTATAATATTTTGGAAGGTCCAGACCAGATAAGCATATTGTTCCCAATATAAAAAGATAACAATATTGTTAACTGATGTTGTTTTTGTCAAAAGTTGCAGACTAGCAGTCCTAGTGTATTCTTTTATTAATATCTTATAGCGTTCAGAGGCTTATTGTTTTTCCTTTGTATTTTACGCTACAGGACTGCTGGTTTAACTTCATTCCCTGATTATTTGGTATTGCACATGAGGAAGTTTGTCATGGAGGCAGGCTGGGTGCCTAAAAAGCTTGGTACTTTTCCTTGGCTTTGTTAGTACTTATGTTGCAGATTGCCTGTTGTTTTAAAGTTGATATTCATCATGTATATTGTCCATTCAGATGTCTACATAGATGTTCCTGACATCATAGATATAAGCCATATGCGCAGCAAAGGCCTTCAACCTGGAGAGGAACTGTTGCCAGAGGCTGGTAGGTGAACTAATGGATCCCATTAATGATAATAGTGATAATGTTAATTGACAATTGGATGATATAAAAGAGGAGAATTATTGATTGTAAATTTTTTTCTTGGCATCTGTTATTTGACTGCATAGCACCTGAGGGTTCGGCAGAATCAAGACAACCTGTGGCCAATGAAGAAATCGTTGCCCAGCTTGTCTCAATGGGATTTAACCAGCTTCATTGTCAGAAAGCTGCAATAAATACTTTAAATGCTGGTGTGGAAGAGGCAATGAACTGGTTGCTTGCACACATGGATGATCCAGGTATTCAGAATTTAGCATTATTAGTATAATCCTGAATCATTCTGCAAGGATCTGCTTTTTAGAGTTGTGTCCGCATGATAATCGTCGATATATCTTTTCAGATATAGATGCTCCTATCTCCCATGGGGCACAAGGTGCTGAAGCATCTATTGACCAATCAGCAGTTGATACTTTGATTTCATTCGGTTTTCAAGATGAAATTGCTCGGAAGGCATTGAAGGCATCGGTAAAGTCTTTACGGCTTTTTATTTATTTTGAGGATTTGGAGCTTGTGGTTTCATAATCTGTTTCCTTATGCGTTGGAAATTCATAGTTGTGTGGCATGTACATTCTTACAGGGTGGCGACATTGAAAAAGCAACAGACTGGATATTTAGCAATCCCAATGCCTCTGCTTCATCAGATATGGATACGACTACATCAAGCAAGAGCGCCCCTACCCCAGTTGATGCAGGACTGCCTGATGGAGGAGGGAGTGAGTCTCCAGTCTTGGTTAAGTTTATGTGCTTTGTAGTTGTGCATAATTATGTCTGATTTTTGGAAATTCTAATTTCGTTAAAACCCATTGTAATGTTTTCTTAATGCCCCAGGCTATCGGCTTTTTGGAATAGTGAGTCACATTGGAACCTCTACCCAGTGCGGCCATTATGTTGCTCACATCCTCAAAGATGGCAGATGGGTCATTTTCAATGACAATAAGGTTGGTGCTTCTATCAATCCTCCCAAGGACATGGGTTACTTGTACTTTTTTGAGAGGATTAATACCTGAAATCGAAGTTCAGTAACAGTGAACCTGAGATTTAGTTCAAATGGTTCGTCCATCCTTCTTAGAAGGTGGATTCCTGCCTTGCAGTTCCCACTTCTTAAATCTCCTAGACTTCGGTCTCCCTTTAATAACCAGAAAAAGCAGTAATAGAACTCCTTTTGGGAATTTTAGGCAGTTCTTTAGGCCATCTGTAGAAGTGGTTTCCAGACAATAGCATTGGCAAATTCAAAGATTGTAATTGCTCCATCTGATCATTTCCCGCACCCCCTTATATCCTTTTCTGCCTGAATATTTTTTAATCTTTTTATAAATAATTTGTTTTTGTTTTGTTTGTTTTTATACACCTATCTAAATTGGTGCTTGGAAGGGTAGTTGCTATTATTATTATTATTTGATTTTTTTTCATTAGTTTTCTATAGTATGAATAAATGGAGATGTATTTTTTTACCGAACTTTGCACTATTAATGTTGGATTTGATAATTTACTTAGTAATATTTTTCAAATTTTAATCAACTGTCAGTCAATTTTCAAGCATTGAATTTCAAAACTTAAGTAGTGCGTAATATTAGGAAGTAAAAGGAAGGGATTAATATGCACTGTGTATGGTTTTTTATATATTGCTAATGCACTAAAGGTCAACTCTTCATTAATGAGTAATGTCAAGCCTTCAACAATAAGGTTCTGTTTGGTTCGCGAAAAATAACTTTCAGAAAATGATTTTTGAAAATTTGATTTTATGAAAAAATTAATATTTTTTGTTGTTTAGTTGATATGCTAAAAAATATTTTCTGTTTTTATTTTAATCCAATATAGATTAGGTGGAATTTTAGTGGGACTTTTTTTCTTAAGAGTGACATAGGTTTGGAAATTGTCTTCTTTTTGAAAATGGGAAGATAATTTTTTAAAATCCTTAAAGATTTTTCATTAATTGAATTTTATTTTTTATTGATAGAAAATGTTTTAAATGTATCAAACACAGGAAAATGTGAAAAATATTTTCGAGAAGATGAAATACGGGAATCAAACGAACTCTAAATATAGATAATTTTCTTTAACATGCTAATAAGAGCTTATTGATAAGGTTTCAGTTTTTAATATATTGACAGTGTATAGAGATTATGTATAATCAGTGCATCATATATAAATTAAGTAGAATAAAATTTTTTTACTGACAGTGTATATGATAATTATCCTTCATATGTTATTATATAGAATCCATTGTTTATATCTTTTTCTCTTTCTATAATTGGAGATGAAGTGGGATTTTTTAATTCGAACTCAAATTTTACAATATGTTAGATTTCATTTTTAATCATTTGGTTAAGAAGTTGTATATCTTACTAACTTATTTGGTTTGGGGCATATTTGTAATGGTGTTACACAAAAAATTAAGGTTTAAGGGTGAAATAAATATTTGAACTTTAATGTGATTATTAGGCAAACTATTAATATTTTTTTTTCAAATAATGAAGGTCTTAAATTTTAATTTTTTACCTAATTGTGTTTTTTTATGAACCTTTAATGGCATTAGAAAATTTCGAAAAAATATTTAAGTGTCTCTAAATCCCTTTTTCAGTTTTCTTATATTAAATTTCATCAAGATTTTTTAAAGTCTTTATAGCCAATAAAAAAAATGTCAAAGTCTATGTATGGAAGGTTTTAATTGGATAGAAAGTAAAATTTAGGAGTTAACTTATTGCAAAAAAAAATTATTAGAGACTGTCACTTTGATGATAATGACATTAAAGTAAAAATATTTTTTTATCATTAAGTCAAAAATTATTCAATGAAAAGGTCAAGAAAGAGAGTCGAGATAGACAAATAGTCATATTCAAACAAAAATGTACGTGAATAGAGCTGATAATTTTAGATACAATATTATAATATGACATAAAAAGATAAAATTGACAAAAATATATAAATTAGGTAAAAATTAAAAATTATTTTTTGTTTAATGTGTGAATACAAATTTTAACAATAAAATTTTTGTGTTTTACATAAGGATTTATATATGATGCACTGACAGTGTATAGTTTCTATACACTGTCAATGCACCAGAAATTGACACCTCATCAATAGACTCTTATATGCAAATATAAATAAATTTTTTAAATTTGCCCATAATGGTCTATTAATGAGGTGTCAACTCTGATGCATTGACAGTGTATAGAAATTATACATTGTCAGTGCATCATATACAAACTCTTTACATAATACAATCACAGAATATATAGATGAATTAATAGATTTACAAAAAATATAATAATAAAAGAGTCAAGATAGTCTATTCAAGAAAGAGTGTGAAAATAATGAAATAGTCGTGAAAAGTAAATCAAAGACAATTGGGGTATGAACATAGTTGCACCATTTTTTGCGATAATTCGGGTTGAAAATTGTAGTGACTAAGACATGAACATCAATAATTTAAGGACGGCATTTTCACGTCAAATATTTATTAACATCCACAGGAATCTTGTGACTGATTTTTTGGACAACCTACATTTAAATTATGGTACTTACTACTATATATTTAAGTTTATATTTGATGTACTTGGTATAGTAATTATATATTGTCAATCCTAATAAATTGATACTTCATTAATGAGTAAATTCAAAAATATATTTTTTTGGTACAAGAATAAACTCGAAAACATATGTAGTCTCTTAAAAATAAAAATCAATATTTTTAAATTTTAACTATTTTTATTTGTAAGGATATGCATTTTTTAAGCTCGATTCATTAATAATGTGATATTTAGTATTGATTGACAGTGAATACTTGTTATAAACTATCTGTATATCAAATATAAAATATATTTTTGTATTTTTATACAAAATTTATAATTAAAAAAATGACACAATTACTGAAATTCAAATTCAAATTTACTAAGAACATTGCATAAATAAATCGAATTAAACTCACACCCTTCAAATTTCTCTACTTTGAAAAGGGAAAAGTTTTCACATTTGAAGTCAAAGTCATAGATGCTTAATTAGTTCATTTTCTAACATTAACACTAAAACTTATTCTTAAAATCTTAATTAATAAAATAATCAATCCTTATTTTTGTGTTTTTCTTTTCCACCAAATCAAACGTTTCCATTCTTTTGCCAAGTCCAATTCAAAGTCATGTTTGGGTTTTTTTTTTTTTTGTTTTCTTTACCTAGTCCAAGTCAAAGTCAGTCCATTCAGTTAAGTAATGAATGAGAGCCTTCCCTTTAAATTATTATTATAAGGAAAAAAAAAAGAAAACCTTTTTTCTTGTTCCCTCATTGGACGAATATTAAAAGTCTACCGTAAGATTAACGCCTCTTAACATTGAACTTTGCTTTGCTAAACGGCAGTTCAATTAACTATTTTGTTTTTCATTTTTATTTATATATTTTTAAAAAAATTATATTATTTTACAAGAATTGGAGTCGTTTTTTTATTTTTATTTTTCGCTTCTATGTATACACACCTACTTTTATGATAAATAAAAATAAAAAATACATAACTTTGTTATAATAAACATAATAGTTAGAAAATAAAATTTAAAATAGATTGGAGAAAAAAAACTAAAGACATACAAACATGTAGATTCAAAACACAAATGAAATTTAATAAATTAAAAAACTTAATTCAACTTATTCATAGTTTTTGTATCTTAAAAGGGATAAATATAAAAAATAAAAAAAATCAAGATAAAGAACTTAAAATTATTACTCATTGCCATTGATTTCAAAAAAAATTGTAGGAAAACTATATTCACATTCACATCTTTTTAAAAAGATTTGGGATTTTTATAAAAAAAATTAAAGACAATTGATAAAAAAATGGAACTATAAGTACACTTTAATAAAAAAATAAAAAAATATTAATTGTTAAAAAACATTAATTGTTAACCCTAATTTCAAGTGATTATAATTTATAAAGTACAAAAAGAAATTAAAGCTTCTAGTAACTCTATATATATGAATTATAACAATTAATTATGAATTATTTAATTTATCAAAATTATATATAAATAATATAATAATACAATTTTTATGGGTTTATTGTAATAATAACACGCTATAATTTCAATAAATAAAACACGCTATAAATAAGAAGTTTTTTTTTTTGGCCAAAAGAAAAAGACAAAATTTTTCCTTTCTTAACGGAGCCTATAAAGAAGCAAAATCGTCGCCTTCTCCTCTCCCATTAAAAAAAAAACAACCAACTTTTCCCTCGTTTTCTCAGGCTTTCCGAGACTCTCTCTCCAAACAAACACTTCTCTCCTAAATATTCCTATATTTCCACAAACCCTTAGAAACTAACTTTTTCTTTTTCCAGAAACCGTTGCATGAACTTAATCAACATTAGCAAAAAAAGAAAATGAAAAAACTATTAAGTAAGAAGATCAGGAGTGGTAGTTTCTGCATGTGTTTTGGTCCAGTTGTTTTGGAAAACGGTTTTGTGGGGGGACAACGATCAGAGCGGTCGGAGGGAGTCGAACCGGTTGTTTCGCCGGCTGTGAACATGATTTCGGACGGTAAAGGCAAAGATGTTGTCGGCTCTTTTGGTCGGAAAAACAAACTTGGTCGTCGGGGTTTCTCTCGTTATGTCAAAGCCGTCTTCTTTGAAACTTCCCTGGTTAGTTATTTTCTTTCTTCATATCATTTGTTTTTTTTATTAAATTAAGCATTTTAATTTCCTTTTGTTATTTTAATTATTAATAAAATTTCTTTATTTTCATTTTTTTTTGTGAAAATTGACCAAACTATCTGAATATACTCTTGCTTGAAAATTCAATATTCTAAATTTGCTTCATTGATTCCAAAATTATAGTCAAATTTTGTAAGATTTCAATTGAATTCAACGGAACTCGCATTGCGTCTTGCATTTTATAACTGAATTTTTAAGGATTTAATTATGAAAAGCAAGAACTAAGGATTTAGTCCTAAGACGCAAGAATCAGTACAATCGAAGGTTTTTCTAGTCAAATCCATTTTATCCTTAAAGTCAAATTTGGTCGATTTTTATGACATGTTATTAATTGTTTCATTAATTAATTAATTATGCAATTAGGTTCACAAAACTAAAGATTATTAATATTTATTATTGATGACTATTACATTTTCATTACCATATTTTCCATTGATGCAGATGAAGAAAATACGCAAGAAAAAATTGGGTCAAAAGCTCGACTTGTCGACTTACACCAATGTAAAACATTCCAAACCCAAATCAAAATTGAAAAATGAAACATCATTTGAGGAGGATGATCACTCGAAAACAAGTATTTCTACTTCTACTTTTACTTCCACAACTTCAACGAGAAATTCATCGTTGTCAACAACATCAACAACAACAGCATCTAGGTGTTCATCATCATTATCATCATCGCTTTCATGGAATCCAAGGCCTTCGGTATCCCAAAAAGTGGAAAACAATCCGCAAGGAAAGCGTTGCCATGGTTTTAATAATGTTGGTGTATGTTTGCTTCTCGTCAGCCTGCTGGTTTTGGTCGTTTGGGGCAAAGTTTGTGCAATATTTTGTACTTCAACATGGCTGTTTTTCGCTTATGGATGGAGTGCCATTAAGTTTTCGCCATCAGAAAATGTTGCAGTCGACGTTGATCATCGGCTTCCTGAGAATATTGATGCAGAGCTTTACAAGAAGAAGATTATCATGGAAGGATTGCTGGAAAGGAATCACAGTCGAAATCGTTTCCTTTAGTGAGACTTTGATAGATAAGCAAGAACAGAAAGTATATCAGAAATCTTTCTTCTGTTTTTTCAATACACTTTGCAGTTTTGTCAAGATCAGGTTCTTGATCTGTAATTTATACTAGTTAGAAATGGCAATTGTACAAATCTCTACACGAGGTTATAATTTTTTGTTGGTGAAATAAGGTTATAAGGTTAGAACAGATTGATAGCATTATTTATCAGATTCTGGCATTAGTTCATGAGTTCCTTTTCGATAGATTGGTAATGAAATTTTGACAGGGATTTTTTTCATCAATTTTTTTTAATGAAAATTAAAAATTTTAATTCATACACAAGATATTGTAAAAGTTAAATTTAAAAATATTAAAATCTAACATTTCACATATTTCGATTAAGTTTTCATTGTTAGTTTTTCATGCTATTAAAATATATACTCAAACCAATAATTCTTATCAAAATATTATTCATATTTGTTTTATGAGCGTTGTGACTTTTTATTAACTATTTGATCAAAGAAAATAGATTCATTTATACATGTATAAAGTTAATTGTTTACACATTTTTTATAATTTCATATGTGATTAATATTTTAGCAAACCAACCGTTAGATTTAACAATATATTCATATATATTATGCACGTCAATTTTTGAATCAATCCGATATTTTTATTATTTTAATTGAGAATAACATTTTTTTATTATATATTAACAGTTAAAATTTTATTATATGGAGTAAATAGATATTTTCGATTAACTTAAAAATTGACATGTATGATTTATGTGAATAAAACATAAAATTCAACGGTCAAATTTAAAAAATTATAAATAGTATAAAAAATAAAAATATTTAAAATTAAATTAATTTTATATATGTGTAACTGAATTTTTTTTTTTATTCAAATGTTTAAAAAATTATACTCCCTTGAAAAAAAAGACAAAAAGCCTTAAACCCTCTTTAACCCCCTCAGCTTCGTCTCTTTTATCCACTAAACGCCTTAACTCTTATCTCTTGGCAAAACCCCCAAATTTCACTAGAAAAATGGTGACAGCAAAGCTTCTCTTTCTCAAACCAAACTCCTTTCTTCCTTTCTCAACCTTCTATCCCAAACTCTCCTCTTCTTCTCTTGCTAAACCCTCTATTCTTTCTCTCTTCTCTTCCAATCAAACCCAAACTTTTTCTTATGGCCCGTCTCTTCATAAAGGCAATATCCCACCCAAAGCTCCTCTTCAGACCCAAATTCAAACTACCCATCTATCAGAAGAAGAAGAAAACCCCATTGATGAACAGAAATTCGCTAGAATTTTTCATCTTGCAGCCCTTCGTGTCCCTGCAAATGAATGTTTTGCCCTTGAGAACCGTCTCAGGGGTCACCTCTTGAATTGGCCAAGAGTTAAGAACATTGCCAGGGTTCCGGGGGACGAAATCGAAGAAGAATTGCTGACCCTTTTTGATAAAAGAAGAGATGGTGAAGAGAACGATGAGGAGGAGGACGGGGAGTTTGAATCGTTGGTTTTGCATAGGGAGAAGTTGGTGAAGGAGTTTAACTACAGGGGGTTTGTAAAGTTTAAGAATTTGGCTAAGATTTCGCGGCCTGGGAAGAGGAAAAGGAAGGAGAAGAAAGGGGATGAGGAAAGGAAAGGAAATGAGAGAAAAGAGTTTTGCGTTGTGGAAGTTCTGGAGGAGGAAGGAGAAGAAGGTCAGGAGGAAATGAAAGGTTTGTTAGGAGAGGAGTTTAAAGGGGGGAGGAAATGGAAGGGTTCAACAAGATTGCTGCTTTTGGATGAGAGATATGGGGATAAAGGATTGGAGGAGTTGCCTCAAGCAATTAAGGTAGTATTAGTTTGAATGTTCTTTTTTTCGAACTTGTTTTTGTTATTTTCATTGAAGCTTGTTTCAGTTTGGTGTTGTGATTTTGTAGAGTTCTGTTTATGTTATGATGTGCTGATGATGTTTATAGAATTGTTTGGTAATGTAGAAAGATGGAATTTAGAGGCATTAGTCCTAAGTTGCTCTTCCTTGCCTATTTTTCCCAAGGATATATAATTTTGATACTATATCTATGCTAGGATTTCTGTAATGATAGATTTTCCGGGTTGTACATATCTAAATGCCATCCTTTTTTTTTCCAGGCTGTGTTGGTTGAAGAAACCGGGGAGAATAGAGCATCAACTATAGAGCTTGTGAGGTGCAAGCTGACTCTGTTTTATGATTATTGGCCCATGAATGAGGTATGTCACTAAAAAGTATTGTAATTGGGTTTGTGTTTGTGCTTGGTGCAAATGAATAAAGTCCATTTTTCTATCTTTAGTTCTGATTCTTGGATCCTAGGTGTCTAGGATTCATTTACTTGATTGTTGAAGTTCGGGTGTCTTGTGTGAAAAATATGTTATTATCATCATTCCCACCTCTATTCTTTTTCTGTTCTAGCTCTGTATGCTTGAATTTATGAGAGACATCATATTCACTTTCTCTCTCTCGACACAAATTTATAGATCTGGAGTCACTCTACCTGTAATGTTGTTGTAATAAAAAAGCTTAAAAGCTGGGGATGGCAGCTTGATAGACAATGATAAGGAATATCATTTATATAAATGAGGAAACAAGATTTGGAATCACATAGCATTCTGTAATTATTATCAATTACCAACTATTTCATGAAAATTCCATATATACTATTATGTTACATGAGGACCACAAAGTGTAGACCTCTTCTCACTTGCCCAATCATTGAGAACTAACTGGCTCAGAGGAAAGAGAATTAAGGGTAAAAATAGAGAGTAGGTTAGTTTTTCTTTTGATCCCGCCTCTAACTATAGCAACTAATCAGACTGAGCTATGAATGTTTGCAATGTCAATGGAGATTTTAAAACTTATGCACTGATTGCAGATCTTGGAGGCCCTGCTGCCAGAGGGCATGATTATCCCTTCAGCCTTTGAGACAGTTGGTCATATTGCGCACTTGAACCTGAGAGATGAACTTCTACCATACAAGAATGTTATAGCAAAGGTGCTCATTATAGAAATTAGTAATAGTTTTATCATAATGAAGATACAAGTCTATGACTTTGAGAGTGAACTCATCAATTTTCTTCTGACAGGAGATGGTTGTTTTCCACTTTATCAGGTGGTTCTGGACAAAAACAAACCAAAAATACAAACAGTTGTAAATAAGATTGATGCCATTCAAAATGACTACAGAACAATGCAGCTTGAGGTTTTAGCTGGGAATCACTCCTTGGTGACTACAGTTGTTGAGAATGGACTTCGATTTCATGTTGATTTAGCAACAGTGTAAGCATTGCTGTCATTCGAGCAACAAGTTATTCAACTTAGACTTCATAATGTTTGCTTTCCAAATGAGGAGTAATATTAAATCATGTCTAAAGAAGATGCAGGGACCATATGGCAAAGCTTACTTACATGACATGGGTATTCATTTTCCAGTTTGCCTCTTTTATGCAGGTATTGGAACTCGAGGCTTGCAACTGAGAGACAGAGGCTTCTGAGTGGCTTCAATCGCAATGATGTCATCTGTATGTTTGCATCTTGATCAGATAATTGTAGTTATAATTACCATAAGGCTCGTTGATTTACAAAAATTTTGTACTAGTTGGCAATTTTCTAAATATTCATATCAAGATGCTTACATATCTCTGCTCTTACCTTTTCTAATTGACAGGTGATGTTTTCTCTGGGGTTGGTCCAATAGCTATATCTGCTGCAAAGTTAGTAAAACGTGTCTATGCTAATGATTTGAACCCTTTTGCGGTTGAGTATCTTGAAAGAAATAGCGTCCTTAACAAACTTGAGAGGAAGATTAAGGTATGATTGAGTCATTTATATAGGTAACATTGTGCTAGATGGTTTAGTCAGCTGAAAGAATATCAATGTGCTGCATGTAGTTCTTTAACTTAGTCTTTATGGACAAAACTCGTTCATTATTAAACTGGAATTGACTCTAAACTTCGAGCAGACATGGCTCAGAGACCATGTCTGAATAAAATATAATATGAAAAAGGTAATTGAAAAGAATGGTTATCTTTGATGCTGCCCTAAGCCAGGTAATATATTGCAATTCACTTTGCAGTTTTTAATGTTTGACTTTCTTGTTAATGGAATTATATTAATCGTATTGACGGTATTTTATGTCATATCTAGGTCTTTAACATGGATGGAAGAAGGTTCATCAATGCTATGTTTTCTAGTGAGAAAGCTCATTCCATCACACATGTAGTTATGAATTTGCCAAATGATGCGGTAGAGTTTCTAGGTAAGTAGTCATCTTCCAACGGCTGGAGTTTTGTTCACTCACATTTTCTTTTCCCAAGTGATTAAGAATGTCATTAAAGTGTATTTTGTAGTCAGCGAACTACATGCTCTATTTAGTTATTTCTACTTGTTTTGCCATGAATTCTTGTAACATTGCTTCATCTGCATGTTAAAGGCCAACACCTTGATGATAGTTCTTCTTCAAGGAAATCACAGATAGGATTGATTACATTAGTTATGTGAAGTCAATCAGCATAGACTTTGGAAATCATGGAATGAACTAGGATTCAAGTTTTAACGTGTTCTACTTGTCTTTGTTTGGTCATCCGTTCTACTGTAGTCTAAAACGTATGAGATGATTTTTCTTAGTTGACAAATAATGTTTGTGTTAACTAAAAGTAATTGTTGAAGCCTTCAGAGAACCTTCTTAAATCATGGTGGCTGATAGTGGCAATTGTCTCACAGTTTGCTGAAATGACCAGGAGAAATCACGCAAAAATTTAATATATTTCTATGTTTTGGCCTTGATGAACAGATGCATTCAGGGGAGTATACAGAGGGCAACCTAAAGATAAAGAGTTCAACTTCCCAATGATTCATGTTTATGGATTTTCTAAAGCTCGAGATCCTGATTTCGACTTTCATGAGGTAAATCTCATAATATGCATGCATCCATGTTAGCTACTGCTAGTTCTGTTGAAGCAGTTCTGTTTCTTTTATATCACATTGATTTTCATGTTCCTCTCTTAATGCAGCGGATACGAATTGCTTTGCAAGAGGTGGCGGTTAACGTGGATATGCGTAGGGTACGACTCGTTGCACCTGGAAAATATATGTTGTGTGCATCATTTATCCTTCCTAAGACTGTAGCATTTGGAGAATCTAGTTTAAATGTGTAAATATCCCAATTTGTGAAACAGAGAATGTATAAGATCAAGGTTGTATTATAACATCTTATTCAGTCACTTCTAGTAGTAATTCTTTTTATCACGTTATTCTATCCCTAAACATACCAGTTTAAATCACCAAAGTAATGGGAAATGCACTTCAAATGAGTTAAACAAATGAAGAAAGAGAATGATGATAATTGAACTTGTGGCAGTGAAGATATAACTGGGCTAACGAAGGTTGGTTGAGTTGGTAAAGGTTGTCCACTTCATTTATAAGACTTAGGTTTGACTTTTGTTGCCAGTTATCTTCTATGGTGGACAATTTTTATGTTCTTGTTGAAACTTGCAGCAAAAGTCACAAGTTTTGCTGCCAGTTAGCTTCCTAAATGCTGCATTGACAAATTCAAGCACACTATAAAACTTAAATCTGAGACTTTAAAATTTCATTTAGGAAAGAACAATTGAAATTTCTAATTACTGGTAAATAATGATCCAAGACTAGCAGAAAAAGCAACAGAAAGCAAATAATGTTTGCATGGTCCCTGTTGGGAGAGTGGGCGGAATTTGGATGCAGCCCCAAAACATCTTACAGACACAGCCTACTTTCCAAATCTCTGTTTTCCAGTACTCTCTCTTGCACAATGCAGTACAAAACAAACACAAATAACAGCTGACAGTGACCCCTTTCAAATTCCCATGCATTAGTTTACACCAAACTGTACATAAATGTTTGAGGTACCTAAATGTTTCAGCCCTCAGATTTTCTTGTCCCTCTTTTGGATGGTTCAGATTAACCCTTCCCAATCCTCTGCAACACGATCCCTCTTGAGATCATGTTCCTACATAAGATCTTAAATAACCAAAGACAAAGACAAATGTACTGCTGTGTTGGGCATGCTGGTAAGTGGTAATAAGAAGTTGGAAAGGGGTAAATGTAGAGAGAAAGATAACAACAGATAGCAGCAAAATCTCAGTTCAGATTGAGATCTGAGTAATTCTTGTACATGTGGTCCATACTTAATGAGCTTTTTTGATTTATGGGAAGGGATGGACTTGCAATGGGAGAGGGGATCTTTTGATCTTTGGTTTTTTTTTTTTTTTAAATATGATAATTTACACGATACGATACAAATATATATATTTAGATGATATAAGTTGAAATGGACAAAAATTTTATATAGATTTAATAAAAATAAAAATATTTTATATTCATTATGCAATACAAATTTCAATACAAAATTCTTATTTTTTATATGATACAAATACGTATTATATATTAAATTTACGAGTTCTATTTTCTTTCCTGAAAGAGTAACATCTTTTACAAGCTGCATAAAGCCAGCACCAACAGTTACTGTAGAGTCTAACCCTTGGTTCCTTATGGCAATCTTTAAGATCCCTTTGGGGATGAAACCCAATGCTTACCTACTCTCTCATTTATTACAAGTCTCCTTTTAGGCTTATCACAATTTTCTTTTATTTTAAAAGCCACAATCTAATTAAATTCACAGCAAACTATTTGATTTGAATGAGATCTTAGTTAAGCAGAGAATTTCTATCATGAATTTCTTGATTTGATGAGATCTTATTTAAGTAAAAGAGTTTTGTTAATAATAATCACGAACGAGAACGATAATGACATAAAAGGTTTTTCATCTTGAACTACTTGATTTGAATGACATCTTATTTAAATAAAGAGTTTTGTTAGTAATAATTACGCGTGGAAACAACAATGATATAATTATAACTTAGGATGCAATGATAATATTTGATTGTGATTGAACTACGAACCTTGTTAGGTCTACTTAAAGAGCAAGAAATCACATCATATTCTTCAAAGTGTAGTCTTTGGTAATGGAATCATATAGTTTGAAGGTAAAAAAGAAGGTGACCGAGAAACAAGAGAAGAAGAAATAAAACAGGAAAGACCCCAAAAATGGACACTAGGAATCCTTTTACCAAACACATGATTATAAATGGATGAAAAAGATCTTGAAATCCGAACAACTCTATCTTCATGTTTGAATCTTGAGTCCTGCCAATGCCAACTTCTTTAATTACATTCCATTAGCTATTATTTAACAAAACATTGGTATATCTGTATTCTCCTTTTAAATTCTGCTTTAATTATGGATAACTTTGATTCATTTTTTATCCTGAAACTTAACTATTTTCTTATTTTATTAACCTCTTTATTTCGTTCTTAAATTTTAAATTTAAAATCGTTTTCCGGTCTTGTTAATGTATGATAGTGTTAAACATAACATTGACTTAAATTCCAATAGTTGGAAAATTATCATAAATTTACAATTGTTTGAAGTTGTGGATGATTAGAAGACTCAAATGCTAATTAGCCAAGGAAAACAATGTTTGTAATTTGATGTTCTTTTTCTTTTTAAGCACATTTGTCATGTAAATTTAAGAATGTTAGATGGCTGCGATGCCCATGCAA
The DNA here is from genome assembly GCA_031772115.1 of Heritiera littoralis. Taxonomy (NCBI): domain Eukaryota; kingdom Viridiplantae; phylum Streptophyta; class Magnoliopsida; order Malvales; family Malvaceae; genus Heritiera; species Heritiera littoralis. Next base: position 540,151 of record JAPDPK010000065.1, read on the forward strand.
AAAAGGAGTCCCCCACAGTTAGGGTCATAGTCCTACGTATCTCTGTCTAGGCTAGCAATAGGCCACTATGCATGCAATGGCCGAATCCCCAATCATTCCAGGCAGGCAGGGCACAGTCTGGCTGCTTTCCAAACCCGAAGAATCTTTTCAAATTAGACACTAATTTTTCATATTTTACACCATATAAACGCTTTTTACTTGACAAAAACATGATTCATATGAGAACTTTCAAAATCTAAACCAAACCCAACGGTAAAGTAAAAAAAACCCAACTGTTTTTCTCACTACCTCGAAGTTGGACCCCACTTGCCACATGACATTGATGGGACCACCCACCAAAACCCTTATTGAAGATTCTCCTTTATCTCTCTATACATGCAAATCTTCGTCATATTTTAAAGGTATGCCCTAAGATTAGAGGACTAGATCAAGGCTTACAGAAGGAAGTAGAGGTATGCCCTAAGATCTAGAGGACTAGATCAAGGCTTACAAAAGGAAGTAGAGCTGGGATTTAGGGGATGTTTAACTTACGTGGCAGGTCATTATTGGTCAGCATTGTCACTGTCGGGAGGACGGCGGGTCCGTACAATTTCAGCTTTTGGTTGCATTGCATGAATTTGTGAAGGGGATGGACGATGGAGGGATTATTATTGAGATCTTCAACCAGAATAATATCAGAAAAAACATCTTCGGTTAGTTAGTCACGCGGTTTCTGTTGGTTTTTCCATTCACAGTTCACTCGTTTTAACTTTAACCATGATTTTAAATTTAATATGGACTATAATTATATTTTTATCCTTCAATTATCATAATTCTGCAAGTTTAAAATTTGAATTTTAATATTTGTATTTTTATTTTTTTATATTAAAAGCTTTCATTATATACTAAAAAACGATATCGAATATTTTTGAAGGTATCGATGCTTGTAATTATGGTAGTTTCACGACTTAATGACTTCATATTATGATTTGTGATAAGGGTTTAAGGTGGGGGAAAGAAATTTGTTTGATTGATAGATATTATATATATATATATATATATATATATATATATATTTCATGTTATTGAAATATATGAGTTTAGTAGAGGAAAAAAGTGTGATGTTAGTGAAAATTTAGGAAATTGGGTTTGATTATCATTGCTTTGTAACACAAACTCCATGAACAATTTTTGCTAGAATCTCAGGCGGTGAAAGAGCAAAGTCTAACGCATACACGGAGTGATATCATTTTTATTATAGACTAGTTTTTATTCGTGCGATGCATGAATTAATTTTAATTATTTAAATTTATAAAATATAAAAATAATATTATTTAATCTATTGGTTTAAAGTATATATATAAAGTATATCTAATATAATCAAGATATCCAATTATAAAAGAATTCAATAATGTACATGATATGAATGACTTATTTTTATACTTTTTAGTTTAGACAATACAATATTTTTAAATAAATTAAAATTATTTATTCTATAATATAAATAGATATAAATAAATATTTTATTTAGTTTTCCAAATAGATAATATTAAATTTATATATTTTTTAAAATATTTTTGGATTAGATAGTATTTAAAATTAATTTAAGATTTTTTTTAAAAAGATTGAGAAATTTTAGGGATTAGAGAATTTTGAGTGAATGAAAAAGTAAAGAAGTTAATGCTTATTATTTCTTTTGACTTAGGTAAACATGAAATTGGTTACGTGTCATTCAAACAGACAGTTCATATAAACGTTATGTAAGTGTCTTATCAAATTTGCTACATAGTTTGTAATATAATATATATTAGATATATTAGATGTAGAGTTTTGGGGATGAATAAAGTTTGAAGAGTTGAATATAAACATGGGAAAGCAAAGAGAAAACTTGAATGTTAGGTGAACATTAGTTATTCTTGCATAGCAATAAAAGGGAAATGCTTTGGGAAGAAGAAAGGGATTGATCATTTGGTTCATCATTAAATAAAGGAATGTGGACATAATATCTAACCATATGTATGTATTTGTAGTACAAGTCATAAACTTATAATGTTCACTATTTTAATTTAACCATGTGATTATCATGTTTCACCATTTTCTAGTCCAATAATTGAATGAAACTAATTGACATGGAGAAGCCGTTTAAATTATTCCTTATTATTTTGATTGAAGTTCTTTTTTGCTCATTTATACGTAAGTAAACAAACAAACGAGATTGATGACAATCATCAAAATTGGAATTTAATCTAGTTGATTTATATAACTCCTTTAAGAGATTGCTTCTAATATGTATAAGGTTCAGATTAATCCCATCACGTGCAATATTTTCTTTCTATCATCAGACTGCAACTTTCTTTGTATGAAAAAGAAAATTTTATCATCACTTAATTATATATATATATATATATATATATGATTATATCCAAAACAAAGAAGTTCTTAATTTTGCTAGATTTTGGGCATTAATTATTGTTCATGTTGTAATCTACCAAAGGTAGACAAACCATATGTAAATAACCCAAGCAAGAGTCAAGAATAAATATGATCAAATTAATTACTTTATCATTAATTACACAAAATAAGGAGAGAAATCATCGTTAAACATTAATGACACATCCTAATCCAATATATTTTGTTCAAACAAGAAGTTGGGCATGCAAGAAACTAGCACATGGAGTTTAACATTTGAATGTTAAACTTAAACAACCCAAAACTTGAAATGAATTTGATATGATTCAAAAATAATAAGTACTTAATTTAAAAATATTAAAAAGTAATGACCTAAACATTTGAATTCAGTTCAATTTTATCAACACTAATTAAAATATTAAAAAAAAACAAATTACAAAACCTTAACTCTTTTGAGTAAGCTAAAAAAAAAGATGATGATAAACGGATTAAGAATAGCCATAACTATAACTATATCTATAAGAACTAAGTAATATGGGGAAGTTTTTCCTATTTTTAATTAGAATTTTTAGCATAAAATAAAATTTCTTTTTTTTTATTTTCACTTTTTTATAAATTGACACCACATGATGAACCGAAAATTGAAAATGATCACAAGATCATGATCATCATAAATTGGCATCCCATGGAGTGGTTAGAAGAAATTACAACAAAATTTGATAAAAGGGAAAGAATTTTTTATAAATAATTTTGCATGCAAATGAAAAGCCCTAATGTTTCTTTGCCATTTTTGTCTAAACTGGCACTGCCAAATTCTTACAAGGAGTTGTAATGTCCTTGTGTTTCAGACCATGCTCCGGTATAATCGGTTTATAGCCTCAGTTTCTGACACGTGTCTCTAGGTACAATTCTATGTACTTCAATTTCACCCTCTGCTTAGCGCGTGTATTGCATTTATTACAGCGCAGGTCGGCCGTGAATTGCACGCTCAATGAGATATATGGGTTTTGGAGTTTCTTGCATAGGGATTGGTGTTTTGGACTGAAAATAGGGAAATGCAAATTTGCTATGTCTCATGCTGGTTTTACTAATTCCAGGAAAGAAATCTATTTTCCGTTTTCAATGGAGCAAAAATAAATTATGAAAAGCGGAAAATTTTTTAATATTTCAAATTTTCTATAAAATTGTAAGATATTTGATTCAAGTAGTTAGTATTTTTTGAATGAATTTGTTGTTATTCTTTCAAAGTGAGTAGAAAATGTCTTATTACAAAGAAAAAATTACACACTTTAGTGAATTAGATTTGTTGACGGATTAGCACAAGTGATTAAAATTCAATTTTCATATTTAAGTTTGAATCTGTACAAATATTTATTAATAGATGATTTGTAAATTTTCAAAAAATTCGTAACTAAAAGTTTAATTGATTCAAAAATTTGATGATTAATAGTTTGCTATAGTTTTAGAGATGGAGTAACTTCTCTTACTCCCAAACCTTTATTTAAAAAAAAATTCCCTAAGTTCAAAAAGTTAAGTTCTATTTCATATAATTTTATCTTAGATTTTTTCCTTTGATTAGTGATAATAGTTTATAGGTTTGGCAATTTACTAAAATTTTTAAACAATTTGGAAATAAATTAATTTTTTATTACTTTAAATCATATTTTAATTTGATTGTAATTTTTTTATGAAGCTCAAAATAGGTAAATTTGATTGAATAATTTATGCTTAATTCAAAAATTAAAAAAGAAAATTTAAAACAAAAGCATTTTTATTTGATTATGCAACTTTTCACAATAAAATAGTGAATTTTTTAGGAGGAAAAATAAAAGCAAGAGTGGAGATAACAATTTGAGAATTGATAGAGAAAGAAAAGTAAAAAAAAAAAAACACACACACAAAAACAAAGGAAATGGAAAACACCAGACAAGACCATGTACCTTTCAGCATTTCACAGAGGTAGAATTAAATTAAATTTCTGTCTTTTGAAATAAAAAGAGAAAATCCAAATCTTTCAAAACAATCTGTTTGTAAAATCCCCATTCTTTTGATCACAAAGCAAAAGCCAAAGACATACGAAGAAAAAAAAATCTGCTTTGTTTCTCTTTCTCTCTGTCCACTTTCTCTGATTCAAGCCAAAAACATCATCTTTGGTTTTCTAATGGCTACTTCACTAACTCGCTTGACTCCAAATACTAATAACTCAACAGCAAAAGCTATGGAAGATGAAGCAAAGCCAGCTATGCAGTATGTGAAGAGCAACAAAGGAAGGAAACCAAGTGGGAAAGGTCCATGCCAAAAGAAACATCCGCAAAGAGGTATGGGAGTGGCACAACTTGAACAATTAAGGAAAATGACCGAAACAAGAACCACAACAACAACAACCCAGTTTCCTTCTGAACCTATTGGGACTAGTAATGTTCCTGCGCTTCATGGTCTAGCAAAGGATGGTGTTCCCATGGTGATCAATGGTGGAAGTGGAGGGTTATGGGGTTGGGGTGACAAGGCTGGTTTGGTGATGCAAAGGGTTGCTGCAAATGGAGGGTTTGGTGGGTTGAATGGTCAGGTTTTGGTTGGACCAGCTACTGGTCATGTTCAGATTGGTTGTGGTAGTGGTGGTTTTGTGGAGACTTCTAAAGAGCTCTCTTCAATGCCAAAGTTGCAGCATTGTAAGCCTGAATGTTGTGATGTTTGCTTTAAGGTCTTGTCCTTTTTTTCTCGTTTTTCTTATCTTACAAAGTTTTTATTCTTAATGGTTTTTCTTTGTTTAAAGTCTTGTGTTTCTGGTGATGTTTTGTTTTGGTTTCAAAGAAGATGTAGGAAATGTGAAGGAAAACAATATTTCAAGGTTGAGCTTGGTGGTATTGTTGATTCTGATGTTTAATTTCAATTTTTATGTTTGGTTCCTAAGAAAACATGGGAAAAAAAGAAAGAGACTTTGAATCCTAGTTAAGCCATAGAGAGTTATTTATTCAGTTAGGTTAAGGGTTTCTTCACTCATTTTCTTTGGCTTTGCTAGAAAATGAGGTGACAGTGATATAAAAGCAACAAAATTAAGAGTCATTACTCATTAGGCTTATGCTTCTTGGGATTCTATTTGGAAATTGCTCAAATAAACCCAAATGGCCAAAACAAGCAGAAATAGTATTTGTCTCAGCCTTTGTTGAGTAATTCTTTTTGTTCTTTTATGTTTCTTCATATTGCAGAAGAAGCGCTGCAATGTGGAGAATGTAAGGTTTAATGGAGGGTACAACCAATTTGGACAAGTTTCGCCCATCAAAGGAGCTGATTTGCTTGGATGCAAACTGGAAAACAATCAAAACATCAATGAAGAGATGAATGGATTCAATGCAAGAGCTGCAGAGCCAGAGATTGCTTCTGCCTATGCAGGCCACATGAACATCAATCAGGTGATTATCAAATTGTCTCAACACCTTTCTTCTTCTCCCTGACGAATAGAGAATGCCTATTATTGTTTTAAATGCGAGGGTTTTGCAGGATGTGGTGGCAATTCACGGGAAGGGAAACTCCATTGGCAGTGGAAGTGTTCTCATGGAGTATGCATTTTTCCCAGGGAAAAGTAGCAGAAGCACTTCTTCTGAGGAATGGAAACTGCCTGCAGAAGCTTCAGTTGCAATGGGTGGTGAAGCTTCTTATGCTAATGCTTCTAATTGTGTTGATTTGTCTCTCAAGCTTTCATATTAGAAGCACACAAAAGTACCTGTTTTTTTTTTTTCGGATTACATGAATTCATCCGTTTTAACGATTTAAGATTAATCATATTCGAAATTTAGTCACAACGTTTTTGCCTGTTTTTTACTTTGTTGGTTTACTGTTACATTGATTTGGGTGTAATTAATGTGTTTGAATCCAAATCCCAATCACAGCTTTAAAGTTTCTCTTTTGTTGTTAAAACTTGTAACTCCTGCTAAATTACTGCAATATATATGTGCTTTCTGGGAAATAACTCTGTCTCTCTGATTTTGTCAGTTATTGGTTTAATTCTCTCAGCTTTAATGATCTTGTCATTATTTCTCGTATATCATCCATCTTTTCCTAGCTAGTGAATCTGTTGTAGCCTATTTGGTGATGTCCATTAAGGGATTAAGAGTCAAAAATCTGTCTTTTTAGGCTTTGAAGTTGGTAGATATCCCACATGTTTCTTATGGCATAAAGCTTTTTATCTTGATGAATATCACAACAAAGTAGTGAACTAATTAGAATTAACCAAGTTATAATTAGCAATCCATCAAGTTTCTAAAGATTGTAAAAAACCCACACAATAAAAGTTTTTACTTTGTGTGCCTGGATTATAAGCAAGAGAAACTGCTTTGCACAATGGCCAAAAATATGCATGGCTGCCATTGCCATAGAAGATATGTAGATATGTAGATTGTAGACTGGTGTTGTGTTTGCATGGAAGCACCAAAAACTGTTCAAATTTTGATCAGTTAAAACCCTTCATGCATGAGAGGTCTGCATATTTTTTCTAACAGCTCCATTTTCAAGCTATTAGTTTCTTGAATCTGATATCAAAAACTATTTTCCACTGGTTTGCCTTTAGATGATAAGTTAACTTGCATGCAGACATGACTCAAAACCCTAGTAACTGTCTCTTTCCACTCTTTTTTCCTTCATTTTGGCAGAAAAATACAGAAATAAATAAAAGGAGTTTCTGCTCTAGAGTTAGTTCAAACCTTTTATGTGCTGAAACCAAGGAGGGTATCTCACAATCTCTTAACTTTCTGCTTATGGGAGTCAATTAAACCCTTTTGAAGGATTGTTTCAAAATGAGTGTAAAAACGAATAGTAGAGAAAAACTATCACTTCTTCCAGGAAGACAAGCATCTAAAGCATATTTACTCGTATTTGTATTCATATTGTATTAAATTATATTTGTAAAATGTAAAACACAAAAGTCATTATGTCAAATTTTTTTACAAAATATTTCTTTAATTTTTATCAAATTTTAATTGGTATCATTTCCGTATTAATTTTGTATCATATATAAAATTATTAGGTTTACTACAAAGCAAGACATAATACTTCCTAATGACACTGGAGATCAGAAACTGGCAGCTACTGCTGCCACTGATGAGTGCAAACAAAAAACCCCAGAGACCTAAAGCAAAGCAACAAAAACTCAAGAAAAGTACAAATTTGAGTACAAAGTTAAAGGAGCAAAATTAAATATGGCTGCAGGTGGGCAGTTCTGATCAGTAGAAGTAAGGCTGAGTGTGGAAGCTTTTTCTCGTTTTTGTTTACCATTGGCTAACTTTTTATTGGTTGCTCAGTATCAGTGATCACCCTCTCTTATTCATCCCCTAGCTGTTTTTCCAACATGATTTACTTCATGTTTTGAATCATATAAACAAAGGCAAAGCTAATGGGTAAGTAAACAGGAAAATGTTGGAGTTATAAAAGGAATGGAACAAAACCAAGAAGCAAAAATTGGCCAGGAAATCATAGGAAAGTAAACTTGGCAGATCAAAGAAAAAGATACTAACCGTGGACGGCAGGATTCGAACCTGCGCGGGCAGAGCCCACATGATTTCTAGTCATGCCCGATAACCACTCCGGCACGTCCACAACCTTGGGAGAACGTTTATTCTTCTTTTATCAGTCCTAACTCTTTTGAGCAATTAGATTTTTTTTCGGGGATGAAAGCTTATTTAACATGTTTTTTCCTCTTGGATAGTAATTTCTAAGGATGTGCCCATTCTTATACTTTTTTTTTTGACAGGAAAGGAACACAGCACCTCAACAAAATCATGGTGATTTTGTGAGGTCTGGAGCTCCTTATAAACCACAAGAAACTTACACACACAGCCGATGTGGGATCCGAAGACAACCCACTATCGGCGTTGCCCACAGACACGCGAGAACGCACCCACACCAACACACACACATACGCTACTTTCTTTTTGGACAGGGAAGGAACACAACACCTCAACAAAACCATGGTGATTTTGTGAGGCCTGGAGCTCCTTATAAACCACAAGAAACTCACACACACAGCTGAGTGCCAATTCTTATACTTAAATCTAATAATTTTAGCCATGATAAAATAAAAAAACGATATGAAAAAAAGAATATTAAAATAGCGTAGATTAAAATTTAAATAAAAACTCTATATGACATATTCAAAATTTAAAATATTTATTTCGTTTTTGATGTATTAACACTAATTATGACATAATAATTTTTTCATTTTACACTTTGATTTTTGACATGAAACAATTCCATTCAAATACACAAATAATCAAAACACCTTTTTTTTTTTTCCAAAATCAAATTTCATTTCTAATTAAGAGAGATTGGGCAATTTTAATGAAAGTCCACCCAACTCCAAACCCAAATAAGATTACCAAAAATTTGTAACCCATACCCAAATTCTTACCCGAAAAATGCTCCGAATTCCATTGAGCTCTCTTTTTGTCTTTGTTGTATTCTTCTTTGTCCCCACTTTCCAAACACGACTTTCTTCTCACATTCTTTCGATTCCATCACTAACCATCAACTCAACGCTCCAGAACCCTCTTCATCAGCTCAACGCTCTCTCTCAGTTTCTTGAGAAAAGATAAAGAACCCAGAAAAGGAAGGAAAACAAAAGGAAAGCTCAAGAAAACAGGAAAGAAAATGAATCCTTCTGATAACAGTGACCATCCTCAACTCCCAACAATCAAGATCCACCACCCCTCCTCCCCCCACCACCCGACCTCCGCCGCCACCCCCACTCCCACCGCTGGTGCACGCCGTAAGATCGGCGTGGCCGTCGACCTTTCGATGAGTCCGCCTTTGCCGTTCGCTGGGCCATCCAAAACTACCTCCGACCTGGCGATGCTGTCATCCTACTCCATGTGTCACCCACCTCCGTACTATTTGGAGCTGATTGGGGCCCGCTCCCTCACACCCCGCAACAAAGCCCGGAAACGCCACAGACCCAGAAGCAACTGGAAGATGACTTCGATGCATTCACCGCTTCAAAGGTGGCGGATTTGGCCAAACCCTTGAAGGAAGCTGGGATTCCCTTTAAAATTCATATTGTGAAAGATCATGATATGAGGGAAAGATTGTGTCTTGAGGTGGAGAGGTTAGGGTTGAGTGCGGTTATAATGGGGAGTAGGGGGTTTGGAGCTGAGAAAAGAGGGAGTGATGGGAGGTTGGGAAGTGTTAGTGATTATTGTGTGCATCACTGTGTTTGCCCTGTTGTTGTTGTTAGGTATCCTGATGAGAAAGATGGCGGGAATTGTGAGCCCGTGGTGACGGTTAAGGCGGCTGAGGTGGAGGAAGAAGGTGGCAAAGGTTAATCCTTTCGGCGTTTTATTTTTGGTTGTTTGAGTTTGATTGGAAATTTGGGATCATTGTACTTGTTTCAATGCTTAATTTGGATGGCTTGATTTTTTTATTCATTGCTTGTGTTTTTTTTAGTATGAACTGATAATTAGGATATAGTAGCAAAGCTGAATCATATGATCCATATAGCCTATCCCGTATACTAACCTAGGTTTTTTGGTTTTGATTGACTGAAAATTTGGCTTTTGGCGGTGTTTAAATGTTTAATTCAGATGCTCTTAGCATTTTCTTCTCAGTTATGAGTTTTTATTGTTTTAGCTGATGATTAGGGCCCTGCAACATAGTCTGATCTATGTGCTCTTACCAATTACCTCTTACCACACATAGCGGGAAATGGCTTTGTTGTTGTTTCGGCTGATACAATATTTAAGTTGGTGAAGGCTGGTCTTTTCATCCTATTAATTACTAGTTAGTTTTTCTCGGTATCAAATTTGGCATAATATGATCTTTTTGTAGATGGCCACTGGACGGGAAATGTTTAGTTTGTTTTTGTTTTTATTGATTCAGAATTTGGTTTCTCAGCTTCTTCTTCTTCTTCTTTTTTTGCCATTCAATTTGGATAGTTTAACAAGAATTTTGTTACATTAGCTGATAAATAGGGCATGTTAGTAGAATATGATCATTGTAAATGACACATAGTGGGAAAAGGTTTGGTTTCTTGTTCTTGTTTAGTATACTTCGTAGTATTAGATTTTTAATAATGGGTGGATAGGATTAGTTTTGTTCCCTTGATATTTCTTGTAGATTGGGAATTAATTGAAAAGTAGATGGGTGATGGACGATAGAACTAATGATTTAATAAGGACAGCATGTGGAGTTTGGCGTGCTAGGTGTATAAACTGATCATACGTGTAACTTCTAACTTAGTATAATAATGCATTAGCAGTGCTTAAATATTTAATTTATGTGATAGCATTTTCCAAAGTGTTTATTTAGTAACTAATATGTGTAAATGCTTGATAGGAATAGTTTTCCCTTCCTTGAGCTTTCTTGTGAAATGTTATTAAATTTTGGGAGCTAATTGAAATGTGGACAAGTGATCTACAGCAGAAATGATGATTTACTGAGGATGACATACAGTAGTGTGGTGTTCTTGATGTGAGAAGTTGTAATCGAGCTTGATGTTAGATTGGTAGTATTACTGGAGGGCATTGCATAAATTTGATAAAGATGTGTGGATAGCAATAGCTACTGTTTGCTTGCCTATTAAGTCTGTGCAAATGCAAATTTGAATATATGATGTACAGTTTCTAGATACTGCATAAACTGGCAAGTTTGGCCTGTTCGTACATGGTGCTTCCATCATGGTAAATGATCAAATTGTATTAGAAAGATGTTTTTAGCAGTTGTTTGTTCACTTAAAACAAGTCAAGTTGATGCTTGAAGGAGTTGGAGTATTTCTAACAGTTGAATTGGGGTGATTGTTGGAGCTTAGAAGGTCTGTCAGACGCTGTTTGTGCTGGTTTACAAATAGTTTGATAAATCATAGTTACTTTAACTGGGAGAATATGGGGAGATAATTGCTTCAGTATGCTCACAATGTTCTGGGGAATTTTGCGGAAAATGTGACAATTAAGTGTTTGTTAGAACATGCTTCTGTTTTCATATATGTTGCTTTACAGCACACCGCTTAGGATGTTTTATCTTCTAGAGTTGGTAAGCTATGGTATAGTAAAGCATGAACGGTGCGTAAATGTAATAATATATGTGATAGCCTTGGCCACTGTGTTCGTTAAGTAACTAATATGTATAAATGCTTGATGGAATAGTTTTCCCTTCCTTGAGCTTTCTTATGAATGTTACGTTTTTAGATTTTGGGAGCTAATTGAGATGTGGACAAGTGATCTACAGCAGAAATGATGATTTTCTGAGGAGGATGACTTGCGGTAGTGTGGTGTGCCTGATGTTAGAAGTTGTAATACAGTACGCTGTTAGATTGGTAGTATGACTGGAGGGCATTCCATAAATGTGATAAAGATGTGTGGATAGCAGTTGCTACTGTTTGTTTATCTGTTAAGTCTGTGCAAATGCAAGTTTGAATATATGTTGAGTTTCTGGATAGTGCATAAACTGGAAAGTTTGGACTTTGGCCTCCTCGTACAGGGTGTTTCCATTGTGGGAAATGATCAAATTGTATTAGAAAGATGTTTTGAGCAGTTGTTTGTCCAAATTAAACAAGGCAATTTGATGCTTGAAGGAGTTGGAGTATTTCTAACAAGTTTGGAATTGGGATGATTGTTGGAGTTCAATAAATCATAGTTACTTTAACTGGGAGAATATGGGGAGATAATTGCTTCAGTGTGCTCCCCAGTGTTAGGGGGAACTTTCAGAAAGAGAATGTGCCAATTAAGTGTTTGTTAGAAATTCTGTTTTCATTTAGGTTGCTTCACAACATACATATTAGGATGTTTCATCTGCTAGAGTTGGTGAGCTGTGGAAATATTTGGATTAATCTGATTTCAGAAGTTTCTCGGAACTGAAGAGATAAGTATTAGATGCTAAATGATATGTGCCCTAGAGTAGAAGGCTCTTGCATTTTGGACGAAGTTGTTTATACATTAGGTGATCACAGCCATTTCTTCCCTCTGTCTCTATTTGTTTATTTAGGCCATTGCTTGTGGCTATTGCAAAGCTTCTTGAGTTTCCTTCATGGACTTTTTTTCATGTATGAAATTTGTGAGTTGTTGAATTATTGAACTTCTACCTATTCTTGTAAATTGACATTAGTGTTTGATGCTTCTTTCATCGCAGATGCATAGCATGTTCCTGGTAATTGCAGCTTTATCTATGAGTTGCAGGTTCATATCTTGGTGTTGTAAATCTCTTCATTAATAAGTTCTATTTGTCATGCTTTTGTGCAGACCTATTTTTAATCTGATTAGTTTTTTCATCTTGCTTTTGTTGTGCTGTAGGGAGAATAGAAGGCTCTGAGTCACGCGGGATTAGCTGGCGCGAAGAGATGTCGTCAAAATGTTTGGCTGTTAAAGGCACTTAGTTAAAATGGATCCTAGGGTTTTCTCTTTCTTCTTTCATCTCCTCTTTGTATAACTCATATCGATGATGTTATTTTATGATTGATGAGGTTCTTGATTTCCTTTTATGGCACTTGAGGATATCATGTTTTACTGCACTGTGAATTGTGATGATATACTATAAAGTAAACCCGGTGTCGACATTTGCATTCGGTTTTATGAGCCGTTCTGTTTGCTTTGATGCTTCAGTGCAGGGCAGAAATATGAAAATATTTCATGATCTTCATCTTGAATTGAAGGGTATTGCTGATGTAGAAATCTGGAATAGTTTAGTAGTTTAATTCATTGCTGAATGGAATAATTGACTAACATGGTTGTTAGCTTTCTTCTTGTTCACAAGTAATGGTCTAATTGGAAAGCACGTGCAACTGCAGATGCAAGTTGATGTTGTTCTAGGAGCAGAGGTCACATGTCAACACCAAACTCAATCAAAGTAGAGAATCAGATTTCTTTGTAGAAAAGGGGGAAAGGAATCCTTTAATTCCCCCCCATCAAGGGAGGCAAGGAAACCATTTCCAAGAATTTTACCCAATTAGCATGGTCATTGACAAAGCTTTTCAATCAAGTTTGTCTTTTGGGTTGCCTAAACTAAATGACTTAAGTTGACTGGTTTAGGATTAATTTGTAAGGACGATATAATTGGTTTTTATAAAATTGAAAAAAAAATTATTAAAGATATATATTTTTTAATAAATTAATAAAAAATTAAAATTAATGATGAAAAGATAATTTTTTTTTATCACTCCTATTTTTTTTGTCATTTTTTAATTATATTAGAGCGGATCAGTGCCAACCATCCATCTAAATGGGCTATTAAGAGGTGGAGAGAGGAGATGGTATGCTTCTTCTTGTTTTAATTGAAGGTAAAATTGAGATTGTTCAATCACGAATTTAAATTGTTCAACATATTATAATATTTTTCTAATTACCCAAGTTGTTGGAAAAATGATGTACTGTCCTCTACCATTAGAGATACTTATCTTTGGCATTAGAGAAAGAGATGAAAATCTCAATATTCTTATCTCTACCATTAGATATACTTCTCTTTAGCATTGCATTGGAGAAAGAGTTATGAAGCTATGTCTCAATAAGAAAGAAATACCAACAGATGGTTAAAAAAAATGAAAGTAAATATTTTTTTTAAGTATTTAAACATGATTCGAGTCTTAAAATTTTTATTGTTGAAAGAATTTTATCATTTATTATTTTTGATTTGAATTAAATTAATTTTAAATCGTAAAATAAATAAAAATATTGGTGCTTAAAAAAACATTAAGGAAGAAATCAAACTTTCTTTTTAATCAAAATCTTTTGCTTTTCTAAAATTCAACTTGATGTGATATGTCGAATAACTAAGTACGAACACATTGAACAACATAGACCCCTTCTACCTAGCTAGAAAGTAACATATTGGATACAAAGAGCTTAAAAAATATCTTCAAAAAGAACTCATGTGGATAAAGAAAACCCTAAAACCATGTGCAATGTGCCAATGTCTACATCACTCTCAAGCTAATCCACATGGAGTTTGTGCAAGTTGATTTTTATTTTTATAACTTCAATTTATTACATGTTTACTATATAGCTTTGAGTGGGGTTTTCTTTTCTATCCACCATACATTTTTCGGTCCTTTATCATAGCCACAACTAGCCACAAGTTTCATTTCTTGCTACAACTAGCCACAAGTATTAGAATAGGTAGTCTAATATCATTTTCTTTTTTATATATAAAAAAGATGGGAGAAAGATTAAAAAAATACAAATATCAAAATTTAAATTTCACATTTATTAAAAATAATAGTTTAAAACAATTACATGAACCAATTGAATTAAGCTTTCAATTTGGTCATTTTCTTTTATTTTAGTATTCTATTGCTAGGTTAGGCGCCTAACAAAACATTACCTATTTTGATGACAAAATGTTTTTTTTTTTTTTTGTGTTTCACAATTTCAATACATAGTAATAATACTAAAAAAGGTAAGCAAAATTAGACGTTAAAAAGACAATAAATTCCAAAAATTTCCACAATAAAGGAAACATAAAAACGAAATAAAAAGGAAAAAAGAGAATAATGATTTTTATGTATTGTGTATGTTAGGATTAAACGAGAGAGCTAGTGGGAAGTGAAATCGAACGGCTCTGATCTCTGCTCAACGTCATGTCTGTAGTTGATGCATCACCATCATTGGTGATCACGTTCTTTCGAAGGTTTTTGATGATAGCCGTTGAACGTGATCGTGTTTTCCAGCTGATTGATTAACTTCACATAATCTCGGTTGCTTCAGTAATCTCGATGAGCCCATAGACGTTGATCCTCCATTCGATGATCCTCCTAAGACCACGTGAGATGAGGAGCACTCATCCTCATCCTGCATTTGTAACAAAATGAAATTTCACTCTGTTTAATACTCTGTTTGGGTACTTAGAAAATACATGAACAAAAATCAAAAGAAGAGGAAAAATTTTACATTTTTAGCCCTACAATCGTAAACCCAGATTCTAAATTAAACAAAATGGGTAAATTTTGTCTGGATTATTAGAAATTAAGGAAAAATAAAACGAAATATTCAGCAAGTCTCTGTTGATTCCTAAGAACAGGGGATTCTTTTCTCAAGACAAAGATTCTGAAGAAATCTATAATTTGATAACTTCGATTCATAAAACCATAACCAAGATTCTAAATTTTGAAGATGGAAAGATACCATTTAAATTAAACCATTTTCAAATTCAAATATCTATCTTGAGAAAGCACAATTTGATTTTTAAAGATGAATTTAGTAAAAGGCTAAAACAGAATAAAGAAAGAAGAAATCTAACATACATCAGAGTAAACACCATGATTTTTTCTCGTTCTCTTCAATCCAAAACCGCCGCCGCCACCTTCACAACAACTCAAGGAATCTAAGCTAGCCACCGGCTTCGACATCGAAAATGAAGAAGAATCCCCTGACCATGGAAACACCTGATTTTCCCCGTCTTCAACCTCTTCTTCTTCCTCCTCCTCATCATCGTCATCTTCATAGCCGTCTTCTTCTTCTTCTTCTTCCTCCGATGACTCCTCCTGCCGAGAAGTCACTTCACAATTATGACTGTTTCTCTTGTTGTCGTTGCCAACGCACGAGTCGCAAACAGAGACAGCAGGGCAGAGGTTGTGCCCTGAGGCGAGCCACGGAGTTTGGTTTTGGCAGACATGGCAGAGGAGGGTTCGGGTGTGCTTTGCTACAAGGAAGTTGGCTCCATGAACCTTCACGTCACAGTCCCAACATAGGTTTGCTTGGTCTGATTCACAGTGCATTCGAGCTAACCCTTCGCATAGCTCACACTTCTTCATTTTTCTTTTCTTTTCCTGAGAAAGCTTCGTAGTCTTTACTGAAGGAAATGAACCGAAGCACTAAACCAACCCACCCTTTATTTTGTGCCATTTAAAATGGATCAAGGTTAGTTTTGTCATTTTCTTATTTATGATATAATCTAACTAAATCGAGATAAAAAAAATTACGTCCTAGCAATTATTTTTTACCCATGGGTTGACGCTTAGTTGACAATACAGATTGAATTTGTGGAAAGAGCTTTCGAGTTCGACTCTTACTAAACATACCTTTGGAAATGGGTGAAGAGCCTTAACTGTGATTAAACTCTGAACATGATTAGTCTCCCACCGTTAAAACAGATGAGAATACTTGTAGTTAAAAAAAAAACAATTATTTTTTAATTGTTCTATTAATTTGAATGTTTAAAACTATTAGAAATTTAATGTTATAATATGTCTAAAAAATGAGTTTTATGAATTGAGGAAATCATGTAGAGTTCAATCTTGAATATAGAATTTTTTTCCAATAAAAAAAAAAGTATAGAATTTTATTTGATGCATTTTCAATGTCTAAATTTTGTACATCTTCATTGAATTATAATAAATCATTTTATTAGTTTATAAAATTTAAAAGTATTATTATTTTTTGTTATAAGGAAAATGTTATAAAATTTACTAATTAATTGAATGTAAGGATATAATTTAAAAAGAATCTATCAGATTTTATATACCCGCAATAAATAAATATAAATTCCTTGATCATAATCTTTAAGAGATCGATTAAGCTGATCTTAATTGTTATATTAATCCACAAACGTACAATTAATAGAATTGGATTACATGTCATACCATCTATTTAATACAATAATTAATACAATTTTTAATTAATAACTCATTCTAATTTTTTATACACTAAAAAAGCTCGAGATTAACAATTTTTAATCATGAAACGAACTCTGACTCAGTTGCACTAAATATCCCTTATTAATGCAATTGACGATTAATTCATCGCCATTTGCCAAGTCATGGAAAATTCTAATTTTGACTTTTGAGTTAACTCAGAGTGGTGATGTGTGCAAAAGAATGTGGTTGCTTGCCGGCTTGACCAAGAGAGCCGTTGGTAGAGTGACACGTGGAAAACAAGGTGGTTAGGCATTTATTCTTGGATTGGATTGATCGCATGGCAGATTCTCTAAATCTGTCCTACGTGGACAAATGGAGTCCATTATGGGCCTCTGGATCATAAGCCACGTGATATCCACCTTAGCTTGATGTCGAATCATTCTGTGGCATTGTTTGATCGACCTTAACGTCTTTTCATGTTTTTATCGTATGAAAAATGATACTATAAAATTGTTATTTTACACTATTATAGGTTTATTCTATTCAAATTATCTTACATAATTATAACATTAAAAAATGTAAGTTATTTATTATCAAAATAAATATTTATTATTAAATTATCATAAATAGTTGATTTTTTTAATAATATAATTATGTAATATAATTTAATAAAAAAATATGCTTAAATGAAGTAATAGTTTTATATAATCTTTTCCTTTTTTGTTACGCCTATCTCTTATTGGGAAATTCTTTAAATGGACTTACATATATCAATTAATTATACATTATAGGTTATATAATGTATTTAATCCATTTAAAAATCATCAAATAAAGTTAAGTTATTAGACTTTAGGACATCTCAATTAGTATGGGCTTTGCAATGTATAAAGATCCAATATTTTATTTTATTCTCATGATGGGCCAAAATAAAATAAAATATATGTCAAGAATAAATAGGTTATGGTCCCTAGTCTAAACATAACATAATTCTCATTCTCAAATTCCATCGTTAAGTGAGATACATATTTTTTCAAAAAATTTAGACGTGGAAGACTCTAACCCCAAGAAATCAATTCCAATGGATTCAAGTACACTTTCGTAATATTTTTCTTGATGATTGTTGACACCTAATTTTGTCCCGTTTTTATTATTATTATTTTATTTTTATTTTTGTTATTAGTTTTATTATTATTATTATTATTATTATTTTTTTATTTTTATTTTTATTATTTTATTATTTTTTATTTTATTTTATTTTTTTTCTTTTTTCTTTTCTTTCTTTCTGTTTGCTCGTTTTTCTTCTTTCTGTTTCTTCCGGTTCTTTCTTTCCTTCTTTTTCAACCACATTTAATGAAATGAAGACCCAAAACCGACCGACACCCATCAACCCACTGACCGGCAACTGGTTTAGGCTAAAACCACCGTTGCCAGCCCCCCAAATTCCACAAAAGATCTACCCGAATCCACCGCAACCTACCATTTCTGACACCCCTATTGCTAACCGAGAGACAAAAACTCAGAGATGTTTGACTCTAAGGCACTGGACTAGATTAAAAGGGATGTTCTTGAATCTGTTGAAGGGGCCCGAAGAATTGATGAAAAAAAATTTTTGAGATTCAAACATAATCACAAAAAAAAAAACCACCTTTACCATCGAAAAATCACAAACCACCACCATCCTTATCACTGCCTCACCCATCACCATTTTCGACACCCTACAACAGAAACAACAAAAGCCACCATCACCACCACCAAGCCACCATCACCTATACAAAATCGAAACCCAAATCTCAAACCTCAAACCCTAAAAAAAAAACAGAACCGAAACCCTAAAAAAAAAGTTTGGGTTTCAGATTTGAAACCCTAATCCAAACATTAGCCCTAGATCTAAGAAACCAAACAGCAGATATTACAACATCAGAAAGAAAAAACAACAAAAACAAAAAAAACAAAAAAAAGGGGGAAAAAAGGTCTCGGCTTTGGGTAGATTTGTGGAGCTAAGAGTGTTTTCGGGTTAAACGGAGGCCGGATCGGAGGAGAGGGAGACGAGGGGAGTGTTTTTGGTGTATCAGGGAGACCACCGGCGACCGGCGTACGGCGGCGCACGGTGGCCGGTAATCGCCCGGAGGAGGAGAGAGGCGAGAGGATTTTTTGGGGTTTTAGGATTTTTTTTGGAGAAGACCGGTTGAAATGAGGGAGAAAAAAAAATATAGGCTTTTATAGAGCAGCAAAACGCTGCGTTTTGAAGCCCCTTGACTCGCGCTCCAGCCCGACCCGGATCCGAGATCCGCGCGACCCGACCAGCGACCCGACTCCGCTCCGTCCCTCACGCGACCCGCGCTCCAGCCCGACCCGATTTCGGATCCGACCGCGACCCGCTCCGTTTTGGTATATTTTTTTCTTTTCTTTTTCTTTTTTTCTTTATTTTATTCATCCATTTATTTATTAATTATAAAAAAAGGACAATAATAAAATAGAAAATATACCAAAGCAAGAATAAATAAATAAATAGTATAATACAATATAAAAAAATAAAATAAAATAAAATAAAATGAACACATAGTTCTAAAAGAAAAGATAAATATATATAAAATGTGTAAAATACATAGTATGTAAATACATATGTTAATAAATATAAAAAATGTATAAATATATAGTTTTAAAACATATGTAAATAAATGTGTAAAATACATACATATAAATATATAAAATATATATAGCTTTAAAACATATGAATATATATTATACATAGAATATATAAATAAAGATATAAAAATGTATATATACACATAAATTATATATAAAAACATATTTTTAAAATAAAATAAAAATAAATTTTTATTAGATAAATGAAATGTGGGTTAAGAAAAAATAATAATAATAAATGAAGAATAAGAATAAAATAAATAAAATAAGTATGGAATCCCGATGATAAGTCTTCATTGAACTCGCAAATAGCGATTCTTCGAAAAACTTTAGGTGAGGGGAATTATTTCGAATGTTACCAGAGTATTGGGATATTCGGTATTATTTCTCAATATTCGATCTCGTGCTTATTTTTTTTATTTTATTTACTGTTTATCTTTCATTAATAAAAAAAATAATACATAAAAATAATAGATCAATAAAATAAAAATAAGATAAGTATGGAATCCCGATGATAAGTCTTCGTTGAACTCGCAAGTAGCGATTCTTCGAAAAACTTTAGGTGAGGGGAATTATATCGAATGTTACCAGAGTATTGGGATATTCGGTATTATTCCTCAATATCCAATTTCATGCTTATTTATTAAAAAAAAGGAGATCAAAAATAAAATGAATAAATAAATATATATAATAAAGAGTTTTGACAAATAAAAAGTGTTTAGAGAAATATTAATTAAGTGAAAACTAATAAAAACAAAAGAGGCAATAAAAACAATCGAAGGAAATAGACAAAAGGGGATTTTTAGAATTACAAAAAAAATATATAAAAATTAATCATAGTAAATTTTCCAAAAGTAAAGAATGATAGTTAAAATAATTAAATAAGTAATAATAAGAATTTTAGTAAAAAGGAATAATTAAAAGAATTAAGATCATAAATTTTAAATTTAAGTAAACAAATCTTCCGACGATGGGATGTTATGAAACTCACAAGTAGTGATTTCTTAACTGATCCCTAGGTGAGAAGAATCTACTAAATGTTACCAGAGTATTGGATATTTAGTATGAATTTTCAATAATTAATTTTTTTATTAAAAATAAAAATAAATAAGTGTTTTTTTTTAAAAAAAAGAATTAATAAGGAAATTTAAATTTAATTAAACAATGGTCCGATGATGGGATGTCATGAAACTCACAAGTAGTGATTTCTTAACTGATCCCTAGGTGAGAAGAATCTACTAAATGTTACCAGAGTATTGGGATATTTAGTATGAATTTTCAATAATTAATTTTTTTATTAAAAATAAAAATAAATAAGTGTTTTTTTTAAAAAAAGAAATTAATAAGGAAATTTAAATTTAATTAAACAATGGTCCGATGATGGGATGTCATGAAACTCACAAGTAGTGATTTCTTGACTGATCCCTAGGTGAGAAGAGTTCACTAAGTGTTACCAAAGTATTGGGATACTTAGTGCAATTTTTTCAATAATAAGAATTTTTATTTAAAATAAATAAGGAAATATTTATATAAAAAATCAAAAATTCCTTTGCATCATTTATTAGCTGTTTGCATCATATGCATTCATAATAATTTTTGAAACGAGTGTGAATCTTCTGATGATGAGATTCTATAGAACCCACAAGTAGTGATTCTTAAGAAATCTCTAGGTGAGGAAATTATCCGAAATGCTACCAGAGTATTGGGGTACTTCGAAATAATTTTCAATATAAAAGATTTTCACTTATTTCAAATAAAAAATAATATTTAAATGTTTAAAATTAAAAGAAAAAATTGATTGCAATAAAATAGGAATTATCTTTAAATACTAATTCAAGACCATTTTATTAAAACTAAAAGATAACACATGATTATTATGGTACCGTTTTTTAACGGGCGTCGTGGGGGTGCTAATCCTTCCCTACGCGTAACCGTACCCCCGAACCCAACTTTGTTTTCACAGACCAAAAATTATCTTTTTAATAAAACTTAATTAATTTTGAGATTTTATTAATAAGATAAATATTTTAGGTGGCCAATCACACTAGTCAAAAAAGATTGGTGGCGACTCCATTTTTGTTTTTAAACGCTTTTTTTTCAAAATCGTCGAGCGCGAAGCCGTTACGACAGCTTGGCGACTCCGCTGGGGACGCTTTTTGAGGGTCAAGCCATTTATTAATCATGTGTTATCCTAAGTTTTAATTTAAAGGTCTTAACTAATATTTAAATTTAAATATCTTTAATTTTAAAATAATTAGTTGCATTTGTGTTTTAATTATGTTGATAGCATTCTTTAGTTGTATATATTATTGCTAATAAATTGTTGGGGTAGAATAAGGGTTATGGTTTGATAAATGTTCCCTCATACACACATTTGCACTGGCATTTGCATGACATGAGCCCTATACCTGGGTTCCGTCCTCTTTAGGAGGGAGTAAAGTAACTATGCTCTGTGAGGTAATCACCTCCGCAATGGCAAGCGAAATACTCCCACTCAAATTAAATCTTACTAGTCCAGTGTGGACGACAGTATGGAATGATTTGGGAACCTTGTAGATATGTGAAACCTTAAACCAGCATATAGTATGTCGTGAGGAGACCAGCCTAAGCTAAAGCCATTCCTTCCCTTTTACGAGGGTGACCTTTGATAGGACATAAATAAGCATCACATCCTTTATCTGCGTCTATTTCCATGTTTATATTGTTTACACACATACTGATTTGTATTTGTTTTTCTGTTCTTTTTGCATGAATCTTCTTGCATCACATAGACACATAAGGGATATTTTAACCATGGCTCTTTGCAACGAGGAATTTTTCACTGAATCCATAGAAAGGCTAGCTTGTTCGTCATCTGTGAATGTTCCGTGTGATTCCTACCGGGAGGTACGAATTTGGTCTGAAAAAGTTCAACAAGTGAAAGGAGATTGTTTGACTGAGAATTTATGTCCTCACTCCCACAAGAAGTGAATCTAAACCTCCAACAAAATAACCTAATAGATTTAGCCAACTTATGGGATCAAATCAGTGAAGAAGGGAAGAAGGATTTCCATGAAAAATATGGCCAAATAGAGTCTTTGATTGCTGTAAAAGTGGAAGAACCAATGATCAGAGCTGCTATTCAATTCTGGGACCCCTCCCATAGGTGTTTCTCTTTCAATGGAATGGACTTGACACCCACAGTAGAGGAATACTCGGTCCTGTTAGGTATTGACCTGAAAAGTCCGGATAAAATCTATGTCCGAAAACCAAAATCCGGATACCGCAAAAAGCTAGCCAAGCTTATGGGAGTCAGACCGGAAGACATAGACTCTCATAAAAAGGAGAAGGGATCCAATGTTTGTATACCCTGGGATTTTCTTCGTGCATTTATCAAGGGACATCTTAGTGACCAGCAAGGATTGGCGGCTTTTGCTTTAGCGATCTATGGTTTGATTATCTTTCCTAAGGTGTTAGGGCACATTGAAGTAGCAGTGATAGACTTCTTTGAGCAAATTGAGAATAATGGGAATCCAGCACCCGCCATACTAGCGGAAACCTTCAGGTCACTGAATTACTGTAGGAGGAATGGAGAAGGGCGATTTGTGGGATGCGCACAGTTACTGCATGTTTGGGCCAAAAGTCATTTTAAATGTGAGGAAAAGGCTTTCAAGAGAACTTTCCTACATCATCGTGCTCCAGTTAAAGAGTTCTGTAACAGTAAGTGGCCAAAACCGAAAAGTAAGGAAGAATGGGTGGATTTTTTGCAAAGACTTGAGGAAAAACAGATTACACGGATGACACCTTGGATGCCTCATGTACCGGTCTTATATCGATGCGGAGAAGAATCATGGGTGCAACTTCTGGGACCATGGGGAGTGATAAGCTATGCGCCACTTATGGTGCTAAGACAGTTTGGAGCTAAACAATTCATTCCACTAACACATGGGCTTAGTGATTTGGAGTTTTCTTATGGTGTGCCAAAGGCAATGAAAAAAGGAGAGCAAGTGGTCCGATCATGGAAACAAGCACGAAGAATCAACCTTGGACCCCTCTCTGATAAAGCTACCCCGGAATACCTGGTGTGGAGGGCAAAGCAAGTAAGGGAGGTGGTGTTTCTCTCGAGAGAACACAGCATGCCTTTAGTACCAGAAGAAGAAGTATCTAAGGTCGAAATCGCTAGGCAGCAGTTCAAGAAAGATGAGGAAAGGTGGAAGCAAGAGAATTTGAGGCTTCGGAGAGAGATGGAACAACTCAAGTACGAGGCAGAGATGCGAGAAGCCAAGCTTAAGAAGATCCAACATGAACACCACGTCACCAACAAGGATCTCAGAAATCTGCACCTAGAGAACAAGAAGTTGAGATCCGAAATGAGGGTTGGAGGAATCATGCAAACTTCAAATGAAAGAAAAAGAGAATTAGAAGACTTGCACAAAAGGGTAGAACACTGGGCACACAAAGCCAAGAAGAGTGAAAAAGAAGTGGTCTATTTGTCCCAAGAACGACAAAATTGGGAAGGCATGTACTCAGCAAGTGCGAGGAAGTTAGCCCAATGTCAGAAAGAAAATGAGGAACTAAAGGAGAAGCTGAAAAAAGGAAAGCAAGTCGAGGTAGATGATGAAAAAGTTACATTGCAGCAAAAGGTTCAAATGCTAGAAGAGCAGTTACAAGAACATAAGAACCACATCAAAGTAATAATAGAAGATTGGGAACGAAGTGAAAACAACTGGAGTTATGGATATGACATGGCACAGGATGCAAGCATGACATGGAGAGTGGAAAGCCTCGGGAGACAGCAATACATAGAGCATATGGCCACTCAAGTTTGCAAAGCTGTGACAAAGGCGAGGGAAATGGTTGATAGAGCCGAAACATTGAGACAAGAAATCCTCCCAACAGAAAAGCACGGGCAAAGGCTGCTGAGCTTTTTAGATGAAGCTAAGGACCAATATCAGCAAGTTAGTCGTTTTTATGGATTTAATCGGAATATGATTGGAATGTAACAAATGACTTGTTGAATGAATGAAAGTCCCTTTTGTTGAAATTGTTATGGCTTAAATATCCCTCAAAGTATCATTCATTTTGCATCACACTCATTCATCACATTCATTCATTCCTTCATATAGTCTACATAAAACGTAATATTTCAGAGATTGCATCATGTAGTAATTAGTTTCTTATTGTGGTAATCAAGATTCAAGGGTAGCTTCAACATTCAAAGATTCCAGCCCAAATTCCCAAACACTCATACAATACCGGTCACGCTTAAGAGCAATGGAGGAAGAACATGGTAATAGGATGGATAGGATGGAGAAAGCGCAAGAAGAAATCCGAGGGCAGTTAGCCGCTTTAATGGAAATGATGACAAGAATGAACCGAGAGAAAGAAGGGGCTAGAGAAATACCTAACCCAGGGACAGATCAGCCTCGGGAAGATGATGATCCCCAATACCCTCCAGGGTTTACCCCATTTCATGCCCAATTCTCACAAGGCATACCTCCACCCCCACCTCCTCCACAGCCTATGGGCAGCTACGCTTACGTGTATCCGGGAGCACCGAGCACCTCAGCACAACCTCATATCACAGTACCTATACCTCCCACTCAAGAGACAAGACCTGCGGATCCAATTCAAGTCCCTGACTTAGATGATCCAAGAGAGCAAGAGAAATTGAAGGGTAGCGTGTCGGAGGTAAAAGGGGATTCCGACTCTAAAAAGTTCAGCATTATAGAGGAAAGGCTGCGGGCCATCGAGGGCAGTGATTTCTATGGGTCAGTGGATGCAATGGGATTGTGCTTAGTTCCAGATGTGGTGATCCCCCCTAAGTTTAAAACTCCTGAGTTCGAGAAGTACGATGGGACCAAGTGCCCCATCACTCACGTGACAATGTATTGTTGCAAGATGGCCGCTTATAACCATGATGACAAGCTATTGATACATGTGTTTCAGGATAGCCTCATGGGGTCCGCTGCTAGATGGTATGTGCAGCTAGATGGTACGCGTATTCATAGTTGGAGCGACTTGGCTAGGGCATTTATTGCTCAGTACAAGCATGTCACAGACATGGCCCCAGATAGATTGTCCTTGCAGAACATTGAGAAGAAGGCTAATGAAAGCTTCAAGGAGTATGCTCAGCGTTGGAGAGACTCGGCAGCACAAGTCCAACCACCTCTGACTGAGAAGGAGATTACAGTATTATTTGTTAATACTCTGAAGGCCCCCTATTATGAACGTATGATAGGGAACGCAACAAAGAATTTCGCTGACATGGTCATCACTGGTGAAATAATCGAGAACGCAATTAAGAGCGGGAAGTTGGAAAGCAGTGATTCAAAGAAAGGTGGGTTATCCAAGAAGAAGGAGGTTGAAACCCAGGCAGTCACCCACACAACACCTCGGTATAGAGGAAGTGCACCTTACTCGCCCCGGTTTCAGCCACAACCTCAACCTTACCCAAATTACCAACCCTATTTCCCAACCACAAACAATGTCTCGTACACTCCCTACCAAAATTCCTTCCAACCACAGACATTTCAACCTAATCTTCGCCCTCCAACACCTTACTATACACCAACACCCACAGCCCAACCTTACCAGCCAAACAGTAACCCAACTGCTAACCAAAGGCCTCCCCGAAGAAATATTGAAAGGCCTCCTATTGATCCTATCCCAATGTCATACACAGACTTATTCCCGCAACTTGTGAAAGGCCACATGATTGCCCCTCTTTTCATGGAGCCAATGAAACCACCTTTTCCAAGATGGTATGACCCCAACGCTCGATGTGATTACCATGGTGGGAACCCGGGTCATTCAACAGAGAACTGCACAGCTCTAAAATACAAGGTGCAAGATTTGGTCAAGTCAGGGAGATTGACTTTTTCCAAGGAGATGGAGCCAAGTATCAATGCTAACCCACTGCCCAGCCACAGTGGAGGATCAGTTAGTGTAGTTGAAGCTCGGGGGAAGTGTCTCACAAAGAAACACGTGGAGGAGGTTGAGACTCCAATGAGCCTAGTTTTCGATGTTCTCACCAATGCCAAGATGATTCAGCCTGCACTGTGGGAGTTGAAAGTCCATCAAGATGAATTTGACTCAGATCAAATATGTGAATATCATAGAGGATCTGTGGACCATTCTATCCAAAACTGTCATCAATTCGACAAGTGGTCCAGTCCATGATGGATTCGTTCTTAATAGAGTTTTATACGAAGGAGGAGGGAGATGTAGTAAGCACTGCCTCAGATGAATCTTCGGGATGTGATTACCCGTGGGGAAAGCCAATGACAGTGTTTTACAAAGAGAAGCCAAGTCCCAAACAGGAGGAATCTAGCCTTATCACTCCTCCAACCATGACAATCAAAATTCCGAGCTCTTTTCCTTATAAAAGCAACAAGGCTGTACCTTGGAAATATGAGTTCAAAGCAGTGATTGAAGGGGCAAGCAACATGGGCTCAGATCAGCCAATTATGCCAGATAATGCAAACATCAGTGGAGTAGGAGGAATTACACGTAGTGGGAGATGCTATACACCGGAAATGCTAGAAAGGGTCCGAAAAGGAAAAGCAAAGGAAGGAGAAGAGGATGGTCAGATGAAAAAAGGAGGGGAACAAGCTTTAGGGGAAAAACTACAAGAGCCGGTGTCGGACGAAGATGCAAGGGAGTTTTTAAAGTTAATCAAGCACAGTGAGTATAGTGTAGTCGAGCAATTGAACAAGATGCCTGCTCGAATTTCACTATTATCTTTGCTGCTGAATTCTGAATCTCACCGGAACGCCTTAATGAAGGTTTTGAATCAAGCCTATGTGCCTCATGATATCCCGGTTGACAGTATGGACCAGTTAGCGGGAAATATAACAGCGGCAAACTTTATATCTTTTACCGATGACGAAATTCCACCGGAAGGGCGAGGGAGCATTAAGGCCTTAAACATCACTACCAGCTGCAAGGGCCACACAATTGCCAAAGTTTTGATTGATAATGGGTCGTCGATCAATGTCATGCCTATCACCACACTAAAAAAGATGCCTGTTGACCTGTCTTACATACAACCGAGTAACATGGTTGTGAGGGCGTTTGATGGTTCTAGAAGAGATGTGATAGGTGATATAGAAATCCCGATTGACATAGGGCCGGTTACTTTCAATGTCCAATTCCAAGTGATGGATATTTCCCCATCCTACAGTTTCCTGCTGGGGAGACCATGGATCCATATGGCGGGCGCTGTTCCTTCGTCATTACACCAGAAAGTAAAATTTGTCGTTGGTGATAAACAAGTATCTGTTTCAGGAGAAGAAGACCTTTTAATCACGAAACCTTTGTCTGTACCCTACATTGAGGCAGCCGAGGAAGCATTAGAGTGTTCTTTCCGGGCCTTTGAGATAGTGAATGCAACATATGTGGGAGAAGGAGCAAGAATACCCACCCCTCGGTTGTCAACCACTACTAAGATGATTGTTAAACAGACACTGCAAAAGGGCTGGCGTGTCGGAAGAGGCTTAGGGAAAAATCTCCAAGGACATAAGAAGCCTGTGAGGATTGAGGAGAACAAAGACAGGTTTGGTCTCGGATACAAGGCCACGGGTTTGGAGAGAAAGAAGATTCTGGAAGAGAGAAGGAAGAAAAGAATAGCCCGCCTCCGAGGATACGAAGAAGAATCGGAGAAGATGGTGATCCCGTACCTCTATGATATTTTTCGCTTTGGCGGATGTTATCACCCTGATTCATTAGAGGCAGTGGAAGCAATACCTAGGATAAAAGGATCTTCTCGTGGGTTCCTAGTCTAAAGGGGTGCATGGAGAAATGACAGTTTTTGTTATAGAAATGATGGTGTTGTTAGGCACAGAGCTGAAAGACTGGATTGTTGAAAGGATACCTTCTATCTTTTTGTTTTTCTTTTTAATGTAGTAAGGTAGATTATCAACATCTTGGTTTAGAGAACTCTAGAAGATTTTTTGTAAACTTGATCTTCATCATCATTTCAATAAATTAACAAGTTCAATGCATTTCGAGTACTTTCTTTCATCCATCATCATTTCTATGACTGTTCTTCTTTTCATTCACTACAATTGGTAAGAACAACCAACCATATCTGTCAAATCTTTACTTTTTCAGGAAAATGAATAATGAATGTGAAGATAACCTTAACAGCTATCCGGGGTTTGATTTTGAAAATTCTATGCATATTGGTGAACTCGATAACAATGTAGATTCAGACGATGATGCTTTGTCTCCAGATCTATTGAAAATGATTGAGCAAGAGAAAAAACTAATTGAACCCCACAAAGAAGTAATTGATATGGTTAACTTAGGGGATGATGAGAACGTCAAAGAAGTCAAAGTAGGCACAGCAGTTCCATTGGTTGAGAGGCAAAGGCTAGAGGAATTACTTCGTGAGTATGTCGATGTGTTTGCTTGGTCTTATCAAGACATGCCCGGGTTAAACACTGACGTTGTGGAGCACCGTCTGCCTTTGAAAACAGAATGTAGGCCGGTACAACAGAAGCTTAGGCGTATGAAGCCCGAGATGTTGTTGAAGGTGAAGGAAGAAGTAAAAAAGCAATTCGATGCAGGGTTCTTAAAGGTAGCCAAGTATCCGGAATGGGTGGCTAACATAGTCCCGGTACCGAAAAAGGATGGCAAAGTAAGGATGTGTGTAGATTATCGGGACTTAAACAGAGCTAGCCCTAAAGATAATTTCCCATTGCCTCATATCGATACCCTGGTGGATAATACGGCCCAACACTACATGTTTTCGTTCATGGATGGTTTTTCAGGCTACAATCAGATTAAAATGGCCGAGGATGACATGGAGAAAACCACTTTTGTGACAGTTTGGGGCACATTTTGCTACAAAGTTATGCCTTTCGGTTTAAAGAATGCCGGGGCCACCTACCAAAGGGCGATGGTAACCCTCTTTCATGACATGATGCATAAAGAGATAGAGGTGTATGTAGAAGACATGATTGCCAAGTCCCGAGGAGAAGAGGATCATGTAGCCAACCTTCGAAAGTTGTTCGAAAGGCTACGGAAGTTTCAGCTCAAGTTGAACCCTGCCAAATGCACTTTTGGCGTTAAATCGGGAAAGTTGTTAGGGTTTGTAGTCAGCGAAAAGGGAATTGAAGTGGACCAGGACAAAATCAGCGCGATACAAAATCTGTCGCCTCCACGCACACAGAAGGAAGTAAGAGGCTTTTTGGGAAGATTGAACTATATTTCCCGTTTCATCTCGCAACTTACGCTTAAATGTGATCCCATTTTTAAGTTGCTTCGGAAACAAGATCCGGGAGAATGGAATGAGGCATGCCAAGAGGCTTTTGAAAAAGTGAAAAGGTATTTGTCAAATCCACCTGTTCTAGTACCGCCGACGGCTGGAAAACCCTTGTTGCTAAACATGACTGTCAATGAACACTCTATGGGATGCGTACTGGGTCAACATGATGATACGGGCAAGAAAGAACGGGCTATCTACTACTTGAGCAAGAAGTTCACTGATTACGAGGCCAAGTACACTACAATAGAAAAAATGTGTTGCGCATTGGCTTGGATTGCTCGTAGATTGAGGCAGTATATGTTGTACCATTCGACTTGGTTGATAGCTAGGTTGGATCCCCTCAAGTACATCTTTGAGAAACCATCATTGTCAGGCAGACTTGCTAGATGGCAAGTTATGCTTTCTGAATATGACATCGTGTACGTGTCTCAAAAAGCAGTCAAAGGTGGGGCAATAGCCGACTTTCTCGCAGATCGTGCTACCGACGAATATGAGCCCATCAAGCTAGATTTTCCAGATGAAGATATAATGTCTGTCTTTCAAGCAGAAAAGGAAGAGCCTGACAGCAAACCATGGAAAATGTTCTTTGATGGCGCCTCCAACGCCTTAGGACATGGAATCGGGGCAGTTTTAATATCTCCAAATGGAAAGTATTACCCGTCCACAGCCAGATTAAATTTCAACTGCACCAACAACATGGCTGAATACGAAGCTTGTGCAATGGGCTTAGAAGCTGCAATCGAGAGGAGAATCAAGAACTTGGAAGTTTATGGAGATTCAGCGCTGGTTATTTATCAGTTACGAGGTGAATGGGAAACAAGGGATCAGAAGCTAGTTCAGTACCAGAAGTACATAGCTGACCTTGTACAACAATTTGACGATATCACCTTCCAACATTTATCTCGAGAAGAAAACCAGGTTGCCGATGCCTTGGCAACACTAGCTGCAATGTTTAAAATGGAAACAGAAGCAAATGTTTCACCAATCAAACTGCGCATGAGAGATTCTCCAGTCCACTGTTCTAGTATTGAAGAGGAAGCAGATGGACAACCTTGGTATTATGACATCATGAAATACCTTAAGAGTCAACAATACCCAGAGCATGCATCGGAGAATGATAAAAAGATCCTTAGAAGATTGGCAATGGGATTCCTCGTTGATGGAGACGTTTTGTATAAAAAAGGTAGAGATCAGATGTTGTTGAGATGTGTAAAAGTGTCTGAAGCCAAAAGGATTCTGGAAGAGGTACACGATGGGACTTGTGGGGCACATGCAAATGGTCATTTCATGGCTAGACAGATTATGAGGGCGGGTTATTATTGGACTACACTAGAAAGAGATTGCATAGATTATGCTAGAAAATGCCACAAGTGTCAAATCTATGCTGACAAAATTCAAGTTCCCCCGACATCACTGAATGTCATGGCACCGCCGTGGCCTTTCTCTATGTGGGGAATGGATGTGATTGGACCCATCTCTCCCAAGGCATCAAATGGGCACAGATTCATTTTTGTAATGATAGACTACTTTACCAAATGGGTTGAGGCTGCATCTTATGCGAATGTGACTAAGTCTACTGTTTGTAAGTTTCTAAAGAAGGAGATAATATGTCGGTATGGGCTCCCAGAAAGGATCATATCAGACAATGCCCTCAACTTGAACAATGACATGATGAAAGAAGTATGTGCACAGTTCAAGATCAGACATCACAACTCAGCTCCGTATCGTCCGAAGATGAATGGAGCTGTTGAGGCTGCTAACAAGAATATCAAAAGGATTGTGGGAAAAATGACAAACACATACAAAGACTGGCACGAGAAGCTACCATTTGCTTTGCATGCCTATAGAACATCAGTACGTACTTCTACTGGGGCAACTCCCTTTTCTCTAGTTTACGGCATGGAAGCAGTGCTGCCTGTTGAGGTAGAAATTCCCTCCCTAAGAGTCTTAATGGAATTAAACTTGGATGAGGCTGAATGGGTTCGAAGTCGCTTTGAACAATTGAATCTTATAGAGGAGAAAAGGCTTACGGCACTATGTCATGGTCAGATGTACCAGAAGAGAATGATGCGAGCCCATGATAAAAAGGTTCGACCCAGGCATTTCCGTGAAGGGGAATTGGTGTTGAAAAAGATCCTCCCAAATCACCACGATAATCGGGGCAAATGGACACCAAATTGGGAAGGACCATACGTGGTGAAAAGAGCGTTCTCAGGTGGGGCGTTGATCTTGACAGAGATGGATGGAAATGATCTGCCTAATCCGATAAATTCCGATGCTGTGAAGAAATACTATGCTTGAAGAAAGGAAAAGAAGAAAAAATAATAAAAAAAGAAAAAAGAAGAAAAGAAGAAAAAAAAAAGAAAAAAAAACACCCAAAAAAAAGAGAGAAAGGAAATAAAAGGAGAAATTAAACTGAAAACCCAAAAAGGGCAGTTTGGATAAAAGGGGATATTTAAGTTGAAAACCTGAAAAGGCGACTTAGATGCGAAAAAGATCAACACCCGGGGATCGAAATTATACTGAGCATTGCGTCAGCCGGATGAACTCAATGTGACAGGGGGCATCAATGGATTAGTTTTTTCCGAAGAAAGCACCGGTTTGGTTTGTGAAGGGATATCTAGACATTCATTATTTGTTTTGGTCACCACTCATTGAAATTCACCACTTGACCTTTACGGCATCTGTTACCCATCTGTACTTTTGTTGTTGTCATTATCTCTTGTCGAACCAATAACAAATGCTTTTCTTCTAAATTTGTTGTTCTTTTGGTCATTACATAACTAACTGATAAAGTGCAAGAATGCATGGTGTTTGTTAACAAAATGAAATGAAGATGATGATTAAAATGATAATATACCTGCTAACATTACTAAAGAAGAAGAAAAAGAAAGAAAAAGAGGAAGAATAGGAAAAGAGAGAAATAAGGGAATGAAACAAAGGAAATTGAAAATTGTGACAAGTACATGTTGTGAATCAACTCCGATTTGAAATTGGTGACAACTATTTTGTGAAACACGGGTGAAAAGATCAAAAGACACAAAAAGGACAATTCTGAGAATTTGATTACCACAATAGGAATTGCATGACTTTGTCAATACATGCATTTGCATTTCATTCACATTATGAAAAAAAAAAGCAAAACAAAATAAAAAAAAACAGACAAAAGGACAAACAAAAAAGAGAAAGAAAAAAAAAAGAAGAAGAAAGAAGAGAAAGAAAAATAGAAGAGGAAAAAGGAAGAATTTAAAGTTTCATCGCCTCTGCTGCAAGAGGAGCACATTTCAGAAAGGAATTTAAAGTTTCATTGCCTCTGCTGCAAGAGGAGCACATTCCAGGAAGAATTTAAAGTTTCATTGCCTCTGCTGCAAGAGGAGCATATTCCAAAAAAAAAAAAAGAGGAAAAATTTAAGTTTCATGGCCTCTGCTGCAAGAGGAGCACTTTTCCAGGAAAAATTTAAAGTTTCATCGCCTCTGCTGCAAGAGGAGCATATTCTGGAAAAAAGAATTTAAAGTTTCGTTGCCTCTGCTGCAAGAGGAGCACATTAAAAAAAAAAAATAAATAAAATAAAGAATTTAAAGTTTCTCGGCCTCTGCTGCAAGAGGAGCACATTTCAAAAAGAAAAATTTAAGTTTCATGGCCTCTGTTGCAAGAGGAGCACATTCCAAGAAAATTTTAAAATTTCAATGCCTCTATTGTGGGAGGAGCACGTTTACAAAAAAAAAAAGGAAAAAAAAAGAAAAAAAAAAGAAGAAAGAGATTAGGTTTTAAGCCGGACAAAATTAGTGTGTCTTTTGTCTTTGCTCTATTGCTGATCCTCAGCAATGAGCAAAGAGGGGCAGCTGTTGACACCTAATTTTGTCCCGTTTTTATTATTATTATTTTATTTTTATTTTTGTTATTAGTTTTTTTATTATTATTATTATTTTTTATTTTTATTTTTATTATTTTATTATTTTTTATTTTATTTTATTTTTTTTCTTTTTTCTTTTCTTTCTTTCTGTTTGCTCGTTTTTCTTCTTTCTGTTTCTTCCGGTTCTTTCTTTCCTTCTTTTTCAACCACATTTAATGAAATGAAGACCCAAAACCGACCGACACCCATCAACCCACTGACCGGCAACTGGTTTAGGCTAAAACCACCGTTGCCAGCCCCCCAAATTCCACAAAAGATCTACCCGAATCCACCGCAACCTACCATTTCTGACACCCCTATTGCTAACCGAGAGACAAAAACTCAGAGATGTTTGACTCTAAGGCACTGGACTAGATTAAAAGGGATGTTCTTGAATCTGTTGAAGGGGCCCGAAGAATTGATGAAAAAAAATTTTTGAGATTCAAACATAATCACAAAAAAAAAAACCACCTTTACCATCGAAAAATCACAAACCACCACCATCCTTATCACTGCCTCACCCATCACCATTTTCGACACCCTACAACAGAAACAACAAAAGCCACCATCACCACCACCAAGCCACCATCACCTACACAAAACCGAAACCCAAATCTCAAACCTCAAACCCTAAAAAAAAAACAGAACCGAAACCCTAAAAAAAAAAAGTTTGGGTTTCAGATTTGAAACCCCAATCCAAACATTAGCCCTAGATCTAAGAAACCAAACAGCAGATATTACAACATCAGAAAGAAAAAACAAAAAAAAAAAAACAAAAAAAAGGGGGAAAAAAGGTCTCGGCTTTGGGTAGATTTGTGGAGCTAAGAGTGTTTTCGGGTTAAACGGAGGCCGGATCGGAGGAGAGGGAGACGAGGGGAGTGTTTTTGGTGTATCAGGGAGACCACCGGCGACCGGCGTACGGCGGCGCACGGTGGCCGGTAATCGCCCGGAGGAGGAGAGAGGCGAGAGGATTTTTTGGGGTTTTAGGATTTTTTTTGGAGAAGACCGGTTGAAATGAGGGAGAAAAAAAATATAGGCTTTTATAGAGCAGCAAAACGCTGCGTTTTGAAGCCCCTTGACCCGCGCTCCAGCCCGACCCGGATCCGAGATCCGCGCGACCCGACCAGCGACCCGACTCCGCTCCGTCCCTCACGCGACCCGCGCTCCAGCCCGACCCGATTTCGGATCCGACCGCGACCCGCTCCGTTTTGGTATATTTTTTTCTTTTCTTTTTCTTTTTTTCTTTATTTTATTCATCCATTTATTTATTAATTATAAAAAAAGGACAATAATAAAATAGAAAATATACCAAAGCAAGAATAAATAAATAAATAGTATAATACAATATAAAATAAAAATAAAATAAAATGAACACATAGTTCTAAAAGAAAAGATAAATATATATAAAATGTGTAAAATACATAGTATGTAAATACATATGTTAATAAATATAAAAAATGTATAAATATATAGTTTTAAAACATATGTAAATAAATGTGTAAAATACATACATATAAATATATAAAATATATATAGCTTTAAAACATATGAATATATATTATACATAGAATATATAAATAAAGATATAAAAATGTATATATACACATAAATTATATATAAAAACATATTTTTAAAATAAAAATAAATTTTTATTAGATAAATGAAATGTGGGTTAAGAAAAAATAATAATAATAAATGAAGAATAAGAATAAAATAAATAAAATAAGTATGGAATCCCGATGATAAGTCTTCATTGAACTCGCAAATAGCGATTCTTCGAAAAACTTTAGGTGAGGGGAATTATTTCGAATGTTACCAGAGTATTGGGATATTCGGTATTATTTCTCAATATTCGATCTCGTGCTTATTTTTTTTATTTTATTTACTGTTTATCTTTCATTAATAAAAAAAATAATACATAAAAATAATAGATCAATAAAATAAAAATAAGATAAGTATGGAATCCCGATGATAAGTCTTCGTTGAACTCGCAAGTAGCGATTCTTCGAAAAACTTTAGGTGAGGGGAATTATATCGAATGTTACCAGAGTATTGGGATATTCGGTATTATTCCTCAATATCCAATTTCATGCTTATTTATTAAAAAAAAAGGAGATCAAAAATAAAATGAATAAATAAATATATATAATAAAGAGTTTTGACAAATAAAAAGTGTTTAGAGAAATATTAATTAAGTGAAAACTAATAAAAACAAAAGAGGCAATAAAAACAATCGAAGGAAATAGACAAAAGGGGATTTTTAGAATTACAAAAAAAATATATAAAAATTAATCATAGTAAATTTTCCAAAAGTAAAGAATGATAGTTAAAATAATTAAATAAGTAATAATAAGAATTTTAGTAAAAAGGAATAATTAAAAGAATTAAGATCATAAATTTTAAATTTAAGTAAACAAATCTTCCGACGATGGGATGTTATGAAACTCACAAGTAGTGATTTCTTAACTGATCCCTAGGTGAGAAGAATCTACTAAATGTTACCAGAGTATTGGGATATTTAGTATGAATTTTCAATAATTAATTTTTTTATTAAAAATAAAAATAAATAAGTGTTTTTTTTAAAAAAAGAAATTAATAAGGAAATTTAAATTTAATTAAACAATGGTCCGATGATGGGATGTCATGAAACTCACAAGTAGTGATTTCTTAACTGATCCCTAGGTGAGAAGAATCTACTAAATGTTACCAGAGTATTGGGATATTTAGTATGAATTTTCAATAATTAATTTTTTTATTAAAAATAAAAATAAATAAGTGTTTTTTTTTAAAAAAAGAAATTAATAAGGAAATTTAAATTTAATTAAACAATGGTCCGATGATGGGATGTCATGAAACTCACAAGTAGTGATTTCTTGACTGATCCCTAGGTGAGAAGAGTTCACTAAGTGTTACCAAAGTATTGGGATACTTAGTGCAATTTTTTCAATAATAAGAATTTTTATTTAAAATAAATAAGGAAATATTTATATAAAAAATCAAAAATTCCTTTGCATCATTTATTAGCTGTTTGCATCATATGCATTCATAATAATTTTTGAAACGAGTGTGAATCTTCTGATGATGAGATTCTATAGAACCCACAAGTAGTGATTCTTAAGAAATCTCTAGGTGAGGAAATTATCCGAAATGCTACCAGAGTATTGGGGTACTTCGAAATAATTTTCAATATAAAAGATTTTCACTTATTTCAAATAAAAAATAATATTTAAATGTTTTAAAATTAAAAGAAAAAATTGATTGCAATAAAATAGGAATTATCTTTAAATACTAATTCAAGACCATTTTATTAAAACTAAAAGATAACACATGATTATTATGGTACCGTTTTTTAACGGGCGTCGTGGGGGTGCTAATCCTTCCCTACGCGTAACCGTACCCCCGAACCCAACTTTGTTTTCACAGACCAAAAATTATCTTTTTAATAAAACTTAATTAATTTTGAGATTTTATTAATAAGATAAATATTTTAGGTGGCCAATCACACCTAGTCAAAAAAGATTGGTGGCGACTCCATTTTTGTTTTTAAACGCTTTTTTTCAAAATCGTCGAGCGCGAAGCCGTTACGACAATGATTAAACATGAGATCCTAGGTATGTTTATCTGTATAAATTTCTAACAAGTGGTATCAAGAGCCATTCATGTTTGATCATTAAGAATTAAAATTTTTTGTGTAAAACCTTAGGGCTTTTATTCCTTATGGAATAAGGATTAAAATCATGTGAACAATTTTCTGGAATTTTGTTTCATGTTTCATGAATTTTATCTTTAAATTTTTTAAATCCTGAAATTAAATTTCAACCAAAACAATTATATTTAACATGTTTTAATTCAAATTAATGAATCATAATTGTTTCTTGTGACTTATATAGTTGAATCAAAGTCATAATTTTGGTAATTTTTTGTTTTGGTTGAAAGAAATCAAGAAAAGGGGTTGAGTTCTTTCATGGAGTTTTTTTTTTCTTGAATCTTTCTTGATTCGATTCATCACCAAATTTGTTGTTTTTTAATCTGATTTTGCATGGGTTTTGTAAAACAAAGTGTTAATTCCATGATTGTAAATTAAATTTTGGCAAAAATCAAGTAAAAAGGGGTTAAAAAATAAAAAACAGACCTGTTCATGTCTATTCATGCAGCTAGACCCGGCTGGCTGAGGAAAATAACACTGTCTCGTGTGGGACAGTATCCCACGAGCAAAGGGTCCACGTGCCACCCTCGGGTAGCCATTTAGCCACCGTTTTCTGCAGTTCAGCATAAAATTTTATTTTAAAATTTTTGGTGATTTTTCTAGAATTTTTTGAAACTTTTAAATATTTATTATTTAATATTCATGGTAATTTTAGTGTTTTGATATATTATGCACTTGTATTCTGAAATTTTATTTCATGATAAAATATTTCATGATATTCTAAGTTGATTGACAACTCACTCTCCCTGTTGTGTGAATAAATTTATATACTCTCAATATTTTGTATATGTGCATAATGTGTTAAAAATAAAGTTCAAAATAAATTAAATTAATATAAAATGTCACCAAAGTGACCTCTTTTATGTTAATTTATTTATTTTGAAAATTGAGGTTGTCATTTAAAAATTTAAATGGTTGTGTTTTTAATCCCTGAGAAAATAATCAGCCTAAAGGAAGGTTATTTTTTGGCTGGATTACAAGCACAATAAGGTAGTAAATATGTGATAAAATTATTTTTATCATGCATTCAATATGTCGGCCCAAAGGAAGGCATATTGTTGGCATGATTTGGTTATCAATATTTACTAATAAAGTTTAAGAGTACCACTTACAAATTAAAATTTTTGTTCAAAGACTAAATTTTAATGTTGTGCTTCGTATCTTATATGGCCCAAAATTATTATTTGTTAATTGTGAGCTTATTATTGTTGTTTTTCTATTTACAGTAAATGTTTCTTCTATATTTGCCAATTTGAATAATATCTTAGTGCTTAACGGCACTAACTTCGAGAAATAAAAGAAGCACATTACTATTGTGCTTGGGTGTATGGATCTAGACTATGCGATCAAGTCTGACAAACCTCCCGCCCTTGCTAATAATAATACAGCTACGGATAGGGCACTTTATGAAAAATGGGAGCGTTCAAACCACATGAGTCTAATGATCATGAAGCACTCAATTTCGGATACCATCAATGATGCAATGCCTGAGGAAGAAAATGCTAAGAGTTTCCTACAGCAGATTGCAAACAGATTCGCTGCAAATGAAAAGGTTGAAACAAGCACCATCCTGTCCAAGCTTGTTTCAATGCGATATAGTGGCAAAGGGAACATAAGGGAGTACATCATGGAAATGTCTAATCTTGTTATAAGACTAAAGGCACTAAAGTTAGAGTTGTCTGAGGACATTCTCGTGCACTTGGTCTTAATATCTCTTCCCGCACAATTCAGTCCTTTTAAAATAAGTTATAACACTCAAAAGGAGAAATGGACTTTTAATGAGCTCATTGCTCAATGTGTGTAAGAGGAAGAGAGGTTGAAACAAGAGAAGACATAAAGTGCTCACTTAGTATCTTCTTCTTATGACAATGCTGCCAACAGAAAGAGAAAAAGGAACACAAGAAAAGGCACTACAAATTCTGGAACTTCACAGCCTAAAGGACAACAGAAACAAGATAAGGTGATCACTTGTTTCTTTCGCCGTAAAGGTGGTCATATGAAGAAGGATTGTTCCAAGTATGCTAAATAGCTTGCCAAAAAAGGTAAACTTCTCAACCTTGTTTGTTCTGAAGTTAATTTGGCTTTAATACCATCACACTTGGTGGATAGATACGGATGTAACTACTCACATAAGTGTGACTATGCACGGTTGTTTAAGGAGCAAAAAGCCAACTAATACTGAAAGATTTTTCTACGTAGGAAATGGAGAAAGAGCTCATGTTGAGACTATTTGTCTATTTATATTAAAATTAGAATATGGTTGCTATTTAGATTTGAAAGAGACTTTTTATGTACCATCATGTAGACGAAATTTAATTTCTGTTTCTTATTTGGACAAATCAGGGTATTCTTGTTCATTTGGAAATGAAAAATTTAGTCTTTTTCAGTATTCAAATCTTATTGGCACAGGTTCTATAGTTGATAATCTATATAAATTGGATCTTCATGCCTCACACATTAATAAATCCTTGCATACAAATAATTGTGGTACAAAGTGCAAATTAATTAATGAAAATTCTTCCATGTTATGGCACATGCGTTTAGCACATATTTTTGAACAAAGAATAAAGAGGCTTGTGTCAGAAGGAATTCTTGATTCCCTTGATTTTTTAGATTTCAAAATTTGTGTTAAGTGTATTAAGGGAAAACAAATAAATATCAAGAAAATTGGTGCTGATAGGAGTTTAAACGTCTTGGATTTAATTCATACTGATATTTGTGGTCCATTCCCTACAGCTTCTTGGAA
Source organism: Heritiera littoralis (assembly GCA_031772115.1). Lineage (NCBI taxonomy): Eukaryota > Viridiplantae > Streptophyta > Magnoliopsida > Malvales > Malvaceae > Heritiera > Heritiera littoralis. The sequence goes on from JAPDPK010000065.1 coordinate 580,324, forward strand.
TGGTCAACGGTATTTTATTACTTTCATAAATGATTATTCTTGTTATGGGTACCTATACTTGATTCATGAGAAGTCTCAGGCATTAGACATTTTCAAAACCTATAAAGCTGAAGTTGAAAATCAACTAGGTAGGAAAATTAAAGCTGTTAAATCTGACCGTGGTGGTGAATATTACGGTAGATATGACAGATCAGGTGAACAACGTCCAAGCCCTTTTGCAAAGTATTTAGCAGAATGTGGCATCGCTCCTTAATAGACCATGCTAGGGACTCCAAGTCAAAATGGTGTATCTGAGAGACGAAGTCGGACCTTAAAGGATGTGGTTAGAAGTATGATTAGTCATTCGTCTTTGGCAGAGTCACATTAAGGAGAAGCCTTAAAGACTGCAGTGTACGTTCTTAATTGAGTTCCAAGCAAAGCAATAGCTAAAACCCCATATGAATTATGGACAGGAAAGAAGCCTAGTATTAGGCATTTACATATTTGGGGTTGTCCAGTTGAGGCTAGGCCATACAAGCCTAATGAAAGGAAATTAGACTCAAGAAAATAAGCTACTACTTTGTTAGATACTCAGAAAGATCGAGGGGTTTCAAATTTTATGATCCCTCAAATATATCCTTTTTCAAAACAGGGAATGCTAAGTTTATTTAGGATGTTGAATATGATGAGTGTGCCAAACTCAGGAACTTTGTCTTTGAGGAAAAACATGTTACTATACCTACAGTTGTAATTGAAAATGATCAGACAATTATGTCTGACATTGCTCAAGATGCAAATCCAGACTGTCAAGACACTCTTGGGTTACCTCCTACTCATATTGAAGAGCAACAACAAATTCAATTGGAAGTGCCATTAAGGAGACCCTTAAGAGAAAGGAGATCGGCGATTCCAAATGATTATATCGTATATCTCCAAGAACACGAGTTTGATATAGGACTAGAAGATGATCTAAAATCTTTTAGTGAAGCCAAACAGAGTGTTCACTCTCATAAATGGATTGAGGCCATGAAAGATGAGATAAAATAAATGGAGGACAATGACATTTGGGATCTTTTTGAATTGCCTAAAAGAGCAAAACCCATTGGTTGTAAATGGATTTTCAAAACCAAACGGGATTCTAAAGGCAATATCGAAAGATAAAACACGTCTAGTTGCCAAAGGTTTCACTTAAAAGGAAGGCATTGATTATAAAGAGACATTCTCTTCAGTTTCATCGAAAGACTCTTTTAAAATCATTATGACTTGGAGCTACACCAGATGGATGTAAAGACTGCGTTTCTCAAGGGTGACATTGAAGAAACAATTTATATGGTGTGACCAGAAAATTTTGTGTCGGATAAATCGAAACATCTGATGTGCAAATTAAAGAAATCCATCATGGTTTAAAGCAAGCATCCCATCAATTAGGGGTGTTCATAATATGTAAAAAATTCGGTTAACCGATTGACCGAATTAAATTCGGTTAACCGATTGACCGAATTTAATTTGGTTAACCGATTGACCGAATTTAATTCGGTTAATCGGTCGGCCACCGAATTAAATTTGATCGGTTAACGAAAATGAGATTGGAGAAAATTCGGTTATCGGTTAATTCGGTTCGAAAACCAAATTTATTCCGGTTAACCGAATTAATGATATATATTTATATATATATATAATATACTGATTATATTTTTTTATTTCATTTCATTAATTCATTCGATTAAATTCCCAAATTAAATAAAAAGCCTAATCTTTTCAATTTCCCAATTCTCCCACTCATTCTGCTTGCTCGCTCCCTCCCGCTCATCTCACTCTCAGTCAGATCTGAGTTTGAGATCTCATCTTCTGAAATCTGAATCTCACCTCTCTCTCAGATCTGTCGTTTGCGGCACTGCCTCACCTCACCTCAGAGGCATCGCGTCTCGCCCCTCTCAATACTTCTCCTCGCAAATCGCCATCTCCCATCGGGCCATCACTGTGTCTCTCTCGATCTCGAGTCTCTCACCAGTCGCCCCCTCCAGTTTAGTCACTCACGGCTCATCTTCTCAGTCTTTGTCTCGCCATCGCCTGTTTCGCATCTCACTCTTAGATCTGAGATCTCATCTTCTGAATCTCACTTCTCTCTCAGATCTGCGGCACTACCTCACCTCAATCGCGTCTCGCCCCCCTCAATACTTCTCCTCGGAAATCGCAATCTCCCATCACTCTGTCTCTCTCTCTCGCCAGTCGCCAGTCGCCAGTCGCCCCCTCCAGTTTAGTCCTTCACGACTCATCTTCTCAGTCTCTGTCTCACCATCGCCAGTTTCACATCTCTCGCCGGTCCCAGATTTCATATTTGTAACTTGTAAGTTTCAAATTTGTTTTTATTTTTTTTTAATTCTTAATTTCTTATTTTTGCTTCTTCTGGCAATTTACCTAGGTCCCAGAAAATGAGTCGAACAGAGGTAGGCATAAAGCCGATATTTCCAGACACCTCTGTAATTAATTTGGCAATTTGCTTGTTCAGGTATTAAATCTCAAATCTATTTCTTGACATTCTTGTTTGCTGTTGTTGCTGTAATGAAAATGCTGCTATACTCAATCATGTTCTTCGACTTTGTGACTTGTGTAGTTTTTGATGTTGTTACTAGCTTGCTGTAATGAAATTATGAAAATGTTGTTGCCTGCTATGCTGATATCTAATTTATTTTAACTAAAATCAATTTATTTAACAATAAACCAAAAATTATGATCTCAACCAGTCGTTCTAAATTATCAATTTATTCTTTTTTTCATGTGAACAGGATTAAAAAAATTCATTAAGTTAATCAAAAACAGCTAATTAGATCCATCTTACATGTTCAAGAAAGAACCCATTTTAGAATATGACTTGCACTTATATAACTTATCTTATTCATGTTCATAGACAGTATTGCATTTATATGACTTATGTTAATATGACTTATATGACTTGCATTTATACTTATGTTTGTTTTTGGTTAATTTTCTTTTACAAAGCAACTAATTAAATTGTTACTTTTCTTCTGCAGATGTCCACTATAGTAGACTCTGTTACTCCTACTTCAAACAATATGGGCAAAGCAGGAAGCTCATTACCTGAAGCTTCTAGTCAGCCCAAAACAGTTGCTGCTCCTAGTAGTAGCAAGATTGCCAAGATTCCAAAAGGGGTGCAAAGGAAAGCCATGAAACCAAGGTCAGAAGTTTGGAATCGCTTTACTAAGTTCATTAATAGTGCAGGTGAGCCAAAGTGTATGTGCAATTATTGTGATAGGGAATTTTGTGGTCATGGAAAGAAAAATGGAACTGGATCACTTTTATACCACATGCACACATGTAGCCAAAATCCTGATAAAAATGATAGTTCACAAACCTTGATAGTTTTGCAAAGTAAAGGTGTTGAAGGGGAAGGAAACAATAGTACTTGGAAGTTTGATCAAGAGGTTGCTAAAAAGGGTTTAGCTACTATGGTTGTAGTTGATGAATTACCCTTTAGGTTTGTAGAAAGTGAAGGTTTTAGAAAGTTTTTGTCTGTTGTATGTCCTAGATTTCATGTTCCTTCACGATCTACAATCATTAGAGATGTTTATCAACTTTATTTAGACGAGAAGCGAAAATTGAAAGAATTTTTGAGACGTTCATGTCAAAGAGTTTGTATAACCACAGACACTTGGACATCATTGCAAAAAGTGAATTATATGTGTCTTACGGCTCACTTTATTGATAATGACTGGAAATTGAACAAAAGAATCTTAAACTTTTGTCCAATTTCAAGTCATAAAGGTGAAGCCATTGGTAAGCTCATTGAGGAATGCTTGATTAGTTGGGGGGTTGAGAAATTGTTTACTGTTACAGTCGATAATGCAAGTGCAAATGATGTTGCTATTGGATACTTAAAGAAAAATTATGGGAATCGAGGGGGTTGCATTTTGAATGGTCAATACATGCATATGAGATGCATTGCTCACATAGTGAATTTAATTGTAAGTGAAGGCTTGAAAGAAATGAATACATCTGTTGCTCGTGTTAGGGGAGCGGTGAGATATGTGAGGCAGTCCCCTTCTAGATTGAAAAAATTCAAAGAGTGTGTTGAGATTGAAAATATAAAGAGCAAAAGTTTGTTGTGTCTTGATGTTTGTACTAAGTGGAACTCCACCTACTTAATGTTGGATAGTGCTCAAAAATTTGAAAGAGCTTTTGAGAGATTTGAAGATCAAGATAGCAACTTTAGAGCTGAACTTGAGTTGGGGGAAAGGTTACCTACCGAGGATGATTGGAAAACTGTTAGAAGCTTAGGACAGTTTTTAAAGCACTTTTATGATCTCACATTGCGAGTTTCAGCCACTTTGCATGTCACTTCCAACATTTTATTTGATGAAATTGTTGAAATGAAAGTTCTATTGGAAGAAGCTCAAACTAATAATGATGTTGAGTTTGGTGTGATGGCTATGAGAATGAATGATAAATTTGATAAATATTGGGGAAATGTCGATGATATCCTGCTGGCAAGTAGCGATATAGGCATATTGCATGAAACCAAGAGATTTTTTTCAAATAAATTTGAGATGAAAAATCTTAGGAATGCATTTTTTGTGTTAGGCATACAGATCCATCGAGATCGTTTTCGACGAATACTTGGCTTATCAGAAAAGGCATATATTAATAAGGTGCTTAGCAGATTTGACATGAAAAATTATGCATTAGGAGACACGCTCATTGCTAAGGGTGATAAATTCAGTTTACTTCAATGCCCAAGAAATAATATTGAAAAGGAAGAGATGCAGAAGATTCCTTATGCTTCAACGGTAGAGAGTCTCATGTATGCTCAATGTTAGCGTTAAAGTGACAAGTATTTTGAAAATGACAAAACTCAAGCAAGCTTAAAAACGATTTTTATACAAGTAAATTTGCGTTGAATGAACTCAATAATTGAAACTATTTTAACAAAGTCTTGGATTGAGATTTCAATTGAAAAAGTCAGTAAATACTCTTAGAAAAGTGTTAGAAGATTTTGAACTGACTTAAAATCACAAAAGCTATAAACTTTGCAGCAAGTTAAGTGCAGGAGGGCCTACTGGACAAAAGGGATCGATCCCTACTGTAGCAGGATCGATCCCAAATTGGCAGAATGCCATTGAACCATCCGGGAGAAAGTTGGATAGCATTATAGAGAAAAGGGATCGATCCCTACTGTTGCAGGATCGATCCCTTTGCACGAGACCTGACAGTAACGGCTAGTTTTTGAGGGTTTCAACGGGAGAATTTGCATTAAATGCTTCACCAACTGTTCTATCCGTTTGATGGGTTATAAATAGTGACATTTATGAAGTTTGGAGGTAGAACAAGCATTCCAAAGTATTCAAGCTTCAAGAGAGAAACTGAAATCTGAAAATCTTTATTGTAACTCCATTTTGTGAGATTGTTTTCTGTGTTCTTCACCCATTCACTGAAAAATCAGATATTCAAAGGGGTGAGCTATCCTTGTAAGGTCTGATATTGTAGAGTGTGGGAATACTACAAGGGTAGAGGATTAGAGGGAGATTTCTAAAGTCTCAAGAGAAATTGTAAGAGGTCTTGCCACACCTACAAGTGGTTTGTAAGCATTCTCAAGGAAGAGGTGAATCAAAACCTTGACAAGGAGTTCAAGGAGAAAGGACGTAGGCAAGAGATTGGCCGAACCTCTATAAAACTTGTGTTTGCTTCTCTTTCCCTTACTCTTATTTACTGCATTTATTTCATTGTTGTTTATTTGACTTTGATTATGCATTAAGAGTTAGGAAAATTAGAAATAACTAGAAAAACCGATTCACCCCCCTCTCGGTAGAGCCAACAATTGGTATCAGAGCTTGGGCTCGAGATTGACTTAGATTAACATCTATCGAGTATAAACGATCACTAATGGCTCAAACTAGTTTGTCTACACCCTTGGTAGGAGAGGGACACTCTACGGTTAGACCTCCACTTTTAATGGTGAAAACTATGCTTATTGGAAGATTAGAATGATGCTATTTATTCAAGCTAATGATTATGAAGTATGGAGAGTTATTGTTAAAGGTCCCCTTATCCCTATTAAGAAAGTAGATGGGACGGATGTGCCTAAGAAAGAAGATGAATGGGACACTAATGATATTAGGATGGCACAACTTAATGCTAAAGCAATGCACAGACTCTTTTGTGCATTAGGACCAAATGAGTATAATCGAGTGTCACAATGTGAGAATGCTAAACAAGTTTGGGATAAACTAGCTATCACACATGAGGGAACCACACAAGTCAAAGAAACCAAAGTAGGCATGCTCACACAAGACTATGAACTATTTAGAATGAAGAATGATGAGTCAATTAGTGACATGTTTACTAGGTTTACGGACATAATAAATGGTCTTAAAGCTTTAGGAAGACGTACTCTAATGTAGAGATGGTGAAAAAGATTCTCAATAGCTTACCCAAATCATGGGAAGCTAAAGTCACTGCTATTGAGGAATCCAAGGACCCTCATACACTATCATTAGATGAACTTATGGGATCCTTGCTCACTTATGAGATGAAAATTAAGAGAAATCAAGATCCCCCAAAGAAAGTTGGAGTAGCACTAAAATCCACCACAAGTGAGGAATCAAAAGATGATCATGATGTAAGTGGTGATGAAGAAGATTTAGAAATGGCCATGTTCGCCAAGAGGTTCAATAAATTCATGAGGATGAGAGCTAGTGGAAACTTTAGGAGACCCCTTAGGAGAGAGTTAAATAGAGGTGAAACTAGTAGGAAAGATAAGGACCAAATTATATGTTATGAATGCAAAAAACCTGGCCATATTAAATTTGATTGTCCTTTGTATAGGAAGCAAAATGAAAAGAAACAAAAGAAGAAAGCAATGGTGGCTACTTGGAGTGATAGTGACTCCTCCGATGAAGAGAATGTGGAAGATGAAGTAGCTAACCTTTGCTTCATGGCTTTTGAAGATGAGTAGGTAACTTCTAACTTGCTAGATACTCATGAATACACTTTTGATGAATTACAAGATGCATTTGATGAATTGGCAAATGAATTTGAATGCATGAACTTGAAATATAAGAAAATGATCTCTAAGTTGAAAAAGGAAAATGAAATGCTTGTGAATGTTAAGTTAGATTGTGAGAAGAAATTAGAAAATGCTAATCTAGAAATTGAAGAATTAAATAAGAAGAACACTAATTTGCATAACTCTTTTTCTAGATTTTACATGGGTCAACAAAAACTTGATCAAATGCTAGAAACTCAAAGAGCATTCTTTGATAGAGAAGGGTTAGGCTATAATGCATCTAACAAAGAGACTCATCTTAAAAACTTCCTAGTTAAAGATAGAAAATTTTCTTTGTGCCTATTATGTAACAAACTAGGACATTCTTCACAAGCATGCACCTCTAGGAAGACCATAATTAGAGGAAAAATGGCTATCAAGATTTGGGTGCCTAAACATGTTTTGAATTCAAATGATGAGTCTTTAAAGTTGAAATGGATCCCTAAAGGATCAAAAATTATTGATACTAACTTTCAAGGACCCAAGAAAATTTGGGTACCTAAGATGAAGGCTTGATGTGTTTGTAGGAGGAAGAGTATTGCTACAAGGCTAAGTCCAAGGAGCATTGGTACCTTGATAGTGGATGCTCTAGACACATGACGGGAGACAAGAGCCAATTCAAGTACTTAAAGCATAAAAGTGGTGGAGAGGTCACGTTTGGAGACAACCCCAAAGGATAAATTGAAGGAATTGGCTCCATTGGTAACTCTTCCTCAACCATTGAAAATGTTTTGTATGTTAGAGGCTTGAAACATAACTTGCTTAGTATTAGTCAATTATGTGATAAGGGATTTAAAGTTATGTTTGATGATTTGTGTTGCAATGTTGTTAATGCCAAATCTAATCAAATTGTGTTTATTGGACATAGACAAGGAAATATTTATATTGTGGATTTAAATGAACTTAATAGCAAAAATGTATGCTTTATGGCTACTAGAGAAGATGAACCTTGGTTATGGCATAGAAGACTAGGCCATGCTAGCATGCATGTTTTGTCTAAGTTAGCCAAAAGAGACTTAGTAGTAGGATTGCCTAAGCTTCAATTTGAAAATAACAAAGTTTGTGAGACATGTGTAAGAGGAAAACACAAAAGAATTTCATTTAAACCTAAGAAGTGTGTCACTACCTCTAGAACACTTCAACTTCTTCACTTAGATCTTTTTGGACCAACTAGGACAACTAGTTTAGGAGGTAAACACTATGGATTTGTGATAGTTGATGATTACACTAGGTTTACTTGGGTGTTCTTTTTAAGTGTTAAAAATGAGGCCTTAGAAAAATTCACTGTTTTCTCAAAACTTGTTCAAAATGAAAAAGGTTACTCTATTTCAAGTATTAGAAGTGATCATAGAAAAGAATTTGAAAATCTTGGTTTTGATATATTTTGCAATGAAAATGGTATTAGCCACAATTTTTCAGCTCTAGAACTCCTCAACAAAATGGGGTAGTTGAAAGGAGAAATAGAACCTTAGAAGAAATGGCTAGAACCATGCTTTGTGAAAATAACTTACCTAAATATTTTTGGGCTGAAGCAGTAAACACTTCTTGCTATGTTATAAATAGAGCTATGGTAAGGCCTATTTTAAAGAAAACCCCCTATAAGCTTTATAAAGGAAAAAGACCTAACATAAGTTATTTTCACCCATTTGGATGTAAATGTTTTGTTTTGAACAATGGTAAAGATAATTTAGGAAAATTTGATGCTAAAAGTGATGAAGGTATTTTTTTTGGCTATTCTCTAAATTCTAAGGCCTATAGAGTTTTCAATAAAAGAACACTTGTAGTAGAAGAGTCAATACATGTAATCTTTGATGAATCAAATATCACTAGTAGAACCAATCTTGATGATGAAGTAGAGATCTTTGATGAACCTATACTTGATCCATCTCAAGATAAGAATGTTAGAGAACAATTAGAAGATCTTGCTATTAACAAAAATGAGGAGTCCATGGAACAAGAAATAATTGAGAAGGAATCTAGGTGTCCTAGAGAACTTGGATATGTGAAAGATAATGATATTGTTGGAGATCCTACCATTGGAGTTAGGACTAGGTCAACCTATAGAAACATATGTCAACATGTAGCCTTGGCGTCACAATTTGAGCCAAAGAAAGTGGATGAGGCTTTGAATGATGAAAATTGGATTATGGCCATGCAAGAAGAATTAAATCAATTTGAAAGAAGCAAAGTGTGGACATTAGTAGAAAGACCTAAAGATTATCCCATCATTGGGACCAAATGGATATTCAAGAATAAGATGGATGAAAATAGCATTATTGTTAGAAACAAGGCTAGGTTAGTGGCTCAAGGTTATAGACAAGAAGAAGGAATAGACTATAATGAAACCTATGCTCCGGTAGCTAGATTAGAAGCCATTAGGATGCTACTTGCTTTTGCATGCTACAAGGATTTAAGTTATATCAAATGGATGTGAAAAGTGCTTTCTTAAATGGTTATATAAATGAAGAAGTTTATGTTGAACAACCTCCCGGTTTTGAAAATCCAAAATTTCCTAACCATGTTTTCAAACTCTCAAAAGCCTTATATGGATTAAAACAAGCTCCTAGAGCTTGGTATGAAAGACTTTCAAAGTTTTTAATCGAAAAAGGTTTTACAAGAGGAAAGGTAGACACAACCTTGTTTATTCAATCTAAGGGTCATGACTTATTAGTAGTTCAAATTTATGTAGATGATATCATTTTTGGATCTACAAATGAGTCATTGTGCAAAAATTTCTCTAAACTAATGCAAGGTGAATTTGAAATGAGTATGATGGGAGAATTAACCTTCTTTCTAGGACTTCAAGTTAAACAATGTAAAGAAGGTATTTTCATAAATCAAGCTAAGTACACTAAAGATTTGCTCAAAAGATTTGGAATGGATGAGTCTAAACCTTTCTCTACACCTATGAGCACAAATATTAAGCTTGATAAGGATGAAGGAGGAAAATGTGTAGACACTAAACTATATAGGTCTATGATTGGCTCATTGCTATATTTAACTGCTAGTAGACCCGATATAATGTTTAGTGTATGCTTGTGTGCTATATTTCAGTCATCCCCTAGAGAATCACACCTATAAGCAGTAAAAAGAATCCTTAGATACCTCAAAGACACTTCCTCCTTAGGACTTTGGTATCCTAAAGATTCTACACTAGATCTTCATGCTTATTCCGATGCAGATTTTGGTGGATGCAAAATGGATAGGAAAAGCACATCGGGAACATGCCAATTCTTAGGAAGTAGGCTCATCTCATGGTTCTCTAAGAAACAAAATAGTGTAGCTCAATCCACAACCGAGGCTGAATATATAGCTTCCGGAAGTTGTTGTGCTCAACTTTTATGGATTAAGCAACAAATGATAGACTATGGATTAGAAATGAATCAAGTTCCCATTAGGTGTGACAACACTAGTGCCATCAATCTTACAAAAAATCCCATCCAACACTTAGAACCAAGCACATTGAGATTAGACATCATTTTATACGAGATCATGTGCAAAAAGGAGACATAATTCTAGAGTATGTGGACACCTTGCACCAATTAGCTGATATTTTCACAAAGCCCTTGGACAAGGAGAGATTTTGCACTCTTAGAGGTGAATTAGGCATTATGAATGCTCCTTGAATTGATTTGATGTTGAATGAATGACAAAAGTTGGTTTGATATGTTACTGTTCATGTTCATAGCTCCTTAAGATTGAACTGTTGAATTTTGTGTGTTCTGCTCATGTTAAACTTCATTCATTAGCCAAAACACATTTCTAATGTTAAGACACTATCACAGCCATGTTCACCTATTATTTCTGCATACTTATGCAAGGTTCTGCATTTTTTTCTGCAGTATTCTGCACTGTTTCTGCAGTTTTCAAACTCATTTCATGCATCTCAAGTGCAAAAAATCAGTTTTTGATTTTCACATGGTAAAAATGCATAAGTTTCATTGTTTTCAAATCCTTTTTGTGCATCATAAATGAGCCACGTGACTGCGGAGACAATTCCTCTCAAATAGGATTGATTTCCAAGTCTGTCTGGCCAACATTCTGGGTGATGGGAAGCATTCTGCCTAAAAGGGATCGATCCCTCTACAGTATGGATCGATCCCCTTGTAACAGAATGTGCCTCAAGCTTCTTTTTAACCGTCGGCCTCTTCTCCTCTTTTCAACTATTCATCTTTCTCTTTCATTACAAACGCCATTCACCATTTTCTCTCAACCCAAACTTCTCAATCTCACTCATTTCTACACCAAATCACTTCATTCTTTCACCAATCTTCCTCATTTCCTTCTCTTTTTCATTTCCTCTCCTCATTTCCTGACAAAATCTCTTATTTTCTTCTCTTCCTGCTTCTTCCACACCATGGTTACTATTCACCCAACATGTCAATTGTAAGTTTTTCTTCCATTTTTCATTAAAGTTTTCTTGCATTTCTAGTTTCTTTTATCATGTCTTGCCTACCCATTTGAATAACTTGCATCAATTTCTTCTCCATCTAGGTTTTCACTTCCTTTGGCACTTGTATTTTTCTAGGGTTTATACTTAGCCTATCTATCATTATTCATCCGAATTACGTGTCATAATTGTTAAATGAATCTTGGGTTGTGGCTCTCCGCTGTTGGTTAGATCATATCTCTCCCACACACTCATCCATAGTTCCCCCAACTTGTGCACACCACCTGTTTGATAAAAGTCTTCAACGAAATTTCCTATCTTTTTCCTTCTCCACATGGCTCTTAAGATTAAGCACACTGCTTCAAAATGCAAAACCCGTACTTCCTCTTCCTCATCCTCCATACCAACCACCTTTAACCGCTGTTTTCGCCATGCTAATGAGAAAACCAAATTTATAGCCGAATTTGCCAATATGCCCATTAAGCATTGGCGTCCTATTGATTTCGACTTCCTCGAGTCAATTCATTTTCCTTACCTTGCCAAGTTCAATGAATGGGGTTGGACCCAATTCCTCAAAATCAATACTCCGATCCCAGCGAACATCATTCGCGCCTTCTTTTCCAATGCCGACATCATCTATGATCCAAATGATGAATGTACGGTTGTCGGAATAAGGTCTTATGTCATGGATAAAAATATCGAACTGACCACGCAATCCCTCTCCCTTGTCTTCAGACTTCCTCGCCACGGTAATATCTATGAAATTATCGATGTCCCTTTAGTGTTTCCCGTTACCGATAATCGTGCAAGTGACCTTCCTGTCTTCGCACGCCTCCTCCATATTATCATTTCATGGAATCTCCGCCCTCTTGGCACTCGATATTCTCACCTTCGCAAACTTGATCGTTTTTGGCTCCATCATATTCATGAACCCGATGGCGAACGACCAGACCTCCTACACTTTATCCTTCATGACTGGGTGAAGATTGTTCGTGGCAAGGTCAAATCCATTGTCTTCCCTCAGCCTCTCGCCTTTTACTTACTTCGTGAAGGTGTTGACTGCTCATGTGAGGTCGGTACGCTTCCGGCTGCCAATACCACCATCAATCTCACCACCCTCCATAACTTGGGATGGTATCTTCATCCAGTGGGTGACACCTTCGAATGGGTCAAGGGTCATGGTCAGCCTGCGTCTCCCGAACATGCTCCGGCACCAGACGACGAAGAAGGAGCGGATGCAGCCGACGCACCTGCAGCAGCCACATCTTCTGCACCTTCCGGCTCCTCAGCCTCTCTTGACCAGATCATGCATATGCTTCAAAACTTTCAGCATGACGTCGGTGAGCGACTTGATCACATCGAGGCCACCCAAGCTGCCTTGTTCGATGAAATTCAGGATGTTCGCATGCAACTCGAGGACTTCGTTGAGCAATATCACAAGACCTTTCCAAGGCGTTGATCCTCCTTGTTGTGACATGTGTCCTACTTTCTAGTTGTTTTATGTTAATGCCTATGTTCATGACTTTGCTAGTTATGCTTTCTAGTAGTTTTATGTTAATGACTATGTCTTGTTCTGACATTAATTGTGCATTCATGACATTAGGTTGATATTTGTTTCTCTTTATTTCATTGCCAATGCTATTGCTTATTATGCTTATTCTTGGTATACCCTTATTGCTTTAAATTGACTTATCCCGCTAACCACTTCCCCGTGCTATTTGCTCTGTTTATTCATTTGCTATGACAAAAAGGGGGAGAATTAATTTAAATTGAGGGGGAGCAAATATTGAGGGGGAGTAATATCCTTCAAAAATCAAGTAACCTCAATGTTCAAACACAGAAGCAAATTTACCTTAAGTTTTATCATATCAAAAAGGGGGAGATTGTTAGCGTTAAAGTGACAAGTATTTTGAAAATGACAAAACTCAAGCAAGCTTAAAAACGATTTTTATACAAGTAAATTTGCGTTGAATGAACTCAATGATTGAAACTATTTTAACAAAGTCTTGGATTGAGATTTCAATTGAAAAAGTCAGTAAATACTCTTAGAAAAGTGTTAGAAGATTTTGAACTGACTTAAAATCACAAAAGCTATAAACTTTGCAGCAAGTTAAGTGCAGGAGGGCCTACTGGACAAAAGGGATCGATCCCTACTGTAGCAGGATCGATCCCAAATTGGCAGAATGCCATTGAACCATCCGGGAGAAAGTTGGATAGCATTATGGAGAAAAGGGATCGATCCCTTTGCACAAGACCTGACAGTAACGGCTAGTTTTTGAGGGTTTCAACGGGAGAATTTGCATTAAATGCTTCACCAACTGTTCTATCCGTTTGGTGGGTTATAAATAGTGACATTTATGAAGTTTGGAGGTAGAACAAGCATTCCAAAGTATTCAAGCTTCAAGAGAGAAACTGAAATCTGAAAATCTTTATTGTAACTCCATTTTGTGAGATTGTTTTCTGTGTTCTTCACCCATTCACTGAAAAATCAGATATTCAAAGGGGTGAGCTATCCTTGTAAGGTCTGATATTGTAGAGTGTGGGAATACTACAAGAGTAGAGGATTAGAGGGAGATTTCTAAAGTCTCAAGAGAAATTGTAAGAGGTCTTGCCACACCTACAAGTGGTTTGTAAGCATTCTCAAGGAAGAGGTGAATCAAAACCTTGACAAGGTGTTCAAGGAGAGAGGACGTAGGCAAGAGATTGGCCGAACCTCTATAAAACTTGTGTTTGCTTCTCTTTCCCTTACTCTTATTTACTGCATTTATTTCATTGTTGTTTATTTGACTTTGATTGTGCATTAAGAGTTAGGAAAATTAGAAATAACTAGAAAAACCGATTCACCCCCCTCTCGGTAGAGCCAACACTCAAGTTTGTACGCGTCCAGATATTGCGAAGATAGTTGGGATGCTTGGCAGATATTTAAGTAACCCTGGAATGGATCATTGGAAAGCAGTAAAAAGGGTTATAAGATATCTACAGAGAACTAAAGATTACATGCTCACATATCGGAGGTCAAATCATTTAGAGATCGTTGGGTATTCAGACTCTGATTTTGCTGGTTGCCTTGATAGTAGAAAATCCACTTCTGGCTATGTTTTCATGTTAGCTGGAGGAGCTGTGTCTTGGAAAAGTGTAAAGCAGGAACTCATAGCTTCTTCCACTATGGAAGCAGAGTTTATAACTTGCTATGAGGCATCGAACCAGGCAATATGGTTGCGAAATTTTATCACTGGGCTGTGCGTTGTCGATGGTATTGAGAAGCCATTGAAGATTTATTGTGATAATAAAGCCGCAGAATTATACTCTAAGAACAATAAAAGCTCATCGAAGTCAAAGCATATTGACATCAAGTTTCTTGTTGTTAAAGAGAGAGTTTAGAGTCTTTAGATATCTATTGCATATATCTGTTGGATTATGCCCTTAGAACCATTCATTAGATGATTGACTTTGGCATTTTTATGTATCATGACATTTTATTTATAGTTCATTATTATATTTGTCTTATAACTGCGTAATATAATCTTATATGATAATGTCCTTAGAATAGTAATAACACACTATTCTTAAAATATCCCTAGTCAAGTATTATTGTGAACAAGGATAACAATGATACGATAAGACTAGTATGTGGTTGACTGATGACCATTGTCATGGATATAGGATATCAAGTCATCACATAGGTACATGTTAGAGAACTATGTACTGGATCGACCCTCCATGAGAACGCTACATGGATTGTTATATGAGTGTCATAAGCGATTCTCATAGTGATGATGGTGTATGTGATCCTTTGACTTGAGATCATCAGAGATCCCAACATAGAGAATTGCATACTTTAATGCTGCTAGATGTCATTCGTAACAGGATGGACTATAAAGGTAGTAATTGGGTATGCCTCGATCTATGTAGAGGGATGTTGAGTGATCAAGATAGGATTTATCCCTCTTATATAACAAGAGTGATGTCTTAGGCCCTTTGATAGAGTGAGACTAAAATGCATGGCCGTGGTCAAATAAGTCAATATGAGATATTGATTTTATTTGTTTAATTAGTCTACTCAGGAATCAAGAAACGCTGATTAGACTATACAAGTGTGACACAATCCATGACTTGTGTCTAATCAAGACATAAAAGGATAAAGGGATTAGACTACACAGTAACATCTATCACGAGTAAGGTTATGTCGAGTCATTGACATTCTCGTTACATGGGTAGCAATGATGTGTTGCTAGATACCGCTCATTGCCTGTGACAATTTTGTCATTGTCATTGTTTTGAGAACCTATTGGGTCGCACACTTAGAACGGATCAATGAGGAGCTTAATTAATCCTATTCTGAATTGGATTAAGGATATAACTAATCCTATTCTGAATTGGATTAGGGATATAACTAATCCTATTCTAAGTAGGATTAGAGTTCTGTTTGGCAGTAAATTTTAGGGTAAAATTTACTGCCTACAAAAGGATGTTTTCTGAAACATAGCCGCACAACAATTAGAAAACAGAAAGGTATTCTTTTAATCGAAGCTAGTAGTTCGGTTAAAAGAATCAAAAACGCTCCTTAAGGCATCTGATCGTGAGACGTTCAAGAGTCGTGAGATCCGTTCGTGTGGATACCATAGAGGCAGGAACGAAAAGTTGCTGCTTGTGATTCGACCAAAGACAGAAAAATCAGAGAAAACGTTAGGTAAAATCTCGAAACCCTAATCAGGCAACCCTCCGAATCGATCCTGGTGGAGGCCGAATGATTTAAATTCCGCTGCATGTTTGTTTCGGTTTCCTTCAATATCAGTACAAACTCTATAATTGGGGATCCGCTTACTAAGGGTGTACCACCTAAGGTGTTTCATGAGCATGTAGCTCGTATGGGTGTGGTTCACTTTAATGATATGCTTGTAGGGTGGGAGTTTGTTTTATTTATATTCATTTGTTATTAAAACATTTTTTGATCAAAATAAAGTATTGTTGTTATTACTGAAACTCTGAAATAAAATTTTATTCTTTCAAATTGCAGTTAAGCATAAAGTTTTATGAAAGTAGGATCAGTTGGAAATAGGCATGTTTAAGGGATCACATTGCATGTAATTTACATGCTACACATCCATATTTGATCTATGTCGTTGATTATATTAATATAAGTGTTGATGGGTCTAGTTACGAAATATATGTAACGAAGGTCGCTTTGATCCTATATTAGTATAATTGATGGACGAGATTGTTTAGAGATGTTTTCTTGTGAAGATAGCAAGTTTAGAGCTTTAAAGTTATTTTAAAATATACAATTGTTAGGTGACATATGTGGCTCAAGTGGGAGATTGTTGGGAAATTCTTTAAGTGGGCCTACATATATCAATTAATTGTACATTATAGGCTATCTAATGTGTTTAGTCCATTTAAAATTGATCAAATAAAGTTAAGTTATTAGACTTTAGGACATCTCAATTAGTATGGGCTTTGCAATGTGTAGAGACCCAATATTTTATTTTATTATCATGATGGGTCAAAATAAAATAAAATATACTTCAAGTATAAATAGGTTATGATCTCCAGTCTAAACATAATATAATTCTCATTCTAAAATCTCATCGTTGAATGAGATACAAATTTTCTCAAAAGGTTTAGACGTGGAAGACTTTAACCTCAAGAAATCAATTCTAATGGATTCAGGTACGCTTCCGTATTATTTTTCTTGATGATTACACATGCGATCCTGGATATGTTTATCTGTATAAATTTCTAACATCTCTCTCTATCCCTCTTAGCATTCTCCGATGCCACAATATATAAGGGTTTAGTTTTGTAATCTAAAGTTTTTGAGATTTTACTCTTTTTTTTGTGTCTTTTATTACGATTTGCATATCATACATTTATTTTTAAAATGATTAAAGATATTTGATTTTAAATTCTTAAATGAAAAACAGAAAAAGGTACATACATTTATTATTAAACCAAATATTTAAGAATATTAATATTAATTTTTAAAAAATTAAATATTTTTGTTAACGAAAATGACTTGTGTGCTAATTGCAAGACATGATAATCTCATCAATCCAAACAAAAAAACCTATCTTCATGTGGTTTGATTTTGTGTTTCCTAACAGGTTTATACTTTATTATACTATTATTTTATATATGTGAAAGAAAAAAAAATTGTCAATCATGAAATTGTATGACTCAATTTTTCATACTTTATCAAAATGTTAACACATAATTAACTAAAAAAATGTGAATTTTAGTGCTTTTGTTAGTATAAACCAAAAATAAACCAAAAATAACAAGTATTTGAAAATAAAAATGATTTCTTTTACAAAAAATCGTAATCTATAAATAAAAATACAAAATAAAATTTCAAATTTATTAAAGAAAATCATTGGACTATTAGTGAAATTTTTAAATTCTACAAATGAAATTAATAAGATAACACATTGTTTATAAATAATATTTAAAAAATGAAAAATTTAATTAAAAAATATAAAATAATTTATTAATTTCGTTCATAAAATTAAAAAAAAAACTATACTATAGGTTGATTGGATAATTTATCCATTCATTAAAATTATTTCTTAAAAGAAGTGCATGCTCTATCTTGGGTTGGATTATCCTATAAATAATGGGAATTTGTGATAGACAAAGACACTTTTGTACGGGCAAGAATGGATTTGAGGGCTCTATGTCAATGACCGTGGTACAACCCTCACCATGTTTTTTAGGCGACAAAAATTTATTTTTATTTCCTAAAAAAAAACCTTAATCAATTTAAAATTATCAAATTGGGAGAATTTGGTGACATGGCATAAACATCATGTGAAGATGCAACGTGGAACTCAATTAAGGGACGAAATAAATTTTTTTTTTTTAAGAATTGGGGGCACTACTAATATTGGTTGGGATTAAGTGGTAAGGGATTAATTCCTCCTTAAGTATGATCCGGGTTCGAGTCATGTGTATGGAGCAAATCATGCTGGAAGGGGTACTCCACTTTCATGTGACCTGACAGTTCTTTAACTCCAGAGTAATCGTATAAAGCGGATACCCAGGGATCAAAGATAAAAAAAAAGAATTGGGGGCAGTAGTGTAAGAGAATATAATATACGGGAAGATGGAGAAGGGAATATGTGGAGGTGAATGGAGATAAGAGGGTTCTTTGCATACAGACTCTCCTCCAAAGCCAAAGGGTGCAATGCAAAAGTGCCATTTAAAGGCAAAGACGTGTGACACGAGTAATGTGGTGTGAGCTCCCCACAATAATTGTTCTCCCCACACCATTCATTTATTCGTTATTTGTTATTAGAAAGAAAAAATAAAAGATTTATTAATTTAATCTAAAATTTCGAGGGAAGATTAGTCCCTTGAGTATTTGCTGACAGGAATGTTTCTTACAAATCTCAAAGATATCTGCAATTGTTCATACATTTTATAATCTGATTTTGCCAATACGTTTGCACAAAAATTTCATTCTTTAAAACCATGTAAAAGGTGTAATTCCATGTTCTATCAACAAGTTATGAATATTTTTTAAGTGAGGACGATCCATAGCGAGAGATTTATTGTTTGAATATTCACATGTCAAATTCTTATGCGTTAGTGCCAATCACGTAATGCGAGTGTAGATTAATTTCATACACAATATTTTATAGGAATACCTCGTAATTTAAAAAAAAAGGGCTTATGAATATCTCCAATAATACCACTAAGGGGATGAACAGAAATATTTGCTCCTTTGATAAGTCGATTGCATTTGCATTCAATTCTCATACCACTTTTCTATATGCCTCTATCATATTCGAATATAATTATATAAACTCAAATGGGCTCTAAATTCCACAAGCCGACTTCTTGTGTTAGATCTAATCAAACTTTTTGCTCCTAAAATACTTGGATTAACACAAGGATTGACTGTGTTTAATTATAATGTATCCTCACAAGGCCCATACTGATAAATCGTTTAAATATTGTTTTATGTACTAGTGGACTGTGATGGCCCAAAATTATTTTTTAATGGATTGCATTGATACGGCCCACAAAAATTTAATGGCATTGCCCAATATGGCATATGATCCATAATCCTCATGAGCCATGTTAGATCTAGCATGACACTTTTTTTTTTACTCCATCGTCCTAATTACTGCTCACTGATAACTTTTTTTGTTAGAAATTTTTTGGAAGTTTTTATTTATTTTTTTAATTAACATGTGGGATCAATTAAAATAAAAAATACATAATTTACGTGTTTTGACAAACTGCC